>QNTS01000413.1:286621-484544 GCA_003317085.1 Hucho hucho
CAAATCCTGCAGTGCCAGACGTGTCCCCCTGCTTAAGCCAGTACATGTTCAGGCCCGTCTGAAGTTTGCTAGAGAGCATTTGGATGATCCAGATGAGGATTGGGAGAATGTCATATGGTCAGATAAAACCAAAATAGAACTTTTTGGTAAAAACTCAACTCGTCGTGTTTGGAGGACAAAGAATGCTGAGTTGCATCCAAAGAACACCATACCTACTGTGAAGCATGGGGGTGGAAACATCATGCTTTGGGGCTGTTTTTCTGCAAAGGGACCAGGACGACTGATCCGTGTAAAGGAAAGAATGAATGGGGCCATATATCGTGAGATTTTGAGTGAAAACCTCCTTCCATCAGCAAGGGCATTGAAGATGAAACGTGGCTGGGTCTTTCAGCATGACAATGATCCCAAACACACCGCCCGGGCAACGAAGGAGTGGCTTCGTAAGAAGCATTTCAAGGTCCTGGAGTGGCCTAGCCAGTCTCCAGATCTCAACCCCATAGAAAATCTTTGGAGGGAGTTGAAAGTCCGTGTTGCCCAGCGACAGCCCCAAAACATCACTGCTCTAGAGGAGATCTGCATGGAGGAATGGGCCAAAATACCAGCAACAGTGTGTGAAAACCTTGTGAAGACTTACAGAAAACGTTTGACCTCTGTCATTGCCAACAAAGGGTATATAACAAAGTATTGAGATAAACTTTTGTTATTGACCAAATACTTATTTTCCACCATAATTTGCAAATAAATAAATAAAAAATCCTACAATGTGATTTTCTGGATTTCTTTTTCTCATTTCGTCTGTCATAGTTGAAGTGTACCTATGATGAAAATTACAGGCCTCTCTCATCTTTTTAAGTTGGAGAACTTGCACAATTGGTGGCTGACTAAATACTTTTTTGCCCCACTGTGTGTGTGTGTGTATGTATATATATATATATTAAAAATGAAAAGTTGAAATTTCTTGTCAAGTATTCAACCCATTTTGTTAAGGCAAGCCTAAATAAGTAGAGTAGTGAGAGTTTGGATTGTACCCTTTTTCAATTTTCGCCTAAATTGACACCAAGATTGAACTGCCTGTAGCTCATAATCTGAAGCAAGGATATGCATATTCTTGATACCATTTGAAAGGAAACACTTTGAAGTTTGTGGAAATGTGAAATGAATGTAGGAGAATATAACACATTAGCTCTGGTAAAAGATAATACGAAGAAAAAAATTTTTTTTTTTATTTTTTTTGTACCATCTTTGAAATGCAAGAGAAAGGCCATAATGTATTATTCCAGCCCAGGCGCAATTTAGATTTTGGCTACTAGATGGCAGCAGGGTATGTGCAAAGTTTTAGACTGATCCATTGAACCATTGCATTTCTGTTCAAAGTGTTGTATCAAGTCTTCCCAAATGTGCCTAATTGGTTTATTAATACATAACTGTGCACTCTCTTCAAACAATATCATGGTATTCTTTCACTGTAATAGCTACCGTAAATTGGACAGTGCACTTAGATTAACAATAATTTAAGCTTTCTGCCCAAACCAGATATGTCGATGTCCTGGGAAATGTTCTTGTTACAACCTTGTGCTAATCACATTAGCGCACATTAGCCCAACCGTCCCGTGTGGGGGGGGGGCACACCGATCCTTTAGAGGTTAACAAGTCACAATAAGTTGCATGCAATATTAGTGTAACATTATTTTTCAATTACTACCTCGTCTCTGTACCCCACACATACAATTATCTGTAAGGTTCCTCAGTTGAGCATTGAGTTTAAACACTGATTCAACCACAAAGACTAGAGAGTTTTTCCAATGCCTCGCAAAGAAGTGCACCTTTTTGTTAGATAAAAAATTAATTGAAATGTAACTGACATTTGAAAATGCCTTTGAGAATGGTGAAGTTATTGATTACACTTTGGATGGTGTGTCAATACACCCAGTTGCCGGAGAGGAAGGAAACCGCTCAGGGATTTCACCATGAGGCCAGTGGTGACTTTAATACAGTTATAGTTTAATGGCTGTGATAGGAAAACTGAGGATGGATCAACAACATTGTAGTTACTCCACAAAACGAACCTAAATGACAGAGTAAAAAGAAGGAAGCATGTACAGAATAAAAATATTCCAAAACATGCATCCTGTTTAAGGCATTAAAGTATAACTATCTGCAACTGCATGCTGAAGAATGAATAGAGCACACACAATCTCCTATACTATTCCAATATACTTGAGTCATTTGATCTACACAATACATTTATATCTGAACATTTTGTAAATGTCCATTCTCCTGAATGCCCATTGCCCTTGGTCAGGGCTGCCCAACCCTCTTCCTGGAGATCTACTGTCCTGTGAGTTTTCAGTCCATCCCTAATTTAACACACCTGATTCTACTAATTAGCTGCTCAACAAGACCTTGACTAGCTGAATCAGAAACGCTAAATTAGGGTTGGACTGAAAACCTACAGGACAGTAGATCTCCAGGAAGAGGGTTGGGCAGCCCTGTCCTAGGTGTACAAAATCAAGTCATACCAATGATATTTTGTACAGATAAGTATAAATACATTGACGCTCAACTACTGTATGACTCTTTCAACATGCCACTGAAATGGTCAAAAGCTGCAATACATTTTATGATACCTGAAAATACTGCAGAGTAATTCAAACCCATTTGCAAACATTGCAAACGGCAAGTTGGATGCTTAGCAAAAACAGCTTCGAACCTCTACATCCATCTGAAGGTAAGTGTTCTTGTTTCAAGCACACTATACCATCTTTAAAGAGAGAGTTTACTCAGAATACAAACTAACGTGATTTTCCACATACCTTCGCTGTAGTTGATTCAAGAAGGCAGTTTTGGGATATCTAGTTTACTTTCAACGCTTAATATACATGTTACTGTTAGCATTCTAAGTAATACTTAACATTAAACTGTCATTGTGCCTATGTAATAAAACGAATTACTTTTGGAGCAACATTTTATTAGGATGTTACGTAATACTTTTGTAAATGGATTTTAATTGCATATGGGAATAGTTTTTAGCTACTGTACCCGAGGAATGGGGACTTCCTTATTCCACTTATGTAATAACTCCATTATTATGCTATTATAAAGCGATTTCCAAAGGCCTATGTAACGATGTTGCTATTGTAATAAGTTACTACACATGTATAAGAACTTTGTCAAGTGTTACTGTATTACCTTATGTCTCATTATGAAAACATTTGTTAGTCATTTTGAAGTTGCAAAAGTAGTTACTGTAATGTTGAGGTGATTCCATGTTTCTCGTATTTAATTCTAGGCTATAGGCTATATTAAGATTCATATCTGAGAGCCCTCTAAACCACGTGCTTGTGATCATATATTTATACTAATTCAACTAACTGTTGTAGTTTTTTATTTTCAAATGATTTGCCGACATTCAAATACCTCCAAATATTATTTGGTTTTCTGAGACCTGTATTTGAATGTCAAAGAAAATAGTTGCCTTTCAGTCTACACTCTAGATAAACTATATTTGACTACTTCGAATTGGTATTGTCAAATAAACCACAAAATACAAGTACTTTCTGCCGAGGACTGGTAGCATATTGTTTTTAAACGTGTGCATTCTTTTCTCCTCCGACAAAAAAGCTGAATTCAATACACATGACTATCCTCAATGAAAGGTGGCTATCGAGGAGGGGAGGATACTGCAGTTCAGTTACTAAGGTATTGACATCTCCTCGACCACGTCGGTTTCGCGGTGTTGTGCCGAAAATATCCCTCCTGACAGAATCCCCCCTCGCGTGAACCCGCACACACTCAATTCTTCATTGCTGCGACTTGCTTCTTGCTAGTTGAGATTGCTGCTCTTCACTCCGTTGTCAGTTTAGCCTACATTTCACTGATCTTAGTAGCAGAAAGCATTTTTTTTATTTGTGTCCTTCAAGGCAGCTGTCAGTGATCACGTTAGGCTGCGTTTCATTTTTTTTATGGCGGTTTGATCGCGGGGGAGGCACTAGTAATGTCTGCAGTTTTCGGTTTGGCTGTTTGTTTCAAGCGTATTAGTCTATAAATAAATATCTTTGCCAAAATTCCTCATCTCTCCAATGTCTTATTCGACTAGTGGTTGTTCTGAAATGTTTATTGCTTACTTACATTATACTCCCAACTCTGTTCAATATAACACAGAAAAATGTATTATTCATTTCGGTTGCCTATCCTGACTTGAAGTTTGTTCTATAGAAAGTATTTGACTCTAGCCACAAAATTAAGGACATTATAAGGGGGGGGATTTCGGCAGCCTTCTAATTTCCTTAATTTTGTGGCTAGAGCCATACTTTTTGTTGTACACATCAGACTCAAGTACTTTCTATAGAACCAACTTCACGTCAGGATAGGCAACCGAAATTAATAATGAATGTATGTGTGTTATTTTATCGTAGCGGAGGGAGTCAAATGTTGGAAAGCAATAAACATTTCAGAACAACTATGGCTGAAATATTATCCTTATACTTTCAAACATACTAGTCGAATAAGACATGGGAGAGACTACGAATTTTGGCAAAGAGATGTATTTATAGACTAATACAAATCAGTAGCGGATTTAGGTACGGGCGACATTGGCATCTTGCCGGGGTGGTGCGGGCGGGCGGGCGGGTGGGCGCTGAAGGGGGTGTTCGCCCAGGGCGCCATACAAGCTAGAGCCGCCTCATACACCTGAAACAAATAGCCAAACCGAAAACTGATGACAAAAATGCTTTCTGCTACTAAGGTAATTGAAATGTAGGCTAAACTGACAGCGGAGTGAAGAGCAGCAATCTCAACTAGCAAGCAAGTCGCAGCAATGAAGAACGCGAAGGGGGGATTCTGGCAGGGGGGCAACACTGGCCTTCACATATTCTGCCATTATACTCCTGAAGTTGCTACCCGCAACCTTTTCTATTTGGAGTGCCAATTTCTTTTACAATTTCTACCAGTCTGCGTGCCAGTTATGATTTTCATATGAACATTTTCGTGGAACAGTTTCATTTCATTTACAATGATTTTAAGATACAAAGACTTATGTGGTTATTAATCTACATTCTATCTAAATGAAAATTATACAAATATAAAAGTAACTTTTATTGTCATGGCCAATAACAACCTACATAAAGCCAACACAAAAACATTGCAGCCTGCAGGTAGAAAATATCCTGATAAAAATAAATATCCTATAAATCAAATTGGCTACGCATGGCCTGTCTGGCTCAACGATCTTGAAACATTGTATCAACTATTAATTGGGTCGTCCCAAAACTCGTGCCAGCAAACTTGAAACATTGTATAAAATATTCTGGTCTGAGTTTGCTATGCCAGTGAGCTCAGAACAGACACAGCTATAGGCCATTTGTGCAAGGGATAAGAAGTAATCAGGTATTTTATGACGTTTCCACTGGATCAGAGCATTAAATTGTTTCCCTTTCATGCGGAGCTGTTATCGAAAGGGAGAGAGATGGAAATATTGTGCAAATACTTTGAGGAACTATTGTCATTCTCATCTCATTCTTAAAACTGACTTTGTTTACTTGCTGTTTGAGGTGAAGAAAATTACTTTGAGAAGCTCCACAGCTTATTAGTGGTGGTGAGTTAAGACAATCAGAAATACTGTCCGACATCCCCAAATGGGCACATTCATAGGCCAATATTTGTGCACAGGCCAAGTAGACTAGTGCTACTTATATATGCGTAATCAGGTGCGCATCCTTACTTAAAACCTCTTCAGGATTACCCCCTTTGTTTCCAATTTTCAACCTATAATGACATACCCAAATGTAACTGTCTGTAGCTCAGGCCCAGAAGCAAGGATATGCATATTCTTGGTACCATTTGAAAGGAAACACTTTGAAGTTTATGGAAATGTGAAAGGAATGTAGTAGAATATAACACAATAAATTGGGTAAAAGATAATACAAAGAAAAAAACAACCGTTCTTTTTTGTACCATCATCTTTGAAATGCAAGAGAAAGGCCATAATGTATTATTCCAGCCCAGGTGCAATTTAGATTTTGGCCACTAGATGGCATCAGTGTATTTGCAAAGTTTTAGACTGATCCAATGAACCATTGCATTTCTGTTCAAAATGTTGTATCAAGACTGCCCAAATGTGCCTAATTTGTTTATTAATAACTTTTCATGTTCAAAATTGTGCACTCTCTTCAAACAATAGCATGGTATTCTTTCACTGTAATAGCTCATGTAAATTGGACTGTGCAGTTAGATTAACAAGAATTTAAGCTTTCTGCCAATATCAGATATGTCTATGTCCTGGGAAATGTTCTTGTTACTTAGCATGAGGTTGTAATTGCATTAACCGTTCCATGGAAGGGACACAGATCCCAAAGAAGGTTTACTGACAGGAGCGTTTCAAACAAAAGATGATGAATAAATTGATAACTAGTAAATGGAATGAAATTAACAAAAACTGTAGCATAGGTTGTGAGTTCTGCAAAACACATCCACTCTGACAATGACAACAGTATATTACTGTAATAATAATATATTGAATGCATTAACAGAAATGACTATAACCATAAACATTGCAGATTAGAAATGATGAGAATTAACGGTAAATGTAGGCTACTACTGGTGATGTATGTAATGGGGAATTGATAGTCAGCAAACAATGCACACAATGAAGTTACGAAACAATGAATACGCACGAAATGGCAGGAGAGAGCGCATTCTGTAGAGAGACGTGCCTTGTGCATCTGAGCCACAATCCCAATATTCTTTTACCGTGGCATCCCGGCAGCCTCCTCAATGAATTAGTCCACTGAGACAGGTGCAAATCACACAGGTGTGTCGTGAGCCATGAAACAAAATGTTCTATTTGCGACTGCTCTACAAAAAAAACTTGTTGCACAGTATACCCTTAATCTTGTAATAAATCAAATCTAGTGATACATAATGATACATTGTGGGAGCATAACCAACCTTCCAATTCATGGCCATGCTTTTCTTAGCTGCTATAAATGCTAGGTTACACAGTTTCTTCTGATAAGTCTCTAGTATCTACATTTCCTAGCAAACCAAAACAGGGAGAAGGGAGAATCTGTAGATGTGCTGAGATAAAAGAACATACTCTTTGCCAGCATTCAGCCAGCCTTCACAAGATCAAAGCATATGCAAATATGTCCCCTTTTGTTTTTTTACACTTCCAGCAGTGGAATTACATTTCTGAGTGCATGATATTCAGTTTCACTGGCTTAGGATGTTCTATGGATGGTCTTAAACTGCAGTAATTTGACTGATATTATATGAACATGACTTGGCATTCAGACAAACACTACATGACCAAAGTATGTGGAAACCTGCTTGCCGAACATCTGATTCCAAAATCATGGGCATTAATATGGAGTTGGTCACCCCTTCGCTGCTATAATAGCCTCCTCTCTTCTGGGAAGGCTTTCCACTAGATGTTGGAACATTGCTGCAGGGACTTGCTTCCATTCAGCCACAAGAGCATTAGTGAGGTTGGGGCGATTAGGCTTGGCTGGCAGTCGGCTATCAAATCAAACGTTATTGGTCACATACACATGGTTAGCAGATGTTAATGAAAGTGTAGCGAAATGCTTGTACTTCTAGTAACGACAGTGCAGTAATATTTAACAAGTAATCTAACAATTCCACAACAACTACTTGTACACACAAATCTAAGTAAAGGGATGGAATAAGAATATGTAGATATAAATATATGGATGAGCGATGACCGAGCGGCATGGGCAAGATGGTATAGAATACAGTAATGCAAGACATGTAAACATTATTAAAGTGGCATTATTAAAGTGACTAGTGATCCATTCAGTAAAGTGGCCAATGATTTTGAGTCTGTATGTAGGCAGCAGCCTCTCTGTGTCAGTGATGGCTGTTAACAGTCTGATGGCCTTGAGATAGAAGCTGATTTTCAGTCTCTCGGTCCCAGCTTTGATGCACCTGTCCTGACCTCGCCTTCTGGATAGTAGCGGGGTGAACAGACAGTGGCTCGGGTGGATGTTGTCCTTGATGATCTTTTTGGCCTTCCTGTGACATCGGGTGCTGTAGATATCCTGGAGGGCAGTAGTTTGCCCCCGGTGATGCGTTGTGCAGACCGCACCACCCTCTGGAGAGCCCTGCGGTTGTGGGCGGTGCAGTTGCCGTACCAAACGGTGATACAGCCCAACAGGATGCTCTCAATTGTGCATCTGTAAAAGTTTGTGGGTTTTAGGTGACAAGCCAAATTTCTTCAGCCTCCTCACTCTAATAAAAACTCACATTGCGCTGTCAAAAAGTGTCAGCAAATCGGTCTTCAATCATTTGGCCGCTGGGTTCATCGTTTAGATTCAGGTCTCGTGTGATTGAGGCAAAAATAATACCTAAAGTTAGTGAGCAAGCTAGCCTACGATAGCCAATTTTTGTGGTTACACGTGGTCTGTGATTTGTGAGGCCGATTGGATGTACTGCCAAATTCTCTAAAACAACATTGGTAGAGAAATAAACATGACATTCTCTGCCAACAGCTCTGGTGAACATTTCTGCAGTCAGCATGCCAATTGCACACTCCCTCAAAACTTGAGACATCTGTGGCATTGTGTTGTGTGACAAAACTGCACCTTTTTTACAGTGTTTTTTACAGTCTTTTATTGTTCCCAGAACAAGGTGCACTTGTGTAATGATCATACTGTTTAATCAGCGTCTTGATATGCCACACCTGCCAGTTGGATGGATTATCTTGGCAAAAGAGAAATGCTCACTAACAGGGATGTAAACAAATTTGTGGGAGTGGAGTTGCTGGTCAAAAATAAAAGTCAAAATAAACAAAACTAAAAAGTACGTTTGAATGACACTGAGGGGCAACACTGTTACATCCCATGCCTGTTTGCTTGAGGCTGATGCCGTGTATGTGCTTGTATATTGTCTACACATGCATATACACACGCTCTCATTCAAACGCACACATGTGCAAACACATGGACACACACAGACACACATGTAAATAGTGCCACACATGCACTCAAACGTATACAGTTTTTGTTGTCCTGGGTGCCTTTTGTTTTTGCATTGTTGTCTGTTTTCCTTTGTTTTTCCTTTTTTTCTCTCTTGTTCATTTTGTTGGTTGTTGGTGTATTGGGGGACAGTGGCTTGGAGTGGGGAATTGAGGGAGAGGTATTTTTTATTTATTTTTCGGGGGGGGGGGGGGGGGNTCTCGGATGGTTGAGGGGCAGCTCTCTGGAAACTGTGGGGGGATCTTGGAGGGTTGGTGGTCTGGCGGTTGGGAGCTTGAGCCGGTAGGTCGCCAGGTTCTGGTCCGCGTTTTGACTTGGTGAGAGACCTGTCGACGTGCCCTTGGGCAGGGTGTTGACCCTGGTTGCTTCTGTGGGTCGCTCTGGATGAGAGTCTGTTAGATGACTGAATGTAATGTAAATGTTGAGTGGCTTCACTGCAGGTAGATTGTATGTTTTAATATTCAATAATAATAATTTACAAATAAATTGGGCACAACATTTGAGAGATCTGTTTTTGTGCATATGGAACATTTTGTGGATCTTTTATTTCAGCTCATGAAACGTGGGACAAACACTTTACATGTTGTATTTGTATTTTTGTTCAGTATATAAATAGTATATCAAGAAGTTATGCGAAGTGTTACCTTACATCTTTGCCACTTTTAGTGTCAAGTGTACAATATACCATTGAGTATTGACAGTACCTAACCTAACCACCTCTATTCCCCCGATCACTCTCTCGGGTAAAGGACATCTCACTGGAGGCCATAGGAGCTAAATGTGGCCCGTTTATTTCAGAAAGGCTCCCCTCAGCTCTTCACTTGCTTACATGTACATCCTTATTTATCTGCCAAAGGGGAACTTGTGAGACATCCCTACGACATTGTTATCCAATTCTACTCATGTACCAATAATAACCTCCTCTTTCTTGTCAGTCTGCAGATCAAAGGCCAGGTCCTGGAGGATTGTCTCTGGTCAAGTAGGAGAGGACTGAATGGACAACAGTAGTGTCAAAAAGGATAATTGTCTAAAATTGGAGTGGAGGAAATGTGTATGTCGGTTAATTAATAGTTTATTTTTGGGATGCGTTTGTTGAGTAAGGATGCATATGTGGGAGACCCGTTTGAGGTGTCAAATTGTGAAGTATGCGCTGGGAAAAGTGGAGTCTCAGAGTGACCAGGAGCGGTCTTATTTTGATTGATTGTATTTCTGAAGAAAAGAGGAAGATTGCAGTGGGCCTCAAAAGAATACGGACACGAGAAGTATCGTGCTTTGAACTTTGGAGCAGAGCACCCCTCAAATAGTCATCTCAGGGGTGATGACGGATGTTCAGGTTGAATATCTGAAGAGAATTCCTGGTTTGGTTGGTGCCCGGAGTTTGACCCACTGGGTGAATGTAGAAAAATAATAAAGTCTGTCAATCCTGTTGTTTTTTGTGAAAGAGAACCTACCTACGCATGTGAAGCTTGGTTATGTAAGATACGCTGTAAGAGATTTTGTCCCCAAACTATTGCAGTGATTTTTTTTTTAAGGATTTGGCCATGTTTCAAGTGTGTGCAGACGGACAGAGTACACTGAAAAATGGCGTGTAGAAAGACGACAGTGTTGCAATTGTGGTGGGGATCATGATCCCGAGATCCTGCAGTGCCCTGTAAGGGTGAAGGAGATTGAGGTGGCAAAAGTTAGACCGATCGACTGAATTTCCTATGCGGAACTGATTTAAAAGAGTTGAGCAAACAAGTGACGCTAGTGAAGATATGGTAGTGAATTCGTTGAATCACAAAACCCATTGATATATTGCCAACTACTTTGATATTATTAGCAAATTTAGGCATAACATACCAGCAACAAACACAAATCCAAATATATCTGACCAAATTATGAAAGACAAGCATTGTCATTTTGAATTCCGTGAAGTGAGTGTGGAAGAGATGAAAAAATTGTCTATCAACAATGACAAGCCACTGGGGTCTGACAACTTGGATGGAAAATTGCTGAGGATAATAGTGGACGATATTGCCACTCCTATTTGCCATATCTTCAATTTAAGCCTACTAGAAAGTGTGTCATTCCGCTACCTAAGAATAATAAAGCCCCCTTTTACTGGCTCAAATAGCCGACCAATCAACCTGTTAGCATCCCTAAGTAAACTTTTGTAGAAAATAATTGTTTGACCAGATACAATGCTATTTTTACAGTAAACAAATTGACAACAGACTTTCAGCACGCTTATAGGGAAGGACGTTCAAAAAGCACAACACTTACACAAATGACTGATGATTGGGTGAGAGAAATTTATGATAAAATATTGTGGGGGCTGTTTTGTTAGACCTCAGTTGTTAGACTTTTTAACCACACTATCAACAATGCAGGTCCTGCAGACCCTAGTTTTGTCGCACCTGGACTACTGTTCAGTCGTGTGGTCTGGTGCCACAAAGAGGGACTTAAGAAAATTGCAATTGACTCAGAACAGGGCAGCATGGCTGGCCCCTGGATGTACACACAGAGCTAACATTAGTAATATGCATGTAAATCTCTCCTGGGTCAAAGTGGACGAGAGATTGACTTCACCACTACATGTATTTGTGAGGTATTGACATGTTGACTGCACCGAGCTACTACGTAGAGCCCAGTGGTGGTCGGTGCCGTTTATGATGAGGGAGGACAATTTTGTATTTTTTTTCATGAGCATGGCCTTATTTCTATTACAGCATATTGGATGACTGTCATTCATATTCCATTCAATGTACAGTTCAATTTACAGTGCTTCCTCCTTTAAAAGTTGCGGCATATCCTTGCGGGCTGCTGCAGCATTCTGTGGCACGTTATCTAATTGTCAGCCATTTTTTCTGTTAATGCAAGTTATTGCTAGTTTGACCCCCAAAGTTCATATTTGAGAAGCATTTGATAGTTTTCCATATTGCAGGCACACGGGAGACTGGGTTTCAATTCCCCGACGAGAAAGAAGGAGTAGGCTGTCCTTGTAAATAAGAATTTATTCTTAACTGATTCCCATATGTGTCATTTCATAGTTGTGATGTCTTCACATTCATATTCCATTCACCCAGCTCAATGTAACATCGATAGGTTTAGGCTACTACATGATACTCAACTTTTCCTTATACCCATCATGAGGTATCTACAGTCGTGGCCAAAAGTTTTGAGAATGAAATAAAATATCTTAATTTCCACAAAGTTTGCTGCTTCAGTGTCTTTAGATATTTTTGTCATATGTTACTATGGAATACTGAAGTATAATTACAAGCATTTCATAAGTGTCACAGGTTTTTATTGACGATTACATGAAGTTGATGCAAAGAGTCAATATTTGCAGTGTTGACCCTTCTTTTTCAAGACCTCTGCAATCCGCCCTGGCATGCCATCAATTAACTTCTGAGTGAGCCCACTCCCTTGGCTGAGAAGCAACCCCACACATGAATGGTCTCAGGATGCTTTACTGTTGGCATGACACAGGACTGATGTTTTTTTCCAGATGCCCCAAACAATCAGAAAGGGGATTCATCAGAGAAAATGACTTTACCCCAGTCCTCAGCAGTCCTATCCCTGTACCTTTTGCAGAATATCAGTCTGTCCCTGATGTTTTTCCTGGAGAGAAGTGGCTTTTTTGCTGCCCTTCTTGACACCAGGCCTTCCTCCAAAAGTATTCGCCTCACTGTGCGTGCAGATGCACTCACACCTGCCTGCTGCCATTCCTGAGCAAGCTCTGTACTGGTGGTGTCCCGATCCCGCAGCTGAATCAACTTTAGGAGACGGTCCTGGTGCTTGCTGGACTTTCTTGGGCGCCCTGAAGCCTTCTTCACAACAATTGAACAGATTTCCTTGAAGTTCTTGATGATCCGATAAATGGTTGATTTAGGTGCAATCTTACTGGCAGCAATATCCTTGCCTGGGAAGCCCTTTTTGTGCAAAGCAATGATGATGGCACGTTCCTTGCAGGAAACCATGTTTGACAGAGGAAGAACGATTCCAAGCACCACCCTCCTTTTGAAGCTTCCAGTCTGTTATTCGAACTCAATCAGCATGACAGAGTGATCTCCAGCCTTGTCCTCGTCAACACTCACACCTGTGTTAACGAGAGAATCACTGACATGATGTCAGCTGGTCCTTTTGTGGCAAGGCTGAAATGCAGTGGAAATGTTTTTGGGGGATTCAGTTCATTTGCATGGCAAAGAGGGACATTGCAAATCATCTGATCACTCTTCATTACATTCTGGAGTATATGCAAATTACCATCATACAAATTGAGGCAGCAGACTTTGTGAAAATTAATATTTGTGTCATTCTCAAAACTTTTGGCAACGACTGTACAACCTAGCCTATGAATGAAAGTTTACAAGTAGGTGCACACAGGTCGATATAAAAATGTGAGGTGACAGTGACACATGGACAGACAGTGACACATTCAAAACCGCCTTGCACACTCTTGCCTGCATTTAGCTGATCTAGGGTGTAATCATTAGTCCAAGAGTTGCAAATGAGAGCTTCTATTGGAGAAATTCTGGTATGTTTTTCCCCGTTTCGTACCATTTGCTTCTGTTTAAGAAACAGAATCGGCGGAATGAATACACCCCTGATCACGCGTAAACACAGCTCACTTTCATAGCAGCCACATTGTATTCCTTTTCACATCTATGCACTCTCCTCCTCTTACCTTTTCCCTTCGTTTGTAGACTTCAATGCACAACACATCAGCTGTACTGTATGTGACCAGGCAAAACAACCTTTCCAAACCATATCATAACTGCTACACACCGCCTACATCATTGTCACCATATTAGCTAAAGTAACGTCATCGTCAACATAGCTAATAGAACTAACGCATTAGTAAACCCGCTACAATAATGCAGTAAGGTTAAAGTGTATAGTCAGTAAGCAGTTTAGTCAACTAAATTAATTTGTTCAAAACTGTTCAACTATTGTCTTTCTCTCTCTTTAAGTCAACTACTCATCACATTTTATCCACTGCAGTGCTAGCTAGTTGGAGCTTATTCTTTCAGTAAAAGATTAATACTCTGATCCTTTGATTGGGTGGACAACATGTCAGTTCGTGCTGCAAGAGCTCTGATAGGTTATACGTGTAAGTCTATGGAAGGGGGTGAGAACCATGAGCCTCCTAGGTTTTGTATAGAAGTCAATGTACCCAGAGGTGGTGCTACCCTACAGAGTGCTGTTGAGGCTAGTGTAGACCTTCATTTCAAAAGTGTTTTAATCAATAATTTGGTGACATTAATATATTTAGTATAGTTTTATCTAAAAATGATAACTATTTAACTGTTTTACAACTTTTATGAAATTCACAGAGGAGGATGGTCCTCCCCTTCCTCCTCTGAGGAGCCTCCACTGATAAAGCCATGACTACATGGAACTCTATTCCACATCAAGTAACTCATGCAAGGAGTAAAATTTGATTTTAAAAACAGATAAACATACACCTTATGGAATAGTGGGGACTGTGAAGCAACACAAACAGGCACAGACACATGCATGCATACACACAATAACTTAAGCACTATACACCCATTTACACATGGATTTTGTGTTGTAGATATGTGGTAGTAGAGTAAGGGGCCTGAGGGCACACACTTAATGTGTTATGAAATCTGTTGTGAATGTATGGGGATCCATAATAAATACAAATGCAAAATGCACCACAGCCTGTAGTAAATGTTTGCTGTCAGTCAAAATATACTCTGTGTTAAAAATCTGATTTTCTTCACATAATAGTTTGATTTAGTTTAGTTTATTCATTTTTGGAGGTTTGTATGAATATAACCGTTTCCATCCCGCACAGCAGGTGGCGGCATGCACACTAAATTCTGCGAACTCAATATACCATGGAATAAGAAAATCACACAAAGAAGAGGTAAGCGGATGTGACCAAAAACAATTTCCACTTTAGCGTATTGTAATTTGTATTGTTGTTATTTAGACGTTTAGGGACACACTGGAACTCGACACATCACTACTTTAACTGCACAGCATCACTTAATCTACTTCCCCAATTCGTGTTGGAGAAAGGACTTGGTTGATAGATTTGATCTAGGTAAGGCTAGCTAGATGCTAACGTTAGCCAACAATGGCTAACTGTATGGTTTTTCACACTCAAATAGCCTCCATCATGGAGGTACTAGCGAATGCAGCCGTGGCAGATATCTGTAAACTCGTAGACGACGACTATGCAGTGTTTCGTTTGGAAATAACTCAAAGCCAGAAAGAAAACAGGGCATTACGGAGGAAACTACAGCTACTGGAACTGAAGGTGGCACGGGAGCGCGCAGAGAGGACAATGCGAGAGCGCGTCCTCGCCAGTCGTCCCAGTAGTGTCAAGATCCTCGACCGATACAGAGGAATGACAAGAGGTACATTTAGCCCCGTTCCCCACTGCACGTGTGTTCAGATTCTAACTATGTGCACATGACCAATAAAATGTGATTTGATGTGTTACCCATAATTGGGGCTTGGTCAGTTTTTGGATAGTATCAAATAATTCCCCTGATTACTTAGCTATCTTGCGAAAAGACCCAATATCATATTCTAACCAGATTCTTGATTTACTGCATTTCCTATTATTTAGTCATTGAAAACAGTGTGATGCATGGAACATAATGCATCAATCAGTAAATCTTATATCAAGAAGTTATGAGAAGTGTTACCTCACATCCTTGCCAATTCTACACAGTGTCAAAACTGTCAATAGGGTACAATATGGCGTTGAGCATTGGCAGTAGCTAACCTAATAACCTCTTTCCCCCAATCACTCTCTCAGGTGAAGGACATCTCACTGGAGGCCACAGGAGCTTTGTGAAGCCAGCGGGACACAAAACATGGAGAGATGACCAACCAATCACTGTTGATGAGGGGAGTGGAACCTCAACCCAGCATGTTATCATGATAGAGGTTAGTGGAATAGTGTTGCATTAAAATGACAGTACATCAAATGTGACCAGTTTATTTCAGAAAGGTTCCCCTCAGCTATTCACTTGCTTACAATTACACCCTCATGTATCTGCCATAGGGGAGCTTGTGAGACTTCCCTATGGTATTGTTATCCAATTCCACACATGTACCGGAAATAATCTCTGCTCTTCTTGTCTCAGTCTGAAGATGCAGAGGCTGCAGGTCCTGGGGTCAAGCAGGAGATGACCGAAGGAGAGCACCCACTACACAGCGGAGACAACCAGACTGGAGTGCCCCCTGTAGCCACAGAGGATCTCACCTCTGCCACCACTCCCCACGCCAGGACCCAACACAGATTCACGGAGGTCAGTGGAATGCCGAACACCGCCCTCAAGTCAGAGACCGACACAGAGACTTTAACTGTAACACACAGGATCTGACCACAGATCAGACACTGGGTTGTTCTCTTGCTCCTGGCTCAGAGTATTTACTTTGACCCGTTAGAGACCGGCAATGATCTGTGTTGTTCTTACACTACCTAGATGGACCCTGGCAGCATGCCCTTGGCTTTAGAGACACAGACTGATCTGTCTAGAGGGGACTGGAACCGGTACAGTAGTAGTGTATACTTTGAAGGGTACCTAGATAAGAAAAGGGAGGGTCTGGTCGTAGATGAAGTGACTGGGAAAGTGGAGGGCACGTTCCTCCCACATGGAATGCAGATAGTCAAAGAGGAGTTGGACACTCATAGGGCAGATATTTCTTAGATTACAGGGAAAGCTTAGAGACAAATCTCGCGACCCACTCCCCTTTACACACGCTTATGGATCGCGATTCAGTGTCCATGTCAATGGGGCCTTCCGATTCACACGGCCGCATCCTTTTCGATCGATTACTGAACTCAAACCACAGGGATAGAGACCACGCGCAGGGAGGGGGAGCAACATCAGGCAATAGTAAAGAGAAACGGTTCCTCTGCATGTTCTGTAACAAAGGCTTTAGCTGCCCCGAGAAGGTGGCGATCCACCAGAGCTTCCACACAGGGGAGAAATGCTTCAGAGGTACCCATTGTCAGATCTGCTTTGCCCAGGCTGGCCACTTGAAGAGGCACCAGTGGCCACACAGGGGAGAAACCCTACAGCTGCCCCCAGTGTCACGTGTGCTTCGCCGAGAGTGGCAACCTGAAGATGCACCTGAAGGTCCAGGGAGAAATCATTCGGCTGCCACCTATGCCTGGTCAATTTCTCCCTTTCGTCCAGCCTGAAGAGGCACCAGAGGGTTCACACAGGGAAGAAATCATACATCTGAGAAGAGGTTCTCCCCCCAGCACCTTCTCAAGATACACCTGGAGAGAGGCCATTTGCCTGGATGCACTGCAGGAAGAGGAGCTACCTCAGGATACACCAGCAGAAAAAACATTCCACTCAATAACAATGAAAGCAACCATTAAACTCGATAGCTTTCAACGTTCATATCAAATCCTACATTAAAGACAAAAATGAATTCATTATTGTCAATAGAAAAGATCCACAGAAGCATTTGGAATAACGAGAGTAACAGATTTCAGTGTTGAATATTCCTGGGTAGAATGTTGAATCCAGACATTGTGTGATACACTGAGTGTACAAAACATTAAAAACACCTTACTAATATTGATTTACACTCCCCTTTGACCTCAGAACAGCCTCAATTCATCGGCATGGACTCTACAAGGGTCAAGTGTTCCACAGGGATGCTGGCTCATGTTAACGCCAATGCTTCCCACAGCTGTGTCAAGTTGGCTGGATGGGTGTTGGACCATTCTTGATACACGCAACAAACTATTGAGCGTGAAACCCAGCAGATTTGCAGTTCTTGACACACTCAAAAAGGTGCACCTGGCACCTATTACCATACCTCATTCAAAGGCACTTAAAATATTTTTGTCTGGCCCATTCTACCTCTGAATGGCACACGTACAAAATCCTTCTTTAACTTCTCTTCCCCTTCATCTACACAGTGGATTTAACAAGTGACATCAATAAGGGAGCTTAGCTTTCACCTGGTCAGTCTGTCATGGAAAGAGCAGGTGTTCGTGTTTTGTATATAAGCCTACAAAATCTTACTAATTGTGTTTGTACTGTGTATATGATGTTCACAAATGCCTATTTCATTACTTCCATTCAACTCCATAGTTTTTTTCCCAAGACACTTTTAATGAGAAAATGAATGCAGTTTATCAAGTTCATGCAGATCTTTTGTTGAGATGTGTATGTGGTTTTCATATGGTGTATTTAAAAACATTATTTTAATTCTAAGACTTTCATTGAGACCCTCTTTAGAATACATCACGTGATCTCACCCTATTCTGAATACACAGACAGCGCTTTATAACAGTTAGACTTAATAAATATACCGACGCTCTAACAAACACCTACTGTAAAATAGTTTAGTCAGGTTTGTCTGATGACTTGACTTATCATAGCTGACTCATATTTACCCACAACATCATATTATGTCCATGATGGGCTTAACAACAGTGAAGTCATTCAGTAACTACAGTATAGGTAAACACTTCATGTTGAAAGTGTGTTTATTATCTGTGTGTACGTACCTGAGGGAGTGTATGTCTGTAATCTGTATCACCTGTCTCTTCCAGGAGGAGGAGGAGGGTCCAGAGGTGCTGCTGGTGAAGGAGGAGGGGTGTGAGGAGGGTCTGGGGAACCCTGAGGGGACCATGGTCATTGGGGACAACAAGACTAAACCACCGCCTGAACCCACAGAGGAACCAGCTGAGCAGCACAGGACCACATACAGTCTCACTGAGGTGAAGCCACTGAACTACTGTCTGAATGGTATTAGGTCAGGGTCCACAAAGCCTCAGAGTATGAGTGCTGATCTAGGATCAGTTTGCATTTTAGATCATAATGAATACGACTATTTAGACAGGTGGGAACCTGATCCTCAATCAGCACTTCTACTCTGAGACTCTTTGTGGATACGGTCCCAGGTCTTGATTAATGTTGTCTTAAGTGTGGGACCATGCCTTTTGAATTATCAAACCATTTAAGAGTGTTAAATAATCAAATTAACTAACACGTTTGTATAGTACTCATAGCAATCCCTCATTGCCCAATCAGAAGATGCTCCATAGCAGGTTGCTCATATCAGATTTCTTGATCCAACATCCTCTCACTCTGTATCTCTTACAGTCAGTAGACATGGAGGATGGGAAGCCTGATCTGCTGCTAGTCAAAGAGGAGACCATAGAGGACGGACCAGAGAGCATTGACCTGCTGAGTGGAGTAAAGATGGGGGAGCAAGGTAAGGGAGAAAAACATATAGCCTACATACAGTAATAGATCTTCAATGGGAATAGTGATGCGCCTGGTTTATTTTTGTAAGAAACAATATGAGTACTTCATTTATAAATCAATATCAATATAATTTGTATGAAATACAAATAAACAATATGATGCAACATAAGTCATAAGCTAGGTTTCCATCCAATTGGTGACAGATTTTAATTAGAATATGATCAAATCTGCATTTTCCAACAAACTGACTTGAGGATAAAAAAAGCAGTGCGTAATGACGTAGAAAGGTACTTATTCCACTTTAGTTTTCATGTACCGAATATAAATCTAAAATTTCAATGTGTTTCCATCACATTTTCAACTCTACTGATAGTTTTGTCACAAAAACTGTTGTGTTATACACAAATATGCCCACTCTGGTCTTGAGGAGTGCGTTCTAGCCAACAGCTTGCAGATACAGTGCAGGTAAGCCAGCCTACATTGAGATTATTATGGATAAGAGCGAGATTTTTTATTTGTCAAATGGCAGCCAAGCATCGATCATGTCACCAGAATAATTGAAAGGAGCGTCAAGCTGAACACTGTGCACTTTCACCACCCTGTGAAGTCCATCGTAACTGATTTGTATCTGTAATAAACTGGATGCTTTCCCAAGTGGTAGTGGGAGGACCACACAACATGGCATCACGTGACTCCATGTTTATATCAATATTTTTGCAAAATAAATTTTACAAACAAAGATCCCACCATGTCTAGCGTATTTTGTTTTGTCAACTTTTGGAAAGTTTAACGACAAATTTGCTGTTTCCATCAGGCCTGTTGTGACATATATATTTTTATCGTACATTTACTTTACTCGCATAAGCGGTTGTATGGAAACCTGGCTATAGACATCACCAGGCCATGTCTATGATTTTTTTCTGTTGTGTCATGTTTAAGTCTGGATTGTAACATTTGCCTATAGGTGTTTGGTTGGAAGCTAACAGAGGTGACTGGGCTGCCATCTTAGATTCCCAGACCCAGAGTGGTGCAGCCATGGGCCCAGGGGATGACATCACTGAGCAGGCCAAGACCAGAGGTGACATTGTGGAAGTCATTGGATGGGACAGCGTCCTCAATTCTGGGCTGGGGAACAACAATGTTAACCACAACCAGAAACAGACAGTTGAACACAAAACAACAACCGAGAAAAGTCTCCATGACAACAGACTTGCTGAGACCAGGGCGAGTCATAGATTTGGTCTGCGGGGACGGGGAGGTGTCCATATGCGGCGGGAGAGAACAGACACAGACTCGGCTAGCGATGATCCATCCTGCTCTTATAGATGTGATTCAGAGAGACTGACGCCTCAGGTTAACCCACTAACAGGTGCTTCCTTCAGCATACCTTCTATAGGATCTATCAACTGGAACATGGACCCTGCGACATCACAGACACTCCCTGGCCTTCATCCTCCTCACACTCTCCTAATGTTAAACCAGACCTCAGACAATGCCAGTGCCTCAACACTAAATGGCTACACAAACCCTTTGACAAATGACTGTAGTAGTAGCACTATCAGCAGATCCGGTGGAAAAAATAAGTGCTTCCCGTGTTCGTTCTGTGGGAAAGCCTTCAGTTTCCCTAAACAGGTGGAGATCCACCAGAGGATGCACACAGGGGAGAAACCGTTCAGCTGCCATCTGTGTGAGAAAAGGTTCTCCCACCAGCACCACCTGAAGAGGCACCTGAAGGTCCACACAGGAGAGAGGCCATTCGCCTGTACACACTGCGGGAAGAGGTTCTCAGAGAGGAGCAATCTCAGGATACACCAGCAGAAAATGCACATGACCCATGTGTAGAGTATAGTGGCATGTAATGTAGTGCTAGTTTGTTTGTAGTTAATTCTGTTGGTTTTGCATTTATTTATTTTACTAGGAAAGTCAGTTAGGAACAAATGTAGTAGGGAACTGAATGAGGTGAACTGAGGAAAGAATTAGTATGATGACGCAGAGTAGATGATATGGTGATGGTGTCTATAAAAATGCTTCACTGATGAAAAGTGACAACTATGACCATTTAGGTTGATACTTGTGTTTTATAGTGCCTTAATTCATGTTTACTTGACATAAAGATGTGTGTAATGTAATGTTGAACTTTTTCCAAAGTATTCTAAAATATATTTTATCAAAGCGAGGGTACCAGATTTACAGAAAAGGTCAAGTGTTACCATAGTGAGAAGTTATTCTACTTGTCATATATTGTTTTGTACAATAAAAGTACAGTACTTCATGTTGTGTATGACCATTTTGTTGAAATAAACATTGGACTCTGTGCTGATTGACTTGGTTATTTTTGTATCATTGCAGGGACTGAATTTCCCTCATCTCAGTCGAACCAAAACATACTTCGTTCTTGAATCAACACATATTGAATTGTTTTTATAATACACTACAATCGCTCAACATTGTTAGGTACTTGAATCAGTGTTAGAAAAGGGCTTGACAGTGATTAACATTGTATTATGTCATGTTTCTGTGTGTACAGCAATGAGTTTCTTATATAAACATTTATGCTATTCTGTAGAATTTGTGTTTTACAGTCTGCAGTCTGAGGACCTGCTGATATCCAGTGTTGTTGGCGGGAGAGACTGGACCTCAAGCGGCTTGTCACAAACCTGGCCCCGAATCCCGGCCCTGGATCAGGAGCCGTTGCTCTTCCTTCCCGAGTCAGAACCAGGACCCAAACGCAAGGGACAGAGATTCCACCACCACACTGAACAACCTCAGTCCTGGTCGTCATCAGAGAGATGGAGGCTCCAGTCAGTGATCAACTCTGCAGCCTAAAAACATTGTTTTTATGGGCAGAGGCAACTCATTCCATTATGAGGCTCCAGTATACAAGAAAGTACCTTTCCCAGCATTACTCCTGAACCTGTATAAGCACAAATCAGCAACACCTGATCTGGTGCTGTGATTATGTGCATCCCTAACACGGGGACAGTAATCAGTTAGATATCTGGGCGCAGAACCATAAATACTCCTATAAACTAAACCCAATCTAATCTGGGACACCCTCAACAGCCAGCCAGTTTAGTTCCTGAAAGCAGCTCCTGCCTATGTGAGTACATGGACTCACCTTCAATACTACCCTGATCAGCTTATTCTGGGATATCTGGAGCTTCCCCTTCCTAAATTTAGATAAGCCCCCAAATCAGGAAGTACTAGCGTAGTCAAAATGGCATTGAATGAGGGCAGTGTCTAGCACTTACATGGAGTCCTTATCAAGCAGCTTGGACTTTCTAACCAAAAACTTAGTCCTGGCATTAACCTTCCCTAGCACTTTAGTGGCCATCCTCACACCTCCCAAGGATGCATCCCAGGTAGCTAACAGAGGTTTTAGTAGTCAGCACCCCCCACCCCCTAACTCCACTCTGATTTCAGAGAACCTACTAAATTTAGGTCTGGAGCCAAAAATAATTGCCTCAGTTTTCCCTAAGTGCAGAGATACCTTATTATCTCCAAGCCATTTGCTAATGTTAGCAAGCTCTGTGCTAAGTATGCTCTCCAACATAGTTTTACTTTTGTGAGACACCAGAAGTGTAGAGACATCCGCATAAAGAAAAAGACTGCGAGAACAAGCATCTTTCATATCGTTAATATACAGTAAAAACAGTAGAGGCCCAAGCACGCTCCCCTGCGGAACGCCACAACTCATTGGTTTTGCCTGAGACAGTGAACCATTAACCTCTACTACTTGCTCCCTACCTGATAAATAGGGCTTTACCCAGCCTAGCGGGATGCTGCTTAACCCCAGTGCATCCATTTTGGAGATTAGGAGACAGTGGTTAACTGTATCAAAGGCCTTTTGTAGGTCAAGCAGTACCATTCCACAGAGATTTCCCTCAATCTCTTTCCTGATGAAGTTAGTCAAGTAAAGTAGACATGAATCGGTGGAGTATGTTTTTCTAAAACCTGATTGAAAATCATACATTAGACTGTTGACATATTCATACATTTGCTCATGTACAACTCTCTCCAGGATTTTTTATGTTACACAGAGGATAGATACAGGCCTACAATTCCCAGGTTCAGACTTTATCCCCTTCTTATACAGAAGTATACCTTTAGCTTGTTTCACATCCCTGGGAAAGATGCCTTGTTCAAGAGAGAGATTAACGATATGCCTAATACGGCCAATTTGCTCAGCAGAATCAATAAGAAACCTTGCAACAATATTATCCAGGCCTGTGGCTTTGGAGCATTTAAGCTACTGACTATTTTGGCTGTTTCTACCTTTGCAAAAGAAAGAGTTTGGCTGAACCCTTCTCTGCATAATACTTCTTGACTTGGTTGTTTCCATACTAGCCAGAACTGCTAGCCAGCTTGCCAGTCACGATGGGGGAGCACCACAAGAGGTACCTAGCCTATAACGCAGGACACAATCCCAACAACACCCAAACAATGGCAAGAGGTCAAGGAGAGAGCTCAAAGACTAACCACCTGAGGGTGGTGGCTCCTGCTTCTACCTCTGGTGTTATTGGGTCACGACGTGGGAGGCCGAGGATTAGGACAGACGCAGACAAGCCGTACACCTGCTGCACGTGTTGAAGTGGTTCGTTAGGGCAAACTATTTGAAGGAACACCAGACCGTTCACAACAAGGAGAGGCTCTTCAAGTGAAAACTATGAGCTTCACCTTCCTGACTAACCTTATCAGACATAGAAGTGTCCACAATGGGCGAAATCAGAGCAGTGTGGCTTGAGATGTGCACTGGGGCTATCTGGGAACCATTCTGTAGCTGACATTTAATCCTATAAAATCAGGTTTCCTTTTTTCAGGTTCTCTAATTTTTTTTAAATAGAAAAACAACATTTGATGTTAAGTGGGAAAAATAGAAGATATTTAGATTGTTTTGGGGTGTAGTTACCCTTTAATACAAGTGTGCACCAGCTAGAGACTATCTTTTGGTTGTGATGTTTCTGTAGCGCTCATGTGATTGCAGAGTTTGCTAAACAAATGGCCACTGGATTGATGCAAATAATCAAGCCAGGTAGGCATAGGCTACATTATAGTTAACATTTAAATAACAAGGTTTTGGGGAAAGGCTTTCCATCTCTATCAGAAGAAGGTTACCATTAGCATCATCGCTAATCGCTACACAAAGTGTAGACATAGGCACCGCACAACACACGGGCATTCCTGTTTCAGGAAGTTGCAGGAAAATACGAATTACTGATCCATTTTTTAAATATCGTTGAATTCCGTTTTAATGTATGGATTATGTGATTCCGTCCGATTTTATAGGGCTCTAAATATCATGTGAAGTGTCTTGGTAAGAGGATAATTAACACATACCTCTCATTAACCATTTACCTTTATTTGAAACAGGCTTGTCTGAATACCTGTTTTTAGAGACTGTAAACCTAGGCTAGAACAATGACAGTTTAATATTTACCTTACGGAGGTTTAAATAAAGTAATTATATTATTTTCTACTCTATTCTTGCTGACACACTGTTCTATCTAAAGAAGTCTGTTCTGAGCTTGGAAGATAGTGATCATGAATAGGATAGTTGATGTATAATGTAATAAGCAGTACCGTAATTCAACGAACAGCGCGCATTCCTATTCAATTTAACCACAGCGTTTTAGCTCTGACGCCAACCAATAAGATGCCTTCTCTTTAGTGCGAAGTTAAGCTAACGTAACCAGGCTCAGGGAACGGTAGTGCAGTGACCAAGAACAAATTCCACGTTAGCGTCTTTGTTATTAAGACGTTTATTGACACCGTGGAACTCAAAATATGACAACTTTAACCGCGCAGTAGCAGCACATACTTGCCTCGGGTAGTCTTTAATTCGCGTTGGAGACGGAACTTGGTTGATAAATGTTATCTAGCTAGCTAGCTAGCTGCTAACAACAATGGCTGACTGTATGGTTTTTCACACTCAAATAGCCTCCATCATGGAGGTACTAGCGAATGCAGCCGTGGCAGAGATCTGTAAACTCGTAGACGACGACTATGCAGTGTTTCGTTTGGAAATAACTCAAAGCCAGAAAGAAAACAGGACATTGAGGAGGAAACTACAGCTACTGGAACTGAAGGTGTCACGGGAGCGCGCAGAGAGGACAATCCGAGAGCGCGTCCTCGCCAGTCGTCCCAGTAGTGTCAAGATCCTCGACCGATACAGAGGAATGGCAAGAGGTACATTTTTCATTAGGCTGAGCATGTGTTAAGATGTGTTACCCAGAGTTGGGTATTGGTTAAATGTAGGAGTTTTGTAAAGAAATAGGCAGGTTGTGCAGCTCGAACCCTTAATCTTCAGGCCCGTTGCCCCGCGGAAATCGATAGTGCTAAAAAAAAAACATGTTCAAGTGGCAGAGTAGATATCCGCTAAACCAGGGTCCGCCACACAACTCCTTCACAGGACGCCTTTCTTGGAGTATGCAGCATTGCTAGTTATTGTTTATGGCCTTCTCATAACAAATAATTACTTTTGTGGATTACTTTGTTACATTTTAACTTGTTTTAATATAGACAGCACGAATTGACTCTCTGGACTCTCACACACCTTTAATCTCCATGTCTCTCTCTGCCACTCCCACTGCTCTGTGTGGTTTAATCCACCCTGTCATGGAATGTATGCGTGAAGGGCATGGGGCTTGTCACTGTGGGGTGGGCAAGTGGGGGGATGTGGTGTCATGTACAGTATCAGTCAAAAGTTTGGACACCTACTCATTCAAGGGTTTTTCTTTATTTTTTCTATTTTCTACATTTTAGAATAATAGTGAAGACATCGAAACTATGAAATAATACATGGAATCATGTAGTAACCAAAAAAGTGTTAAACATCCAAATATATTTTAGATTCTTCAAAGTAGCCACCCTTTGACAGCTTTGCACACTCTTGGCATTCTCTCAACCAGCTTCACCTGGAATGCTTTTCCAACAGTCTTGAAGGAGTTCCCACATATGTTGAGCACTTGTTGGCTACTTTTCCTTCACTCTGCGGTCCAACTCATCCCAAACCATCTCAATTGGGTTTAGGTTGGGTGATTGTGGGGGTCATCTGATGCAGCACTCCATCACTCTCCTTCTTGGTCAAATAGCCCTTACACAGCCTGGAGGTGTGTTGGGTCATTGTCCTGTTGAAAAACAAATGATAGTCCCACTAAGCGTAAACTAGATGGGATGGCATATCACTGCAGAATGCTGGGGTAGCCATGCTGGTTAAGTGTGCCTTGAATTCTAAATAAATCACTGACAGTGTCACCACCAAAGCGCCCCCACACCATCACACCACCTCCTCCATGCTTCACGGTGGGAACCACACATGCGGTGATAATCCGTTCACCTACTCTGCATCTCCCAAAGACATGGCGGTTGGACCAATTTGGACTCATCAGACCAAAGGACAGATTTCCCACCGGTCTAATGTCCATTGCTCGTGTTTCTTGGCCCAACCAAGTCTCTTATTATTGGTATCTTTTAGAAGTGGTTTCTTTGCAGCAATTCGACCATGAAGGCCTGATTCATGCAGTCTCTTCTGAACGGTTGATGTTGAGATGTGTCTGTTACTTACACTCTGTGAAGCATTTATTTGGGCTGCAATTTCTGAGGCTGGAAACTCTAATGAACTTATCCTCTGCAGCAGAGGTAACTCTGTCTTCCTTTCCTGTGGCGGTCCTCATGAGAGCCAGTTTCATCGTAGCGTTTTAATGTTTTTTGCGACTGCACTTGAAGAAACTTTAAAAGTTCTTGAAAAATTCCGGATTGACTGACCTTCATGTCTTGGTGGACTTCATG
Source organism: Hucho hucho (assembly GCA_003317085.1). Lineage (NCBI taxonomy): Eukaryota > Metazoa > Chordata > Actinopteri > Salmoniformes > Salmonidae > Hucho > Hucho hucho. Next base: position 313,617 of record QNTS01000413.1, read on the forward strand.
TCTTGGTGGACCAAGTAATGGTGGACTGTCGTTTCTTTTACCAAGTAGGGCTATCTTCTGTATACTACTCCTACCTTGTCACAACACCACTGATTGGCTCAAACACATTAAGAAGAAAATAAATTCCACAAATTAACTTTTAAGAAGGCACACCTGTTAATTGAAATGCGTTCCAGGTGACTACCTCATGAAGCTGGTTGAGAGAATGCCAAGAGTGGGCGAAGCTGTCATCTAGGAAAAGGGTGGCTACTTTGAAGAATATCAAATATAAAATATATTTTGATTTGTTTAACAATTATTTGGTTACTACATGATTCCATATGTGTTATTTCATAGTTTTGATGTCTTCACTATTATTCTACAATGTAGAAAATAGTAAAAATAAAGAACCCTTGAATGAGTAGGTGTGTCCAAACTTTTGACTGGTACTGTAGGCAAGAGGAGTAGTGGTGCACATGCTCCCCGGCCAAGTACACACTGTTGTGGATGCAATGTCCGACTCAGATCTCTTCTGACACCGGTGTAATGAAACAGGAAGGGACTGCGGAGCGAACCATCAACCTTCTGGCCCGTAGCCCTGCGGAAATCGACTGTGCCTCAAAAGCATGCTCAAGTGGCAGTCTATCCACGCTTATAAATCCAGGGTAGCTACAGTATGCAACAATACTTCCCCTGATTACTTAGCTGTCTTGCACAATTTATTTTACCTTTTATTTTACCAGGTAGGTCAGTTAAGAACAACGTCTTGCACAAAGAAACAATATCATATTCTATCCAAATTCTTGATTTACTGAATTTCCTATTTTCATACTCAATTAAAATGTGATGCATGGAACAATAAATAGTATATCAAGAAGTTATGAGAAGTGTTACCTTACATCCTTGCCAATTGTAGACATTGTACAATATAACTTAACCATCCCCTTTCCCTCAATCACTCTCTTAGGTGAAGGACATCTCACTGGAGGCCACAGGAGCTTTGAGAAGCCAGCGGGACACAATACATGGAGAGATGACCAACCCACAGCTAAAGATGAAGGGAGTGTAACCTCAACCCAGCACGTTATTGTGATAGAGGTTTGTGTCATAGTAAAACATTAAAAGTGACAGTGCATCAGATGTGGCCCGTTTTATTTCAGAAAGGCTCCCTTTAGCTTTTCATTTGCTTACATTTACATCCTTATTTATCTGCCATAGGGGAGCTTGTGAGACTTCCCTACGGCATTGTTATCCAATTCTACTCATGTATCGATAATAACCTCCCCTCTTCTTGTTTTAGTCTGCAGATGCAGAGGCTGCAGGTCCTGGGGTCAAGCTGGAGAGGTCTGAAGGAGAGGAGGACCCACAGAGCAGCAGAGACATCCAGTCTGGAGCAGTGGCTGGAGTGGCGCCCCCTGTAGTCACGGAAGACCTCGCCACCGCTGCAGCGCCCCAGACCAGGACCGGACGCAGCATCACGGAGGTCAGTGGAACGCTGAACGCCGTCCTCAAGTCGGAGACTTTAACTGTAACACAAAGGCTCTTACACACAGGATCTGACAACAGGTCAGACCCAGAGAGACTGGGGCAGGAAAGGCTGGGCTGTCCTCCTCCTTCCGACTCAGAGTATTTACTTCATGGTAACCCGAGTTTGAGGAAGGTTCATTCCTATCGGGACTCAGATGATGTGTTAGAGACTGGCAATGATCCGTCTTCTTCTTACACTACAGAGATGGGTTTAGAGAGACTGACTGATCTGTCTAGAGGGGACTGGAACCAGTACAGTAGTAGTGTATACTCTGAAGGTTGCCTAGATAAGCAAGGGGAGGTTATAGATGAGGTAACTGTGAAAGTGGAGGGCGACGCTCCTCTGACATGGAATGTAGACGAGACTCACTTAGTAGGAGGACACTCACTAGGCAGATATTTCTTAGATTACAGGGAAAGCTTAGAGACAAATCCAAATGTCATGACCCACTCCCCTTTACATGCGGTCAGGAATCGCAACCCAGTGTCCACGTCAATGGGGCCTTCCGATTCACACAGCGGTGTCCTTTTCGATCAGGTATTGAACTCAAACGACAGAGCTAGAGCCCAGGCTCAGGAAGGGGGAGACACATCAGCCAATACTAGAGAGAAACGGTTCCTCTGCATGTTCTCTAACAAAGGCTTCAGCTGCCCCCAGAAGGCAGAGATCCACAAGAGGGTTCACACAGGGGTGAAATCTTTCAGCTGTACCCAGTGTCATATGCGCTTTGCACAGTCTGGCAACCTGAAGAGGCACCAGAGGGTCCACACAGGGGAGAAACCATTCAGCTGTACCCAGTGTCAAATGCGCTTTGCCCAGGCTGGCCACCTGAAGAGGCACCAGAGGGTCCACACAGGGGAGAAACCCTACAGCTGCCCCCGGTGTGAGAAGAGGTTCTCCCACCAGCACCATCTGAAGATGCACCTGAATGTCCACACGGGAGAGAGGCCATTCAGAGAGGAGATACCTCAGGATACACCAGCAGAAAAAACATTCCACAACATAAAGTAACCATTCCACTCGATAGCTTCTGATGTTTACATCAAACCCTGTATTAAAGAGAAAGATACATGTTCATTGTTGTCAGCATAAAAATATCCACCGATGCATTTGGAATAACGAGAGTAACAGATTTCAGTTTTGAATATTCCTGCGTAGAATATTGCATCCAGGTATTGTGTGGTTTTATAAGGCATATAGAAGCCTAAAAAGTCTGACATTGTGTTTTACTCTGTAGGCAATATGATGTTCACAAATGCCTATTTCATTACTTCCATTTAACTACTTTCCCAATAAATTTTATGAGAAAATTAATGCAGTTTATCATTTTATCATGCTGATTGAGACGTGTCTGTGTGGTTTTCAAATGGTGTATTTAAAACTTGTTTGTTTAAATAATAAACACAAAATGGGACTTTTCTAAGACTTTCATTGAGACTCTCTTTAGTATATATTACATCTGATCTTACATTATTCTGTATACACATGACAGCGCTTTATAACCAATATACTCTTAGGGCCTACTAAATATACCTACACATACCCACACACTAACAAACACCTACTGTACATGTCAAAATAGTTTTGTTTGGTTTGTCTGATGACATTTGCCTTATCATAACTGACTCATATTTACCCACAGCATCATATGTCCACCATGATGGTTTTAACAACAATTAAGTAATTCTCTAACTATCTAAAATATGATGGGGTCATTGCTGCGAGCCGGCAGCCTTCTGTGAGCCGGATGGCACCGCAATCGTTTCTCCTTCTTCCTCCAAGGCACTCTGAATCAGAATCACCTTTCGCCAAATATAAACTCAGAAAAAAAAGAACCCTGTCTTTTCAGGACCCTGTCTTTCAAAGATAATTTGTAAAAATCCAAATAACTTCACAGATCTTCATTGTAAAGAGTTTAAACACTGTTTCCCATGCTTGTTCAATGAACCATAAACAAATAATGAACATGCACCGGTGGAACGGTCATTAAGACACTAACAGCTTACAGACGGTAGGCAATTAAAGTCCCAGTTATGAAAACGTAGGACACTAAAGAGGCCTTTCTACTGACTCTAAAAAACACCAAAAGAAAGGTGCCCAGGGTCCCTGCTCATCTGCGTGAACGTGCCTTAGGCATGCTGCAAGGAGGCATGAGGAATGCAGATGTGGCCAGGGCAATAAATTGCAATGTCCGTACTGTGAGACGCCTAGGACAGCGCTACAGGGAGACAGGACGGACAGCTGATCGTCCTCGCAGTGGCAGACCATGTGTAACAACACCTGCACAGGATCGGTACATCCGAACATCACAACTGCGGGACAGGTACAGGATGGCAACAACAACTGGCCGAGTTACACCAGGAACGCACAATCCCTACATCAGTGCTCAGACTGTCCGCAATAGGCTGAGAGAGGCTGGACTGAGGGCTTGTAGGCCTGTTGTAAGGCAGGTCCTCACCAGACATCACCGGCAACAACGTCGCCTATGGGCACAAACCCACCGTCGCTGGACCAGACAGGACTGGCAAAAAATGCTCTTCACTGACGAGTCGCGGTTTTGTCTCACCTGGGGTGATGGTCAGATTCGCGTTTATCGTTGAAGGAATGAGCGTTACACCGAGGCCTGTACTCTGGAGCGGGACCGATTTGGAGGTGGAGGGTCCGTCATGGTCTGGGGCGGTGGGTCACAGCATCATCGGACTGAGCTTGTTGTCATTGCAGGCAATCTCAACGCTGTGCGTTACAGGGAAGACATCCTCCTCCCTCATGTGGTACCCTTCCTGCAGGCTCATCCTGACATGACCCTCCAGCATGACAATGCCACCAGCCATACTGCTTGTTCTGTGCGTGATTTCCTGCAAGACAGGAATGTCAGTGTTCTGCCATGGCCAGCGAAGAGCCCGGATCTCAATCCCATTGAGCACATCTGGGACCTGTTTGATCTGAGCTTGAGGGCTAGGGCCATTCCCCCCAGAAATGTCTGGGAACTTGCAGTTGCCTTGGTGGAAGAGTGGGGTAACATCTCACAGCAAGAACTGGCAAATCTGATGCAGTCCATGAGGAGGAGATGTACTGCAGTACTTAATGCAGCTGGTGGACTCACCAGATACTGACTGTTACTTTTGATTTTTACCCCCCCTTTGTTCAGGGACACATTATTCAATTTCTGTTAGTCACATGTCTGTGGAACTTGTTCAGTTTATGTCTCAGTTGTTGAATCTTGTTATGTTCATACAAATATTTACACATGTTAAGTTTGCTGAAAATTAACTTAGTTGACAGTGAGAGGAGTTTTTTTCTGAGTTTATTTGCATGTACATGAATTACAGAAGCCCTGAAGCCCAAGGCAAAACATTATCTCATTTGAACGACTTAGTATCTCATTCAAACTACTTAGTATCTTGTTCGAACGACTTAGTATCGCGTTTGAATGTCTTAAGTTAAGAAAGTAGTTTAAAAGAGATACTAAGGCGTTCAAACGAGATAATTGTTATTTTGTCTAATTAGGCCGTAATTTGTTATGCAGCTTGTCAGACCATGTAATGGTTGCTGCAACCATTCATTCACTGATTCCGTTAATTGATATGATTGACAGTTATTTGATAGCCTAAAGCATGGCTGCTTTTGAATGCAAGAGCATGTAAGTGGCCTAGTGTGGAGCGAGGAGCAGAGTGCAATGGAGATTTTTGTTATTTTTGTCAGCGCTGTTACTGCACACGACTACACTGTCTGTAAGACTGTTGTACTCAGGCAACTGATTGATCAGACGTTCTATAAGAGACTCACTACAAACCCCACAAAACAGCTTTGGCTGTAATCGAACAGACTGGCATCAAGGGCATGCACAATGGTGATATCACCAAAATAGAATAACAGATTATTGGTGTGTAAAAACTGCTCCACACCAGTAATCTGCAGTCCCTAAAATATTGTTTAATTATCTAAATCCCCAAATGGATAGGACAAATCTTCTTTGCGATATCAGACCTGGTTTAGCAGAAGGCATGAAGATCTCTGTTCAGCTTCATATGCCCTGATTGATAAATATGCTGCTATGTTTTGTGACACTTTTGTTAACCGAAGACACACTTCTTCCCGCAAATAAATACGACTTCACTCAATATTATTGTCCAAATAATTTGTGTGTACATAAGATTTTATTTTTTCTCCCAGTAGTTGGTTTTGACTATAGTTTGAAGTATTTGAAATAGCCAAATAGTGAGGTAATAATAGTTTATTCTAATAATAATAATAATAAACTGTTACTACTGCATGAGGCTATAAAACTGCCAATGGGAGGATTTATTTTGCAACCCGTCCAACAAATCCATCCATTAGCCAAGGTTCTCACATATCATCAAATTAATAGGTATTTGTTATCGGTGCTATTGAAAATCGGATAGTTTCAGTAAACCATTAGCCAACACTTCAAAGATGAAACAAAGTTTCATCATGAAATTTGACTATCTCTTCATTTTATTTTGGTGATTAAATGTATTTTTTCCTGTTATTGTTAACTGTAGGCTGGCTATAACAAGTTAAACCTTTTAATTGAAGGCCTATCACAAACCTTTTTTTGTAGGTTTATTCTGATAGGCTAATAAAAGCATGTTGTTCACAGCATAAACCAACCTATTATCTCTGATGTTCATTCATTTATTGGTGATGGATACTTTAACTGTTTGTTTAGGCTACTGTTAAAGCACTCACATAGGCTACTTCTCTACCAGAGCCCGTGAGATAACTAGTCCTACCGGTAAGTGCGATCTAAGTAAATCCCTTATGATATCACGCTACCTCCTCACACATAGGTGGCGCGTATATAAGGCTAGACGAAGCTAAGCTTTAAATTAAGCTCTTACATATGTATTTTGTCTTTATAAAAATAATAATATTTCAATTGTAGAGCGCATTTCCCACTCTCAATGCACATGTGAAGCTTGTTGGGGCATACTTCTGTGCTCAAATCATTTCACAGTTGCAGTTTGACCTTATTTATTCCCTTTTATTTATGAAAATAAGCCGATACTGGCTTTTATCATTTACGATTTATTTCTGATATTTTAGATTAATTAAATTGATTTATATTATGGTGTTTGAAAATACATGAAATACATTGTGCTGCCACAATGAACAGAATATACAGACAGACAATAAACAAACGGAATATACTGAAAAGATAGACATCCATTCAGAAAGTATTCATACCCCTTGACTTATTCCACACTTTGTTGTGCTACAGCCAGAATTCAACATGGATTTAATAGATGTTCTTTCTTAACCATCTACACACAATACCCCATAATGACAAAGTCAAAACATGTTTTTAGAAATTTTAGCAAATGTATTGAAAATGAAACACAGATCTCTCATTTACATAAGTATTCACACCCCTAAGTCAATACATGTTAGCAGCACCTTGGGCAGTGATTACAGCTGTGAGTCTTTCTGGGTAAGTCTCTAAGAGCTTTCCACACCTGGACTGTGCAACATTTGCCCATTATTCTTTTCAAAATTCTTCAAAAATCATGTTAAACACTATTATGTGACTCCTGAACTTATTTAGGCTTGCCATAACAAAGGAGTTGAGTAATTATTGACTAAAGACATTTCAGCTTTTAATTTTGTATTAATTTGAAATTGTTTTGAAAAACAAATTTCCAGTTTGACATTATGGGGTATTGTGTGTAGGTCAGTGACAAAAACATCTACATTTAATACATTTTAAATTCAGTCTGTAACACAATTATTGTTATTATTTTTTAAGTTAAGTGGTGTGAATACTTTCTGAAGGCACTGTATAGACACAGAATTTACTCAATCCACATACAGTGTGTACATACCAGGCAAAAAAAACTAGACTACACTATAAGCATTCTAAACTACAAACTACACTATAAACAGTCTAAACTACAGACTACACTATATGCCACGACACCTCAGTGGGGCTCTACGGCAGAACCAGCATCCTGGAACTACCCCCTCGATCCACCACTCATCTCTGCCCTGCCTCCTTACTGCCTACTTGGCGCTGACACCGCTCATTCCACTTCAGGCAGACCCAACAGGATGTCCACTTCTGCCTGCTTGCTTACGTCAGCCACTAGCTTCTTCCATGCCACTCCTTCAATGCTTAGTAGCCGCAGGGCTCTCCAGAGTGATTGGCGTGCGAAGCCCCTGCAGCCGACCTCAACCAGGTTCTCCATCCATTCTGCTGACTCTCAAGGATGAGGGACTAGTATTTGAGCTTCCACTCATGTGACAACTCCATCCTCTCCTCCCAGGGCACTGTGAGCTTGATGAGGACCACCTGCTTGGTGCCTCTAGACGAGAGAACGATAACCATCGGTCAGACCTGCTTTGCAGTAGGAGAGCACATCCTCGAGATAGGCTGGTTATCCACATATTGTGCAGCTTGGCTTTTTGCCAACCCCCACATGTGGAGGTTTGTTGGTGTGGGCAAAACATTGTACACAGAGCAAGCCAGAAACTTAATCTGCTGCCCTTTCATGTTCCAGATGTGTTTCCAGGTGAGTGCCCTGTCTTGCATACTCTCTCGACGTGTTCGCCTGTCCTGTTTTTTCATGGCTACAGCTCTGACATGCCTGCTTTCTTCCTCAGCCATTGTGATATCCCTCTGCACCATGCCTCAGCACTCTGCTTTCTTCCAGCTTGACCTGGTTCTGCATCCCAGACCCAGCCTGCCTTGGTTTACCGACCCAACAATGTCAGTCTGTTGCAGCCGTTCCTCCGCCTGTATGAGCGCTCTGCTGGCTGACCACTTGTGACCCGCTCTGACCTCAATCTCTCACCTCCGTTCTGACCTCTCAAATAAAATAAAATGTATTTGTCACATGCTTTGTAAACAACAGGTGTGGACTAACAGTGAAATTCTTACATACGGGCCCTTGCCAACAATGCAGAGAGAAAGAAAATTGAGAAGTAATATAAAAGTAATAATAGATTCACAATGAGTAACGATAACTTGGCTAAATACAAGTGGTACCAGTACCGAGTCGATGTGCAGGGGTACAAGGTAATTAAGGTAGATATGTACATAACTAGGAATAAAGTGACAGACAGTAAGCAGTAACAGCAGCGTATGTGATGATTCAAAAAAGTTAGTGTAAAAAGGGTCAATGCAGATAGTTAAATAGTTAACCAAATAGCTACCAGGACTATCTATTTAGCAGTCTTATTGCTTGGGGGTAGAAGTTGTTCAGGGTCCTGTTGGTTCCAGACTTGGTGCATTGGTACCGCTTGCTGTGCAGTAGCAGAGAGAACAGTCTATGACTTGGGTGGCTGGAATCCTTTAAAACATGTATGGCCTTCCTCTGACACAGCCTGTTATTGAGGTCCTGGATGGCAGGGAGCTCGGCCCCAGTGATGTACTGGGCCGTACGCAATACCTTCTGTAGCACCTTGCGATTAGATGCCATGCAGTTGCCATACCAAGCTGTGATGCAGCCAGTCAAGATGCTCTTCATGGTGCAGTTGTAGAACTTTTTTAGGATCTGAGGACCCATGCCAAATCTTTTCAGCCTCCTGAGGGTAAGAGGCGTTGTCATGCCCTCTTCATGACTGTGTTGGTGTGTTTTGACCATGATAGATCCTTAGTGATGTGGACAAAGAGGAACTTACAGGTCTTGACCCGCTCCACTACAGCCCCGTCGATGTGAATGGGGGCGTGCTCTGCCCTCCGTTTCCTGTAGTCCACGATCAGCGCCTTTGTCTTGCTGACGTTGAGAAAGAGGTTGTTGTCCTGGAACCAGACTGCCAGGTCTCTGAACTCCTTTTATGCTGTCTGATCATCGTCGGTGATCAGGCCTACCACGTCGTGTCATCAGTAATCTTAATGATGGTGTTTGGAGTCGTGCTTGACCACACAGTCGTGGGTGAACAGGGAGTACAGGAGGGTACTAAGCACGCACCCCTGAGGGGCCCCCGTTTTGAGAGTCAGCGTGGCTGATGTGTTGTTGCCTATTCTCACCACCTGGTGTTGAACGCTGAGCTATAGTCAATGAACAGCATTCTTACGTAGGTCTTCCTTTTGTCCAAGTGGGAAAAGGCAATGTGGAGTGCAATAGAGATTGCATCATCTGTGGATCTATTGCGGCGGTAGGAAAATTGGAGTGGGTCCAGGGTGTCTGGTATGATTGTGTTGATGTGAGCCATGACCAGTCTTTCAAAGCATTTCATGGCTACAGAAGTGAGTGCTAATAGTAATTTAGACAGGTTGCCTTGGTGTTCTTGGGCACAGGGACTATGGTGTTCTGCTTGTAGGTGTTACAGACTGGGGTCAGGAAGAGGTTGAAAATGTCAGTGAAGACACTTGCCAGCTGGTCATCTGCCCTGCGGCCCTGTGAATGTTAACCTTGTGACAGGCTTTGGTTTTTCCAGTTATATTTTGAGGTTGGGCGTTACCTCATTTGCACGTGGGGCGCACTGATTGGTGTCACCTCGTTAGTCAGTATGTATTCCACCTGTGCTGGCATGTTCATCTCGTTAGTTGTAAGGTGTTTCACCTGTGCTGTCCCAGGAAATATTTAAGAGTGTCTGGCCCAGTGCCTCAGTTGTCTTGAGAGACATGGAAAGTTAACACCTTTAGTTGGCTCTCCCTATTTGATTTCTAGACAAAGAATCCTTTATCTGATCTTCCCTGTTTTGCTCCACTTTTTGCTTTACTTCCTGTCTTTAAGTTTGGTGTGGGTTTTTGTTTTGTTTTCCTCTTCTTGGGAAAATGTTGTGGGTTCTCATGGTGCGTCTTTTGGTTTCCAGTTGTTGTTGCTAGTCAACTTGTCAGTGGACACTCCCATGAGTGTCTTTCAGAACCCCTCCTAAAATCCCACCTGTTTCATTTTGGTTGTGGTCAGTGACTCTTTGTTAGTTCCCCCTTCTGTTTGAGCGACATTATTTGTTTTTCTTGCTGGGGAACGTAACAACCTGTTTAAAGGTCTTACTCGCATTGGTTATGGAGAGCGTGATCACTGTCGTCCAGAACAGCTGGTGCTCTCACGCATGGTTCAGTGTTGCTTTCCTCAAAGCGAGCATAGAAGGCATTTAGCTCGTCTGGTAGGTTGGTAGGCTCGTGTCACTTGGCAGCTCACGGCTGGGTCTCCCTTTGTAATTTGTGATGGTTTGCAAGCCCTGCCACATCCGATCAGCGTCAGAGCCGATGTAGTAGGATTTGATCTTAGTCCTGTAATGACTCGTTGCCTTTTTGATGGTTCGAAGGGCATAGCAGGATTTTTTACAATTGTCTGGGTTAGTGTCCTGCTCCTTGAAAGCGTCAACTCTAGCCTTTAGCTCAGTGCAGATGTTGCCTGTAATCCATGGCATCTGGTGGGGATATGTACGTACGGTCACTGTGGGGACGATTTCGTCGATGCACTTATTAATGAACCTCGTGACTGATGTGGTAAACTCCTAAATGCCATCAGATGAGTCCCGGAACATATTCCAGTCTGTGCTAGCAAAACAGCCCTGTAGCTCACCATCCACTGGTACTTCCTGTTTGATTTTTTGCTTGTAAGCAGGAATCAGGACGATAGAGTTGTAGTCAGATTTGCCAAATGGAGAGGCGAGGGAGAGCTTGGTATGCATCTCTGTGTGTGGAGTAAAGGTGATGTTTTTTAACCTCTAGTTGCACTGGTGACATGCTAGTAGAAATTAGGTAAGACGGATTTCAGTTTTCCTGCATTAAAATCACCGGCCACTAGGAGTGCTGCGTCTGGATGAACATTTTCTTGTTTGCTTATGGCCCTATACAGCTCGTTGAGTGCGGCCTTAGTGCTAGCATCGGTTTGTGGTGGTAAATAGACAGCTATGAAAAATATAGATGAAAACTCTCTTGGTTAATAGTATGGTCTACAGCTTATCATAGGGTATTCTAACTCAGGCAAGCAGAACCTCGACTCTTCCTTAATATTAGAGATTGCGCACCAGCCCCCTTGAGCTTACCCGACGCTGCCATTCTGTCCTGCTGATGCATGGAAAAAAACAGCTAGATGTATATTATCAATTTCCTTATTCAGTCAAGTTTCCGAGAAACATAGGATATTACAGTTCTTCAGGTCCCGTTGGTAGTGATTGTACATTCACCAATAGAACAGAGGGTAGAGGCAGTTTATTTATTTGCCACGTACTTTCCTCAGGGTTCCTGCACGTTGGCCTCTATATCGCCGTCTCTTTCTTTTCCGAGTGTTGGTGATTAGGGCCTGGTCCGGGGTGAGCAAATCGAAGAATCCGATGGCAAAAACATTATGTAATTATTTTTTATATATCAGTGCAAAAAATCACAACAAATATCAGAATTGGTCAGGAGCCCGTAAAACATCCGCTATACATTCCACCGCTATTCCTCTTTTTCTCTCATCCTAGCTGTCCCACGATGAAGCAGAAGATTCTTGGGACCGCCAGCCATCTCCTGAGGAAGTGGTTAATTTTCCTGTCTAGTGGCTCCACTGTTGAGAGCTACTTCATAGACAAGCAGTGGCCAGAGGAGTTTAGGAAGTACCCAGTGTTGGTAGCCCTATGCCTTAAACCTGCCTGTTAGGCCACTCTTCTCCAGAGATGTCATCCACGTGTCGGCTTGAAAGAACATCTCTTTCACACAATCTTTGTCATTGAGATCAGCCCTGTACCACTTTCCCAGGCTCTTCACAGGCTTCTCTCTGATGGTGGGAATGTTCTCCTCTCTGATTTTCAATTGTCGCTTTTTCAGGACTAGGCTTCTTGACTTTGCAAACTTGAACTCCATTCTGGCCCATTTGATGAGCTCTTCCAGATCCTCCGAAATCCATCAGCCTTCAGACTTCATTTTCAGTTCGTTCAAGAATGCTCTGATTGGTGCCTGCTGGACGGCGCTTGCCGGTACTGCACCCTGTCTGAGCTTCTCTGCTGATTTAACTACTTAGGGAGTGGTGGGGCGCTTTTGTGTGAACCATCGCGGTTCACACAAAACACATTTCACAGCGAAAACAAATCCCTTACCTTTTGAAGAACTTCTGCTGAGGGCTTCCTAAGTGTCCAACGAAGACAATCCATGGTTCTTTTGTTAGAAAAAGTAATTTATTATATCCATAAATCTCAGTTTGGTTGGTGCGTAATGTTCAGAAAATCCAACATCGAATTGCCCATTGAAATGTGAAGAGAACGCGTTCAAATATACCTATAAACCTTTCCTAAACAAATCAAATACCAGTTAAAATGTATCCTTAGCTATCCTTTTATGAATATGAGCAATAATATTTCACTCATATGTTATATAAACGTTATCTAAGTAAAATAAAGTGGGGCGCGCAGCCAGACTAGCGCACGAGAAAACTTGTTGACATCTGAGCTACCTTGGCCATTTCCTGTACCTATTCTTCCTGCTTCCTCCAATCTCTCTGAGGCTTTATATATATAGACTGTTGACATCTAGTGGAAGCCATAGGTACTGAAATCTCAGAGCTGCTTGCCATAGAACTCAATAGGGAGACTGTCAAACAGAGCCAATGTGACAAAAAACAGTAATTCCGGATAGATTTGTCTCGGGTTTTCGCCAGCTATTTCTGTTCTGTTACACTCACAGACATTATGTTAACACTTTTAGAAACTTCAGAGTGTTTCCTATCCAATAGTCCTAATTATGTGCATATCCTATTTTCTGGGCCTGAGTGGGAGGCATTTTACTTTGGGCACGCCAGACTCTACAAAACCGTCACCTCGGGAGCCGCTCCCTAAGAAGTTAACGAGGAGGTTCATCGCTGCAGAAAACAAAATTATTGAGAGTGCACCCGTCCACAATACCTACCTCCAGCCTTTCCACTTGTGAAGCGCATCTTGAAGTAGCATTGGAGGAGCTTCTGGAATCTTGCAGGTACATGAGTGTGGTTTGCACCAGCTTGTGGAGTATGGTTCTGTAGGCATTGGTTAGGTCTAGCCACAGGACTGCCAGGCCTTCTTGGTTCCGCTTTGCATCCTCGATCTTTGAGATGAAGATTGTGTTTTCAAGACAGCCGGACAGCTGGAACTCTGCCCTTTTGTATGGATGTGTCGATGTAGTTGTCCAACATGAATGTTGTCAACCTCTTCGCCTGGATTCCAAAGAAGATTTTACCTTCCACATTGAGGAATGAGATGGTTCAGAATTGCTTGATGTGAAACAGCCCTCAGCAACTTGCCAGCTTTCTGCAAGATAGTTTTTCCCCCATGCCACTTTAGCAGCCTTGTACGGAATACCATTAGGCCTTGGTGCTGATCTTCCCCTGGCCTTCTTGAGAAAGTAATCTCCTGCCAGCTGGGTTCCGACACCTCGAAGGAGATGGTGGCTTCATTGGTTTGATGAGTTTTGCCATCTCTTCCAGCTCCTTTTCATGCCTGGGGTCACTGTGGACTCCACGAAGGTGCTCCTCCACCTCTTCCTTTGTTGCTTTGAGCTCTCCTGATCTTTTGTCCCCCTGGGGATTTGATACAGTTGAAGTCGGAAGTTTACATACACCTTAGCCAAACACATCTAAACTCAGTTTTTCACAATTACTGACAGTTAATCCTTGTAAAAAGTGTCTTAGGTCAGTTAGGATCACCACTTTATTTTAAGAATGTGAAATGTCAGAATAATAGTAGAGTGATTTATTTCAGCTTTTATTTCATCACATTCCCAGTGGGTCATAAGTTTACATACACTCAATTAGTATTTGGTAGCATTGCCTTTAAATTGTTTGACTTGGGTCAAACGTTTCGGGTAGCCTTCCACAAGCTTCCCACAATGAGTTGGGTGAATTTTGTCCCATTCCTCCTGACAGAGCTGGTGTAACTGAGTCTGGTTTGCAGGCCTCCTTGCTCGCACACGCTTTTTCAGTTCTGCCCACAAATTTTGAGGTCAGGTCTTTGTGATGGCCACTCCAATACCTTGACTTTGTTGTCCTTAAGCCATTTTGCCACAACTTTGGAAGTATGCTTGGGGTCATTGTCCATTTGGAAGACCCATTTGCGACCAAGCTTTAACTTCCTGACTGATGTCTTAAGATGTTGCTTCAATATATCTACATAAGACGCTCGTTGGCGCACGCGAGCAGTGTGGGTGCAATAATTGAATAATATAGATTTCTAAATTTATTTTGCAATGCGAGCGGTGTAGTCAGCCTGTTAGGGTTGTTATGTTCTTCAGATGTCGGTTTTCTCTTGGCTTGATGTTTTTTTTTCCAAAGCTGTCTAGCCCCTATGCTCCAGATGATATTTGACATTGCTCGGATTTTCTTCCTTACATCTCCAGCACTTGATCCACGTCTCGGTCGAACATGTTCCATTCCTTCTTTGCTGACGCAGCAGGCCATCTTAAGAAAGATCGGGACTTAATGATCGTGTACTCTGATAATCTCCACCAGGCATAGCCAGAAAAGGACTGGCCACCCCTCGGAGCCTAGTTCCTCTCTATGGTTCTTCCTAGGTTCCAGCCTTCCTAGGGAGTTTTTCCTAGCCATTGTGCTTCTGCATCTGCACTGCTTGGGGTTTTAGGCTGGGTATCTGTATAGCACTTTGTGACAACTGCTGATGTAAAAAGGGCTTCATAAAATAAATGTTATTGATTGATTGATTTCACAGGCTCCTTCCTGGTCTCTCGGCAGGTAGCCTGGAGCCTCTTTTTTTAAATAGGGAGCCAATTAGTTTTTCTCATGGACCTCTCTGGTTCTCTCTGTTTGGAACATCGAATCGCAATTTCGTATCGTGACATCCCTGGCAATTCCCAGCCCTAGTTTATTATCTGTGTGTGTACGTACTTGAGGGAGTGTATGTCTGTGTAATTTGTATCACCTGTCTCTCCCAGAAGGAAGAGGGTCCAGAGGTGCTGCTGGTGAAGGAGGAAGGTTGTGAGGAGGGTCTGGGGAACCCTGAGGGGACCATGGTCATAGAGGACAACCAGACTACTCCTCCTGAACCCACAGAGGAACCAGCTGAGCAGCACAGGACCACACACAGTCTCACTGAGGTGAGCCCTCTGTGAACTACTGTCTGAATGGTATTAGGTCAGGCCGTATTCCACAAAGCCTCTCAGAGTAGGAGTGCTGATCTAGGATCAGTTTAGCCTTTTAGATCATAATGAATAAGATCATATGGAAAGATCCTAGATCAGCACTCCTACTCTGAGACTCTTTGTGGATACAGGCCCAGGTGTTGATTAATTTTGTCTTATGTGTGGGACCTTGCATTTGAATTATCAAACCATTTTAATGAGTGTCAAGTAATCAAATCAACTAATACATTTGAATAGTATCAAATCAACTAACATGTTTGCATAGTACTCATAGCAATCCCTCATTGCCCAATCAGAAGATGCTCCATAGCAGGGTGCTCATATCAGATTTCTTGATCCAACATCCTCTCACTCTGTATCTCTTACAGTCAGTAGACATGGAGGATGGGAAGCCTGATCTGCTGCTGGTCAAAGAGGAGCCATTAGAAGATGGACCAAAGACCATTGACCTGCTGAGTGGAGTAAAGATGGGGGAGCAAGGTAAGGGAGAAATACATATAGCCTACATACAGTGCCTATAAAAGTATTCATACGCCTTGACTTATTCCACATTGTGTTGTGTTACAGCCTGAATTCTAAATATTTTTTCTCACCTTTGGCAGCGATTACAGCTGGGATGGCAGGTAGCCTAGTGGTTAGAACTTTGGGCCAGTAACAGTTAACTGCCTTGTTCAGGGGCAGAACAACAGATGTTTACCTTGTCAGCTCGGGGATTCAATCCAGCAACCTTTTGGTTGTTGGCAAAAATGTCTAAAAACATGTTTTCACTTTGTCAGTATTGTGTGTAGATGGGTGAGAAAAAATATTTAGAATTCAGGCTGTAACACAACACTATTTCAGTTTAATCGTCACTTGTGCCAGATACCTGTGCACCTATTACAGTGAATTGCTGTCATAGTATGTATCTCGTATCTCTCATAGTAGAATAATAACATAGACTCATGATAATAGAACATTAGAGCAAGGATAACCCTGATGAAAAAGTTTCAAGACAAAGTTTCATACTTCTAATTGTCTTGAAGGATGAAACTACATGAGTTTTCATAGCCTACTGTTATATTACACCAAGACAAACCCAGTTGGTCAGATCATCATCAGATTTCTCTGGATGACGCAAAGCACACACATTGAGCAGTCTTGCTTCGCTATGAAGACTGGAAAAAAAGAGGACCACATTTTTATGCATTGTTGACATATTTAAAGACGCTTTCTGGAACCCATAGTTCTAAAGGTTGTGCTTCAAAGAATACAAGTATGCTAGACATTTATAGAATACATCCTGTTTCTGTGACAAACGGTGAATTAGTTATTGATTTATACTGCTTTAAAATTGCATTTGATAGATTTGATGTATTTCTATCATGTCAAAACTGGATTTTTTTCATCAAAACAAAGATTGTAAAAGTATGCTAGACATTTATAGAATAAATCCTACCTAGTTTTATGATTCTGTCATAATCAGTGAAAACCAGTGAAACTGTTTCAGATGCAAAGTGTTAGCCATCCTGATCAGCTCACTTTAGCTAGCAGTAAAACGAACGTAACCGTCAAAAGGCGGCAGGTGACGTTTATGGGGTCAACTTGGGGTCATGATAGGGCTGCACCAAATGTTTAATGTATTATAATAATTGATTATGCTTATGTTGTATTAATAGAAGGAGAGGGGTTATAAGACCCCCCCCCCCTTACATTTATAGGGTCCTAGACTACAGATTAACAATATATACAGTTGAAGTCGGAGGTTTACATACACCTTAGCCAAATACATTTAAACTCAGTTTTTCACAATTCCTGACATTTAATCCTAGTAAAAACTCCCCGTTCTAGGTCAGTTAGGATCACCACTTTATTTTAAGAATGTGAAATGTCAGAATAATAGTAGAGTGATTTATTTCAGCTTTTATTTCTTTAATCACATTCCCAGTGGGTCATAAGTTTACATACACTCAATTAGTATTTGGTAGCATTGCCTTTAAATTGTTTGACTTGGGTCAAACGTTTCGGGTAGCCTTCCACAAGCTTCCCACAATAAGTTGGGTGAATTTTGTCCCATTCCTCCTGACAGAGCTGGTGTAACTGAGTCAGGTTTGCAGGCCTCCTTGCTCGCACACGCTTTTTCAGTTCTGCCCACAAATTTTGAGGTCAGGTCTTTGTGATGGCCACTCCAATACCTTGACTTTGTTGTCCTTAAGCCATTTTGCCACAACTTTGGAAGTATGCTTGGGGTCATTGTCCATTTGGAAGACCCATTTGCGACCAAGCTTTAACTTCCTGACTGATTTCTTGAGATGTTGCTTCAATATATCCACATAATTTTTCTTCCTCATGATGCCATCTATTTTGTGAAGTGCACTAGTCCCTCCTGCAGCAAAGCACCCCCACAACATGATGTTGCCACCCCGTGCTTCACGGTTGGGATGGTGTTCTTCGGGTTGCAAGCCTCCCCCTTTTTCCTCCAAAGATAACAATGGTCATTATGGCCAAACAGTTCTATTTTTGTTTCATCAGACCAGAGGACATTTTTCCAAAAGGTATGATCTTCGTCCCCATGTGCAGTTGCAAACCGTAGTCTGGCTTCTTCCTTGCTGAGCGGCCTTTCAGATGTCGTCGATATAGGACTCGTTTTACTGTGGATATAGATACTTTTGTACCTGTTTCCTCCAGCATCTTCACAAGGTCCTTTGCTGTTGTTCTGGGATTGATTTGCACTTTTCGCACCAAAGTACGTTCATCTCTAGGAGACAGAATGTGTCTCCTTCCTGAGCGGTATGATGGCTGCGTGGTCCCATGGTGTTTATACTTGCGTAATATTGTTTGTACAGATGAACGTGGTACCTTCAGGTGTTTGGAAATTGCTCCCAAGAATGAACCAGACTTGTGGAGGTCTACAATTGTTTTTCTAAGGTCTTGGCTGATTTCTTTTGATTTTCCCATGATGTCAAGCAAAGAGGCACTGAGTTTGAAGGTAGGCCTTGAAATACATCCACAGGGACACTTCCAATTGACTCAAATAGTGTCAATTAGCCTAACAGAAGCTAAAGCCATGACATCCTTTTCTGGAATTTTCCAAGCTGTTTAAAGGCACAGTCAACTTAGTGTATGTAAACTTCTGACCCACTGGAATTGTGATACAGTGAATTATAAGTGAAATAATCTGTCTGTAAACAATTGTTGGAAAAAATACTTGTGTCATGCACAAAGTAGATGTCCTAACCGACTTGCCAAAACTATAGTTTGTTAACAAGAAATTTGTGGAGTGGTTGAAAAACGAGTTTTAATGACTCCAACCTAAGTGTATGTAAACTTCCAACTTAAACTGTATATGCATTATAAGGTTTAATATTGTTCCACAGTTCTTTTCTAGTCTCTGCTTCTTATAAGAAACAGTCTGAGAGATGTGTGAGTTATTGCAGTCAAAACAGGGTGTCTGTGAGAAAGCGCCTCAAAGATAAGAGATTCATAGACACAGAACCCTGCAGTGGAGTGGAAGAGATAAGAGACTAGTCAGACATACCACTATAAATCAACTAGGGGAGTGGACATTTACTGCTGAGCCTTTAGATAACACTGAAACTAATGTTTGTATAGCTGAGTATGCATGGGCTTGGACTCATGAGTAGAAGGTAATGACGTAGGCAGTTACATCACTAGGGGTTGACTGCAAGCAAAATAAAAGCAACTTAGACTTTTCCTATTTTGCAGAACTCAGGAGAGACATCAGTTGTATGTGTGATGTTTGATCTTTGACTTCTGTCTACAGCTGTATTTTGATTAAAATTGTTATGATTTATAAGTGCACATTTTGAGTGTTCCTTATTTGTTAAGTAAATAACGGAGCCCAGAAAAGTAGAACCAACAACGTCCACAGGCAGGAGCAAGCTCTGTCTATACTCTTGCCTATCCCATTACTTTTTTCATGCCAATACGCATTTATTATTTGAGTGCAATGAAAATCAATGGGACGTATTGACACATGAAAGGCAGCGCAGCTCTCTGCCTGCCTTTTGGCTTCCGTTAACTGGCAGTATAAGGTAGAAAAAACGCACGCGCAAGTCATGTCATTGCCTTGCATCGAGTTTGGAGTTTTGAAGGGCTAGAAAAAGGGACACAGCGAGGCTGCCTTTCTCCCTGGCCTACTTGCGCATTTTGTACCAGATCACTACACACTTCCCAAATGAAGATGACAAGGCACTGCCTACCCTGAATGCACATCACTGCTACCTACAGTAATATTTTTTCTTCATTCATAAAATTAAATCAATGCATCTTATTTTTACATACAAAACACACACATTATAATGTATAAACTTGACCAGGTAATTGACCAAAAAAACTCCATATATAGAGTTTGACATATTTTTGAAGTCTATTTTCTAACCTGCAGGTTGTTGGCTGGAGGCTAACAGAGGAGACTGGGCGGCCATCATGGATTCCCAGACCCAGACCGGTGCAGCCAAGGGCCCAGTGGACAACATCACTGAGCAGGCCAGGACCAGAGGTGACATAGTGGAGGTCAGTGGATGGGACAGCGTCCTCAACTCTGGGCTGGGGAACAACACTGCTAACCACAACCAGAAACAGACAGTCGAACACAAAACAACATCTGAACTTAGTCTCCATGACAACAGACTGGCTGAGACTAGGGCGAGGTGTAGATTTGGTCTCCATGGATGGGGAGGTGTCCGTATGTGGCTGGAGAGAACAGACACAGACTAGGCTGGCGATGCTCTGTCCTGCTCCTATAGTTGTGACTCAGAGAGACTGATGGCGCCTCAGGTTAACCCCCTAACAGGTGCTTCAGCCTGCCTTCTATAGGATCTATCAACTGGAACATGGACCCTGAGACAACACAGACACTCCCTGGCCTAATGTTAAACCAGAGCCTTCAGACAATGCCAGTGTCTCAAAACTAAATGGCTACACAAGCCCATTGACAAATGACAGTAGTAGAGACGGAATCAGTAAAGGTGGCAGCGCCAAAGAGAAGTGCTTCCCGTGTTCATTCTGTGGGAAAACCTTTAGTTTCCCCAAACAGGTGAAGATCCACAAGAGGATGCACATGGGGGAGAAAGCATTTGGCTGCCACTTGTGCCGGGACAGCTTCTCCTATTTGTCTAGCATGAAGAGGCACCAGAGAGTCCACACAGGGGAGAAACCATACAGCTGCCCCCAGTGTCAGAAACGGTTCTCCCACCAGCACCGCTTGAAAATACACCTGAAGATCCACACGGGAGAGGCCGTTTGCCTGTATGCACTGCAGGAAGAGGTTCTCAGAGAGGAGTTACCTCAGGATACACCAGGAGAAAATGCACACAGCCCATGTATAGAGTATTGTGACATGTAATGTAGTACTAGTTAGTTTGTTTGTAGTTAATTCTGTTGATTGTGGATGTATAAGGAACTGGATGAGGTGAACTGAGGAAAGAATGAGTATGATGAGGCAGAGTAGATGATATGGTGGTGGTTGGTGTGATGGTGTCTGTAAAAATGCTTCACTGATGAAAAGGAACAACCCTGTCCCTTTAGGTTGATACTGGTATTTTATTGTGAAATAATGATAGTGCCTAAATTCATGTTTACTTGACATGAAGTAGTGAAGATGTGTGTAATGTGATGTTGAACCTTTTCCAAAGTCTTCTAAAATTAATTGATCAAAGCGAGTCTACCAGATTTAAGGAAAAGGTAATGAGAAAAGTTATTCTACTTGTCACATGTATTGTTTTGCGTAATAAAAGTACTGTACTTCATGTTTTGGTGAGTATATGCCCATGTTGTTGAAATGAAATACAAAACTGACTCTGTGGTGACTGACTTAATTTTGTATCATTGCAGGGACTGATTTTCCCTCATCTCAGTCGAACCAAAACATTATACTTAATTCTTAAATCAACACATGGACATTTTTTTATAATTTACTCCAATGGCTCCATATTGTTAGGTAAACTATGCAGTGCATTCGGAAAGTATTCAGACCCCTGCCCTTATTCCACATTTTGTGACGTTACAGTCTTATTCTAAAATTTATCAAATATTTTTTTTCATCAATCTACGCACAATACCCCATAATGACAAAGCGAAAACAGGTTTTTAGAAATGGTTGCTAATTTATAAAAAATAAAAAACAGAAATACCTTATTTACTTAAGTATTCAGACCCTTTGCTATGAGACTCGAAATTGAGCTCAGCTGCATCCTGTTTCCATTGATCGTCCTTGAGATGTTTCTATAACTTGATTGGAGTCCACCTATGGTAAATTCAGTTGATTGGACATGATTTGTAAAGGCACACACCTGTCTCTATAAGGTCCCACAGTTGACAGTGCATGTCAGAGCAAAAACCATGCCATGAGGTCGAAGGAATTGTCCGTAGAGCTCAGAGACAGGATTGTGTTGAGGCACAGATCTGGGGAAAGGTACCAAAACATTTTCTTAAATGGAAGAAGTTTGGAACCACCAAGCCTCTTCCTAGAGCTGGCCGCCCGACCAAACTGGGCAATTGGGGGAGAAGGGCCTTGGTCAGGGAGGTGACCATGAACTTGATGGTCACTGACAGAGCTCCAGAGTTCCTCTGTGGAGATGGGAGAACCTTCCAGAAGGACAACCATCTCTGCAGCACTCCACCAATCAGGCCTTTATGGTAGAGTGGCCAGACGGAAGCTACTCCTCATTAAAAGGCATATGACAGCCCGCTTGGAGTTTGCCAAAAGGCACCCAAAGGACTCTTGGATAAAAACAAAGATGTAACTATTTGGCCTGACTGCTAAGCATCACGTCTGGAGGAAACCTGGCACCATCCCTACGGTGACGCATGGTGGTGGCAGCATCATGCTGTGGGGATGTTTTTCAGTGGCAGGGACTGGAAGACTAGTCAGGATCGAGGGAAATATGAACGGAGCAGAGTACAGAGAGATCCATGATGAAAACCTGCTCCAGAGCGCTCAGGACCTCAGACTGGGGCGAAGGTTCACTTTCCAACAGGACAACAACCCTAAGCACACAGCCAAGACAACGCAGGAGTGGCTTCGGGACAAGTCTTTGAATGTCCTTGAGTGGCCCATCCAGAGCCCAGACTTGAACCCCATCGAACATCACTGGAGAGACCTGAAAATAACTGTGCAGTGACACTCCCCATTCAACCTGACAGAGCTTGAGAGGATCTGCAGAGAAGAATGGGAGAAACTCCCCAAGTTAAAGGTGTGCCAAGCTTGTAGCATCATACCCAAGAAGACTGTAAGGCTGTAATCGCTGCCAAAGGTGCTTCAACAAAGTACTGAGTAAAGGGTCTGAATACTTATGTAAATGTGATATTTCCATTTCTTTTTTTTGTATACATTTGAAAAAAAACTAAAAACTATTTTTGCTTTGTCATTATGGGGTATTGCGTGTAGATTGATGAGGGAAAAATCAACATAATCCATTTTAGAATAAGGCTGTAACGTAACAAAATGTGGAAAAAGGGGTCTGAATACTTTCCGAATGCATTGAATATACAAACCTACACTACTGTTCAAAAATTTGGGGTCACTTAGAAACTTCCTTGTTTTTTAAAGAAAAGCAAATTTTTTGTATATTAAAATAACATCAAATTGATCAGAAATACAGTGTAGACATTGTTAATGTTGTAAATGAGTATTGTAGCTGGAAATGGCCGATTTTTTATGGAATATCTACATTGGCGTACATAGGCCCATTATCAGCAACCATCACTCCTGTGTTCCAATGGCACGTTGTGTTAGCTAATACAAGTTTATCATTTTAAAAGGCTAATTGATCATTAGAAAACCCTTTTGCAATTATGTTAGCACAGCTGAAAACTGTTGTTCCGATTAAAGAAGCAATAAAACTAGCCTTCTTTAGACTTGTTGAGTATCTGGAGCATCAGCATTTGTGGGTTCGATTACAGGCTCAAAATGGCCAGAAACAAATAACTTTCTTCTGAAACTCGTCAGTCTATTCTTGTTCTGAGAAATGAAGGCAATTCCATGTGAGAAATTGCCAAGAAACTGAAGATCTCGTACAGCGCTGTGTACTACTCCCTTCACAGAACAGCGCAAACTGGCTCTAACCAGAATAGAAAGAGGAGTGGGAGGCCCCGGTTCACGACTGAGCAAGAGGACAAGTACATTAGAGTGTCTAGTTTGAGAAACAGACGCCTCACAAGTCCTCAACTGGCATCTTCATTAAATAGTACCCGCAAAACAGTCTCAACGTCAACAGTGAAGAGGCGACTCCGGAATGCGACTCCGGGATGCTGATAAACTTGGATTAGCTAACACAATGTGCCCTTGGAACAGGAGTGATGGTTGCTGATAATGGGCCTCTGTAGGCTTATGTAGATATTCCATAAAAAATCAGCCGTTTCCAGCTACAATAGTCATTTACAACATGAACAATGTCTACACTGTATTTCAGATCAATTTGATGTTATTTTAATGGACAAAAAATTTGCATTTCAAGGACATTTATAAGTGACGCCAAACTTTTGAACGGTAGTGTATGTGGACACCCCTTAAAATGTGTGGATTTGGCTATTTCAGCCACACCCGTTGCTTATAGGTGAATTAAATCGAGCACACAGTCATGCAATCTCCATAGACAAACATTGGCAGTAGAATGGCCTTACTGAAGAGCTCAGTGACTTTCAACGTGGCATCGTCATAGGATGCCACCTTTCCAACAAGTCAGTTCATCAAATGTCTGCCCTGCTAGAGCTGCCCTGGTAGGCCACACAAGTTCATAGAACAGGACCTACCGAGTTCCAAACTGCCTGTGGAAGCAACGCCAGCATGAAATGTGTTTCCATGGCCAAACAGCCACACACAAGCCTAAGATCACGATGCGCAATGCCAAGTGTCGGCTGGAGTGGTGTAAAGCTCGCCGCAATTGGACTCTGGATCAGTGGAAAGACGTTCTCTGGAGCGATGAATCACGCTTCACCATCTGGCAGTCCGACGGACAAATCTGGGTTTGGCGGATGCCAGGAGAATGCTACCTGCCCCAATGCATACAGCTGACTGTAAAGTTTGGTGGAGGAGGAATACTGGTCTGGGGCTGTTTTTCATGGTTCGGGCTAGGCCCCTTAGTTCCAGTGAAGGGAAATCTTAACGCTACAGCAAACAATGTGATATTCTAATCTAGACTAATCTGTTTCCAACTTTGTGGCAACAGTTTGGGGAAGGCCATTTCCTGTTTCAGCATGACAATGCCCCTGTGCACAAAGCGAGGTCCCTAAAGAAATGGTTTGTCGAGATCGGTGTGGAAGAACTTGACTGGCCTGCACAGAGCCCTGACCTCAACCCGATCTAACACCTTTGGCATGAATTGGAATGCCGACTGTGAGCCAGGCCTAATCGCCCAACATCAGTGCCCGACCTCACTAATGCTCTTGTGGCTGAATGGAAGCAAGTCCCTGCAGCAATGTTCCAACATCTAGTGGAAAGCCTTCCCAGAAGAGTGGAGGCTGTTATAGCATCAAAGGGGGGACCAACTCCATATTAATGCCCATGATTTTGGAATGAGATGTTCGAGGAGCAGGTGTCCACATACCTTTGGCCATGTAGTTTACTTAAATCACAGTGTTAGAGATGGGCTTGACTATGGTGTGCATTTTATACTATCATGTCATGTTTCTGTGTGTACAGTAAATACTTTCTTATATACATCTTTATATGCTCTCCTCTACATTTTGTGTTTACAGTCTGCAGTCCATGAGGACCTGCTGATATCCGGTGTTGCTGGCGGGAGAGACTGGACCTCTGAATCGGCTGGTCACAAACCTTGGCACCAGATCAGAACCCTGGATCAGGAGCCTTCGCTCGTACTTCCCGAGTTGGAACCAGGACCGAACCACGAGGGACAGAGACTCCACCACCACACAGAACACAACCAGTGGACAGGTGGATTGAATAACCTCAGTCCTGGTGGTCATCAGAGAGACCGAGGCTCCAGTCAGGGATCCAGTCTGCAGCCCAGACCCTTCTCTTCACAGTCTCAGTGCAGGGATGGAGCAGGGCCTGGGGCTCATAGAGATAGACCCTCCTGTTCCTATGATACAAACACCACAGTATCCATGATGAACAGAGCAGGTCACCCTGGGCTTCAGCCTTCACTGAGAGTAGTGGGCGACCCCCCTGGTGGTAGTCTATCAGCAAGTATGTCTTCTCCTTCAGAGTCTCGTCTAATGCCTGGTGACTGGGTTCATAGAAAGCCTGGACCTGGGTCTAGCCTTCCTCAGCTACCTCATGGTTACCCCATGAATACAGACAGGGTCAGGATGGGCGTTCACCACGAGACGTACCTAGCCTATAACACAGCAGACAATCCCAACAACACCCAAACAATGGCTAGAGGTCAAGGAGGGAGCTCAAATACTCCTGTTTCTACCTTCTCTGGTGTCATTGGGTCACAACGTGGGAGGCCGAGCGTTAGGACCGACGCCAACAAGCCGTATGCCTGCCCCACGTGTGGGAAGTGCTTCGCTGAAGCGTACTATGTGAAGATGCACCAGACGGTTCACACCAAGGAGAGGCCCTTCAAGTGCAAACTATGTTACAAGAGCTTCTCCTTCCTGAGTAACCTTATCAGACATAGGAGTGTCCACAATGGGAAGAAATCGTAGCAGTGTGGCTTGAGCTGACATATTATAGTAAGAGGGTAATCAACCACATACCCTTCATTAACCATTTTGTTAACTTGTCATTTGAAACAGGCTTGTAAATACCTTGTTGTTAGAGAAACCGTAAACCTAGGCTAGAACTAGAAGAGTTGAATATTTACCTTACTGAGGTGGTGTAGATGGAATAAAGTCATATTATTTTCTACTCTGTTCTAGCTAACACTTCTTTCTAAACAAGTCTGTTCTCTGCTTGAAAGATGCTGATCATAGCAGATCTGATGTGTAACGTCGTAAGAAGTATTTCAAAGAACAGCGAGCATACCTTTTTCATTTAACCACACCACACCCTTTGAGGTATGACGCAAACCAATAAGATCGGTAGGTGGAAAGCAGTCCACACAGGGGGGAAATCCTAAAGCGGTCCACACAGGGGGGAAACCCTAAAGCGGTCCACACAGGGGACAAATCCTAAAGCGGTCCACACAGGGAGGAAACCCTAAAGCGGTCCACACAGGGGGGAAATCCTAAAGCGGTCCACACAGGGGGAAAACCCTTAAGCGGTCCACACGGGGAAACCCTAAAGCTGCCGCAGGCACTACCTTTAGATGCACCTGAAGGTCCACACGGGAGAGAGGCTGTAAGCCTGTATGCACTGCATGAAGAGGTTCTCAGAGAGGAGCTACCTCATGATACACCAGCAGAAAAACCATTTCACTCTATAGCATAGAAAGTAACCATCCCACTCTAGCTTGTGACGTTTAGATCAAACCCTGCATTAAAGACATTGATTAATTTTCATTGTTGTCAGCAGAAAATATAATTTGGTATAACAAAAGTAACAGATTTCAGTGTTGAATATTCCTGGGTAGGATATTGCATCCAGACATAAAGTATATTTTATATTGTGTTTGTACTGTGTAGGCTAAATGATGTTCACAAATTCATTTTTATTACTTCCATTCAACTACTTAATTTGTTCCTAAAGCCTTCTTTAGAAAAATGTATGCAGTTTATCAAGTTCATGCAGTTGTTTTGTTTAGACGTGAGTGTGTGGTTCTATTGCTAACACTCGTTTCAATGTGTCACTATGGTATTTGCTCGGGGGAGGATTATTTGTTTGATCCAATCCAAGTATCCAATCACACAGCATTTGTTGGAGACAGAGAAGTCGAGTGGTGCCCACTGGTCAACAAGGATTATCCCTCATCTTGGTAGCCCCTCGATGGCCAGGGAAACTGGTTAGCGGAGATCCATCTCCTGCTTTACATCGAGCCCTGGCAACTACGGTTACGCAGGGATCTTTTGACCCTTGCAAACTGAGAGATTTTCCACCCTCACCCAGAAACCATAGCCCTCTGGGCCTGGCCTGTGAGAGGGTACATCTGAATGTGACAGGCTTGCCTCTCTGAGTCATTGAGACTATCCAGAGTGCAAGAGACCCTTCTACACGTTCACTGTATGGAACCAAGTGATGCGTTTTTGATGAATTGGTGTGACCAAAAACAGATTATTCCTTACCAATGCTCTGTATCCATGGTTTTATGCTTCTCGCAGGACTTTTTGGACATAGACCTTAACAGTGGAGAACCCCTTCCCTATCTAGCCACTATCTCGGACTGTCATATAGGCTTCGACAACAACACAGTAGGGAACACCCTCTGTTATGTTGTTTCATTAAGGCAGCGCGTCGCTTACGCCCAGTCTCCAGGCCTTTAACCCTGTCTTGGGGTCTGTCTATTGTGCTTGAGGCGATTTCACAGCAACCTTTTGAGCCGCTTGAAAACTTTGTTGAAAAATCTCTCCTTCAAGATGGCTTTGCTGATTGCCCTTACATCCGGAAAGCAAGTGAGTGAGCTGCACGCACTGTCAGTGCACCATTCGTGCCTACAGTTTGCCCCGGGGTTGTCCAAGGTAACATTGTTACCCAACCCTGCCTTTATGCCGAAGGTCAGCAGCAATTACAATGGTCTCGCCCTAGAGCTTATGGCTTTCCACCCGCCACCCTTCACTTATATGGAAGAAGAGCGTCTCCACCGTTTATGTCAGGTACGTGCTTTATGCATCTACTTAGATAGAACGAGAGCATGGTATAAGAGTGACCAACTCTTTGTGTCTTGGGCATCCCCCTGTAAGTGCTGATCTAGGATCAGATTAGCATTTTAAATCATAATGAATAAGACTATTTAGACAGGTGGGGACCTGATCCTCGATCAGCACTCCTACTTTGACTCTTTGTGGCTACAGGCCAAGGTCTTCAATAATTTTAAGTGTGGGACCACGCCTTACATGTTTGCATAGTATCAAATCAACTAACATGAGGTTCTCAGAGGGGAGCTACCTCAGGACACACCAGCAGAAAACGCACACTCTATACGTGGGCCGTGTGCGTTTTCTGCTGGTGTGTCCTGAGGTAGCCATAAGCTAGTTTAGTTAGTTTATTTGTAGTTCATTCTGGTGGATTTGGATGTTGTAGGGAACTGGATGAGGTGAACTGAGGAAAGAATGAGTATGATGAGGCAGAGTAGATGATATGGTGATGGTTGGTGTGATGCTGTCTGTAAATATTCTTCACTGATGAAGAGTAACTATGTCCCTTTTGGTTGAGACTGGTGTTTTATAGTGAGATAATGATAGTGCCTAAATTCATGTTTACTTGACAAGAAGTAGTGTAGCTGTGTGTAATGTAATGTTCAACTTTTCCAAAGTACTCAAAAATGTATTATATTTAAGCGAGGGTACCAGATTTACAGAAAAGATAGTGTTACCATAGTGTCATGTATCGGTTTGTGCAATAAAAGTACTGTACTTCATGTGATTGTATGAACATTTTGTCGAAATTAAATACAACATTTAGTCTGTGTGGACTTGGTTATTTTTTTTATCATTGCAGGGACTGAGTTTCCCTTATCTCAGTCGAACTAAAACATTATACTTAATTCTTGAAACGACACATATGGAAAAAAAATATAATAATAAACTCAACTGACTGTGGTTAACATTTTATCATGTTTCTGTGAGTACAGCGAATACTTATTTAAACCTTTATACAGTTGAAGTCGGAAGTTTACATACACTTAGGTTGGAGTCATTAAAACTCGTTTTTCAACCACTCCACAAATTTCTTGTTAACAAACTATAGTTTTGGCAAGTCGGTTAGGACATCTACTTTGTGCATGACATAAGTAATTTTTCCAACAATTGTTTACAGACACTATATCACAATTCTAGTGGGTAAGAAGTTTACATACACTAAGTTGACTGTGCCTTTAAACAGCTTGGAAAATTCCAGAAAATGATGTCATGGCTTTAGAAGCTTCTGATAGGCTAATTGACATAATTTGAGTCAATTGGAGGTGTACCTGTGGATGTATTTCAATGCCTACCTTCAAACTCAGTGCCTCTTTGCTTGACATCATGGGAAAATCAAAAGAAATAGCCAGACTTCCACAAGTCTGGTTCATCCTTGGGAGCAATTTCCAAACGCCTGAAGGTACCACGTTCATCTGTACAAACAATAGTACGCAAGTATAAGCACCATGGGACCACGCAGCCGTCATACCGCTCAGGAAGGAGACGCGTTATGTCTCCTAGAGATCAATCCCAGAACAACAGCAAAGGACCTTATGCTGGAGGAAACAGGTACAAAAGTATCTATATCCACAGTAAAACGAGTCCTATATCGACAGAACCTGAAAGGCCGCTCAGCAAGGAAGAAGCCACTGCTTCAAAACCGCCATAAAAAAGCCGGACTACGGTTTGCATCTGCACATGGGGACAAGATCATACTTTTTGGAGAAATGTCCTCTGGTCTGATGAAACAAAATTAGAACTGTTTTGCCATAATGACCATCGTTATGTTTGGAGGAAAAAGGGGAGGCTTGCAAGCCGAAGAACACCATCCCAACCATGAAGCACGTGGGTGGCAGCATCATGTTGTGGGGGTGCTTTGCTGCAGGAGGGACTGGTGCACTATACAAAATAGATGGCATCACAAGGAAGAAAATATGTGGATATATTGAAGCAACATCTCCAGACATCAGTCAGGAAGTTAAAGCTTGGTCGCAAAAATACATCCAACAGGTACACCACCAATTGACTCAAATTATGTAATTTAGCCTATCAGAAGCTTCTAAAGCCATGACATCATTTTCTGTAATTTTCCAAGCTGTTTAAAGGCACAGTCAACTTAGTGTATGTAAACTTCTGACCCACTGGAATTGTGATACAGTGAATTATGAGTGAAATAATCTGTCTGTAAACAATTGTTGGAAAAATTACTTTGTCATGCACAAAGTAGATGACCTAACTGACTTGCCAAAACTATAGTTTGTTAACAAGAAATTTGTGGAGTGGTTGAAAAACTAGTTTTAATGACCTAAGTATATGAAAACTTCCGACTTCAACTGTATATATATATATATATATATATATATATATATATATATATATATATATATTAGGGCAGCTGCCTCATAGGTGCAGGGTTGAGTAACCGGGTGGTAGCCGTCTAGTGATGGCTATTTAACAGTGATGGCCTTGAGATAGAAGCTGTCTTTCAGTCTCTCGGTCCCAGCTTTGATGAACCTGTACTGGCCTTGCCTTCTGGATGGTAGCGGGGTGAACAGGCCGTGGCTCGGGTGGTTGATGTCCTTGATGATCATTTTGCCCTTCGTATGACATCGGGTGCTGTTGTTGGTGTCCTGGAGGGCAGGCAGTGTGCCCCCAGTGGTGCGATGGGCAGACCGCACCACCCTCTGGAGAGCCCTGTGGTTGCGGGTGATGCAGTTGCCGTACCAGACGGTGATACAGCCCGACAGCATGCTCTCAATTGGGCATCTGTAGTTTGTGAGGGTCTTAGGGGCCAAGCCAAATTTCTTCAGCCTTCTGAGTGGGTGGATCATTTCAGATGTGTCAGTGATGTGTACGCCGAGGAACTTGAAGCTTTTCACCTTCTCCACTGCGGTCCCATTTTGGGTGGGGAAGGTTAGTAGGGAATTATTTTACAAAAAATTCAGGGTTAGTTTTAAGATAATATAGTGGAATAGATAGGTCGTAACGAGCCTCACACTCCAGTACAGTAGGTGGCAGTGTATGCAGCTGGCAGTTGGTTACGATTCGCCAATAAAACTTAAAGAAAAAGAAAACAAAACTGAGAAGCCTTTTTGTTGTTCTTATTTTGACGTTTATTAACTAACACCCTGGAACTCAAAATATGATCAATTTAAATTCACAGCATCGCATACCCCAGGTAATCTTTAATTCGCGTTGGAAACAGGACTTNCATTACGGAGGAAACTACAGCTACTGGAACTGAAGGTGGCACGGGAGCGCGCAGAGAAGACAATGCAAGAGCGCGTCCTCGCCAGTCGTCCCAGTAGTGTCAAGATCCTCGACCGATACAGAGGAATGACAAGAGGTAAATGTTGCAGGAGACTGCGGGGCCTCCCCTCTGCGCTTGTGTGGCTTTAGATGTGTCAACCCCAATGGGTCTTGGTCAGTTTTTGGATTGTATGCAATAATTACTTAGCTATCTTGCGCACAGACACTATCATATTCTAACCAGATTCTTGATTTACTGCATTTCCTAATATTTACTCAATGTAAACAATGTTATGACTGCAACATAATACATGTATCAATAAATTGTATATCAATAAGTTATGAGAAGCATTACCTTACATCCTTCCCAATTCTAGACAGTGTCAAAACGGTCAATAGGGTACAATATAGTGTTGAACATTAGCTAACCTAACCACCTCTTTTCCCCCAATCACTCTCTCAGGTGAAGGACATCTCACTGGAGGCCACAGGAGCTTTGTGAAGCCAGCAGGACACAATACAAGGAGAGATTACCAACCAATCACTGTTGATGAGGGGAGTGGAACCTCAACCCAGAACGTTATTGTGATAGAGGTTAGTGTAATAGTGTTGAATAAATATTACATTTACTTTGTATGTCAAATGTCGCCTGTTTTTTTCAGAAAGGCTTCCCTCCGCTATTCACCTGCTTGCATGTACGTCCTAATTTATCTGCCATAGCGGGGCTTGTGAGACCTCCCTATGACATTGATATCCAACTCAACTCATGTACCGCTAATAACCTCCTCATATGTCAGTCTGCAGAGGCTGCAGGTCCTGGGGTCAAGCAGGAGAGGTCTGAAGGAGAGGAGGACCCACGGCACAGCAGAGACATCCAGACTGGAGCAGCGGCTGGAGTGGTACCCCCTATAGCCATGGAGGACCTATCCACCGCCTCTGCGCTCCAGGCCAGGAACCGACGCAGCATCACAGAGGTCAGTCGAACGCTGTCCGACACAAAGACTTTAACTGTAACACACAGGCTCCTACACACACAATCTGAACACAGATCAGACCCAAAGAGACTAGGGCCACCGGTCTGATCTCCTGATCCTGGCTTCTACTACTTACCGGTATTTAACCAGAGCCAGAGGATGGTTTATTCCCGTGGAGATGGTGATGCGTTAAGACACTGGCGGTGATGATCTGTTTTGTTCTTACGCTACAGAGATGGTCCCTGGAAACATAACATATCCTTGGGTTTAGAGACACAGACTGAGCTGTCTAGAGGGGACTGGAACTGGTACATTTCTGTACGGACCTCGCTTTGTGCATAGGGGCGTTGTCATGCTGAAACTGGAAAGGGCCTTCCCCAAACTGTTGCCACAAAGTTGGAACCACAGAATCATTTAGAATGTCATTGTATGCTGTAGCGTTAAGATATCCCTCCACTGAAAGCAAGGGGCCTAGCCCGAACCATGAAAAACAGCCCCAGACCATTATTCCTTTTCCACCAAACTTTACAGTTGGCACTATGCATTCGGGCAGGTAGCATTCTCCTGGCATCCGCCAAACCCAGATTTGTCCGTCGGTTTGCCAGATGGAGAGGCTTGATTTACCACTCCAGAGACGAGTTTCCACTGCTCCAGAGTCCAATGGCGGCGAGCTTTACACCACTCCAGCCGACTCTTGGCATTACTCATGGTGATCTTAGGCTTGTTTGCGGCTGCTCGGCCATGGAAACCCATTTCCCAACAAAAAGTTGTGTTGACGTTGCTTCTAGAGGCAGTTTGGAACTCGGTAGTGAGTGTTGCAACTCGCGGCTGAGCTGTTGTTGCTTGTAAACGTTTCTACTTCACAATAATAGCACTTACAGTTGACCGGGAGGCTCTAGCAGGGCACTCTCATGTAGGTGTCATAACCAGCCGTAAAATAACGAAATACATGTCACAACAGGTCTAAATATGTGTTATGACCATATTATTGCAGGTCATAATGACGCTGGGTGTCAAGTAGTGTTAACATAAATCTTTCTTTAACCCGTCTCCTCCACTTCATCTACACTGATGGAAGTGGATTTAACAAGTGACATCAATAAGGGATCATAGCGTTCACCTGCATTCACCTGGTCAGTCTATGTCATGGAAAGAGCAGGTGTTTATAATGTTTGGTATACACTCAGTGTATAAAGGCACGTAAAGCCTAAAAGTCTGTTTCATATTGTGTTTGTACTGTGTATCTGATGTTTGCAAATTTTCCAAAGACGCTTTTTTTAATTAGAAAATTAATGCAGTTTAAGTTCAGGCAGATTTTTTTGTTGAGACATGATGAGTATGTGTGGTTTTCATGTGGTGTACTTAACTTGTTTTTCAATTAACACAAAGTGGGACTTTTTATTCTAAGACTTGGATTGAGACTCTCTTCAGTATACATCACATCTGATCTCACCCTATTCTGCATACACCCGACAGTGCTTTATAACCAATATACACTGAGTGCACAAAACATTAGGAAAGCCTGCTATTTCCATGACATAGCGTGACCAGGTGAATGCAGGTAAAAGTTATGATCCCTTATTGATGTCACCTATTAAATCCACTTCAATCGGTGTAAATGAATGGGAGGAGACAGGTAAAAAAATATTTTTAAGCATTGAGACAATTGAGACATGGATTGTGTATGTGTGAATGAGCAAGACAAAATATTTAAGTGCCTTTGAATGGGGTCTGGTAGTAGGTGCCAGGTGCACCCGGTTTGAGTGTGTCAAGAACTGCAACGCTGCTTGGTTTTTCACACGTGTGTCAAGAATGGTCCACCACCAAAAGGACATCCAGCCAACTTGACACAACTATGGGAAGCCTTGGAGTCAACATGGGCCAGCTTCCCTGTGGAACGCCTTCAACACCCTGTAGAGTCCATGCCCCAACCAATTGCGTTCGGAAGGTGTTCCTAATGGTTTGTACACTCAGTGAACACTCACCAAATACACTAACAAACACCCATACACTAACAAACACCCATAAACTATACACTAGTCAGGTTTGTCTGATGATTACTTGACTTATAATAGCTGACTCATATTTACCCACAACATCATATTTATGTCCATCATGATGGGTTTAACAACAATGAAGCCATTCTGTAACTACAGTATAGGACTCCAACATAGTGGGGATGGGTAAACACTCCATGTTGAAAGTGTTTATTATCTGTGTGTACGTACCTCAGGGAGTGTATGTCTGTGTAATCTGTAACACCTGTCTCTTCCAGGAGGAGGAGGGTCCAGAGGTGCTGCTGGTGAAGGAGGAGGGGTGTGAGGAGGGTCTGGGGAACCCTGAGGGGACCATGGTCATGGAGGACAACCAGACTACACCTCCTCCTGAACCCACAGAGGAACCAGCTGAGCAGCACAGGACCACACACAGTCTCACTGAGGTGAGCCCACTGTAAACTACTGCCTGAATGGTATTAGTTCAGGGCCTGTATCCACAAAGCCTCTCAGAGTAGGAGTGCTGATCTAGGATCAGTTTTGCCTTTTAGATTATAATGAATAAGATTATATGGAAAAATACTAGATCTGCACTCCTACTCTGAGACTTTGTGGTTACGGGCCCAGGTCTTGACCATGCATTTGAATTATAAAACTATTAAAGATTGTAAAGTAATCAAATTAACGAATATGTTTGCATACTGTAGTACTCATAGCAATCCCTCATTGCCCAACCAGAAGATGCTTCATATCAGGGTGCTCATATCAGATTTCTTGATCCAACATCCTCTCACTCTATCTCTTACAGTCAGTAGACAATGAGGATGGGAAGCCTGACCTGCTGCTGGTCAAAGAAGAGACAATCGAGGACGAACCAGAGAGCATTGATCTGCTGAGTGGACTAAAGATGGGGGAGCAAGGTAAGGGAGAAATGCATATAGCCTACATACAGTAATAGATCTTCAATGGGAATAGTGATACACATAGATATTATTATTTCTTCATTCATAAAAGGAAATCAATACAACTTATGTTTACATACAAAACCACACAATATAATGTATGAAATTGGCCAGGTAATTGACAAAAGAAAATCCATATGTAGAGTTTTCCATGCCATGTTTGTAAAGTCTATTTTATAACCTCTTCCTGCAGGTGGTTGGCTGGAGGCTAACAGAGGAGACTGGGTGGCCATCTTGGATTCCCAGATGGGCGCAGCCAAGGGCCCAGGGGACGACATCACTGATCAGGCCAGAACCAGAGGCGACATGGTGGAGGTCAGTGGATGGGACAGCATCCTCAACTCTGGGCTGGGGAATAAAACTGTTAACCACTACCAGAAACAGACAATGGAACACAAAACAACATCCTAACTTAGTCTCCATGACAACAGACTGGCTGAGACCAGGGCCACTGGCTGAGACCAGGTTACCCCCCTAACAGGTGCTGCCTTCAGCCTGCCTTCTATAGGATCTATCAACTGGAATATGGACCCTGCGACAACACAGACACTCCCTGGCCTTCGTCCTCCTCACACTCTCCGTATGTTAAACCAGACCTCAGACAATGCCAGTGCCTCAACACTAAATGGCTACACAAGCCCATTGACAAATGAGAGTAGTTGAGACAGTACAGGTGGATATCCACCAGAGGATACACACGGAGGA
This sequence comes from Hucho hucho, assembly GCA_003317085.1. Lineage (NCBI taxonomy): Eukaryota > Metazoa > Chordata > Actinopteri > Salmoniformes > Salmonidae > Hucho > Hucho hucho. The sequence goes on from QNTS01000413.1 coordinate 349,709, forward strand.
GAAACCTTTCAGCTGCCAACTGTGCCGGGCAGTTTCTCCCACTCATCCAGCCTGTAGAGGCACCAGAGGGTCCACACAGGGGAGAAATCCTACAGCTGCCCCCAGTGTGAGAATCAAATCAAATGTATTTATGAAGCCCTTTTTACATCAGCAGGTGTCACTAAGTACTTCTATAGAAACACAGCCTAAAACCCTAAACAGCAAGCAATGTAGCTGTCTCAGCCACTGAATGTCATCAAGGGAGTACCCCAAGGATCGATCCTAGGCCCCACGCTCTTCACAATTTACATCAACAACATAGTTCAGGCAGTAGGAAGCTCTCTCACCATTTATATGCAGATGATACAGTCTTATACTCAGCTGGCCCCTCCCCATATTTTGTGTTAAATGCTCAACAACAAAGCTTTTTTAGTGTTCAACAAGCTTTCTCTACCCTTAACCTTGTTCTGAACACCTCCAAAACAAAGGTAATGTGGTTTGGTAAGAAGAATGCCCCTCGTACCACAGGTGTTATTACTACCTGTGAGGGTTTAGAGCTTGAGGTAGTCACCTCATACAAGTACTTGTGTGTATGGCTAGACGGTGCACTGTCCTTCTCTCCGCACATATCAAAGCTGCAGGCTAAAGTTAAATATAGACTTGGTTTCCTCTATCGTAATCGCTCCTCTTTCACCCCAGCTGCCAAACTAACCCTGATTCAGATGACCATCCTACCCATGCTAGATTACGGAGACATAATTTATAGATCGGCAGGTAAGGGTGCTCTCGAGTGGCTAGATGTTCTTTACCATTCTGCCATCAGATTTACCACCAATGCTCCTTATAGGACACATCACTGCACTCTATACTCCTCTGTAAACTAGTCATCTCTGTATACCGGTCGCAAGACCCACTGGTTGATGCTTATTTATAAAACCCTCTTAGGCCTCACTCCCCCCCTTTCTGAGATATCTACTGCAGCCCTCATCCTCCACATACAACACCCATTCTGCCAGTCACATTCTGTTAAAGGTCCCAAAAGCGCACACAACCCTGGGTCGCTCCTCTTTTCAGTTCGCTGCAGCTAGCTTCTGGAACGAGCTGCAACAAACACTCAAACTGGACAGTTTTATCTCAATCTCTTCATTCAAAGACTCAATCATGGGCACTCTTACTGACAGTTGTTGCTGCTTTGTGTGATATATTGTTGTCTGTACCTTCTTGCCCTTTGTGCTATTGTCTGTGCCCAATAATGTTTGTACCATGTTTTGTGCTGCTACTATGTTGTGTTGCTATCATCTTGTTGTTATGTTGCTATCATGTTGTTGTTTTGTTTCTGCTGTGTTGTCATGTGTTGCTGCCTTGCTATGGTGTTGTTTTAGGTGTTGTGTTGTTTATTTTGTTGTGATGTGTGTTTTGTCCTATATTTACATTGTATTTATTTTTAATTCCAGGCCCCTGTCCCCGCAGGAGCCCTTTTGCCTTTTGGTAGGCTGTCATTGTAAATAAGGATTTGTTCTTAACTGACTTGCCTAGTTAAATAAAAAATAATTTAATTAAAGGCAGGAACCTAGGAAGAAACCTAGAGAGGAACCAGGGTCTGAGGAGTGGGCAGTCCTCTTCAGGCTGTGCCAGGTAGAGATTGTAAGAGTACACGGCCATTAAGGCCAGATCGTTCTTCAAGATGTTCAAACATTCATAGATGACCAGCAGGGTCAAATAATAATCACAGTGGTTGTAGAGGGTGCAACAGGTCAGCACCTCAGGATAAGGTGCTGATAGCCGAGCATTCAGAGGTCGAGACAGCAGGTGCGGGTGAGAGAGAGGGTCGTAAACAGCAGCTCCGGGACAATTTAGCACGTCTGGTGAACAGGTCAGGGTTCCATAGCCACAGGCAAAACAGCAGAAACTGGAGTTGCAGCATGTCCAGGTGGACTGGGAAAGGGGACAGCCAGCAGTCATCAGGCGAGGTAGTCCTGAGGCATTAGAGAATTAGAGGGAGAATACTTTAAGTTCATACAGGACAAGAGATAAGACAGGAGAATTTCACCAGACAGACTGACTCTAGCCCCCCAGCACAGACTATTGCAGCATAGATACTGGAGGCTGAGGTGGGGGGGGGGGCTCGGGGGACACTGTGGTCCTGTCCGACAGTACCCCCGGACAGGGCCAACCAGGCAGGACAAAACCCTGCCAACTTTGCCAAAGCACAACCCCCACACCACTAGAGGAATATCAACAGACCACCAACTTACTACCCTGACACAAAGGCTGAGTATAGCTCACAAAGATCTCCTCCACTGCAGAGGGGGCGCAAAACCGGACAGAAAGATCACGTCAGTGACTCAACCCACTCAAGTGACGCACCCCTCCTAGGGACAGCATGGAAGACCACTAGTAAGCCAGTGACTCAGCCCCCGTAATAGGGTCAGAGGCAGAGAATCCCAGTGGAGAGAGGGGAGCCGGCCAGGTGGAGACAGCAAGGGCGGTTTGTCACTCCAGTGCCTTGCCATTCACCTTCGCTCCCTTGGGCCAGACTACACTCAATCACAGGACCTACTGAAGAGATGAGTCTTCAGTAAGGACTTAAAGGTCGAGACTGAGTCTGCGTCTCTCATGGATAGGCAGACCATTCCATAAAAATGGAGCTCTATAGGAGAAAGCCCTGACTCCAGCCGTTTGCTTAGAAATTCTAGGGACAATAAGGAGGTCTGCGTCTTGTGACTGTAGCAAACGTGTAGGTATGTACGGCAGGACCAAATTGGTGAGAGTTGTAGGAGCAACTCCATATAATGCTTTGTAGGTTAGCAGTAAAACCTTGAAATCAGCCCTAGCCTTAACAGGAAGCCGGTGTAGAGAGGCTAGCACTGGAGTAATATGATCAAATTGTTTGGTTCCAGATACTTGCAGCTGTATTTAGCACTAACTGATGTTTATTTAGTGCTTTATCCTGGTAGCCAGAGAGTAGAGCATTGCAGTAGTCCAATCTAGAAGTGATAAAACATGGATTAGCTTTTCTGCATCATTTTTGGGCAAAAGGTTTCTGATTTTTGCAATGTTAAGAAGATGGAAAAAAATTGCCCTTGAAATGTTCTTGGTATGTTTGTCAAAAGAGATCAGGGTCCAGAGCAACTCCCAGATCCTTCAGTTTTATTTGAGACGACTGCATAACCATCCAGATTAATTGTCAGATCAAACAGCAGATCTCTTTGTTTCTTAGGACCTAGAACTTTGTCCGAGTTTAAAAGTGAAACATTTTCCGCTATCCACTTCTTTATGTCTCAAACAGGTTTCCAGGGTAGGACATTTTGGAGCTTCACTATGTTTCATCAAAATGTAGAGGCACCAGAGGGTCTACATTGTTTGTATTTCATTCTGTTGGTTTTGGATGTATAGGTAACTGGATAAGGTAAACTGAGGAAAGAACGAGTTGATGAGACAGAGTAGATATGTAATGGAAAGGGAAAGGGGGATACCTAGTCAGTTGTACAACTGAGTGCATTCAACGGAAATGTCTTCCGCATTTAACCCAACCCCTCTGAATCAGAGAGGTGCGGGGGGCTGCCATAATCGACATCCATGTGCAGTTTTGTCATACAAAACACAATGCCACGGATGCTTGCAATTGGCATGCTGACTGCAGGAATGTCCACCAGAGCTGTTGCCAGAAAATGTAATGTTAATTTCTCCTCCAACATCGTTTTAGGGAGTTTGGCATTACGTCCAACCGGCCTCACAACCGTAGACCACGTGTATGGCATTGTGTGGGCGAGCGTTTTGCTGATGTCAACATTGTGAACAGAGTGCCCTATGGTGGGGTTATGGTATGGGCAGGCGTAAGCTATGGACAACAAACACAATTGCATTTTATCAATGGATATTTGAATGCACAGAGATACCGTGACGAGATCCTGGGTCCTATTGTCGTGCTATTCATCTTTCACCTCATGTTTAAGCATGATAATGCACGGCCCCATATCACAGCTATCACAGCTTCCCCCCCCAGAAGCTGAAAATGTCCCAGTTCTTCCATGGCCTGCATACTCACCAGACATGGTTACCCATTGAGCATGTTTGGATGCTCTGGATCGACATGTACGACAGCGTGCTCCAGTTCCTGCCAATATCCTGAAACGTTGCACAGCCATTGAAGAGTGGGACAAGCTTCCACAGGCCACAGTCAACAGCCTGATCAACTCAATGTGAAGGAGATGTCGCGCTGCATGAGGCAAATGGTGGTCACACCAGATAATGACTGGTTTTCTGATCCACGCCCCTACCATTATTTTTTAAGGTATCTGTATATGTGACCAACAGATGCATTTCTGTATTCCCAGTCATGTGAAATCCATAGAGTACGGCTTAATTTATGTATTTACATTGACTGCTTTTCTTATATGAACTGTAACTCGGTAAATCTTTTAAATTGTTGCATGTTGCGTTTATATTTTTGTTCAATATATGTTCCTTTAGGATGATACTGTTTTTTTTATAGTGAGTTGAGGATATTGCCTTAATTCATGTTTACTTGACACAAAGTATTGAAGGTCTTTGTAATGTTTAACCTTGTCCAAATTTTTCACAAATGTATTTTAACAAAGCGAGGGTACCAGATTTACCAAAAAATGTAGTGTTACCAAAGTGAGAAAGTTATTCTTCTTGTCACGTATCGTTTTGTGCAATGAAAGTAATGTACTTCACGTTATGTGAGTAAATTACCATTTTGTTGAAATTCAATACAAAATTGACTTCCCTGACTGACTTGGTTATTTTTGTATCATTACAGGGACTGAGTTTTCCTTATCTCAAAACATTATACTTAATTCTTGAATCAACACATATGGACATTTTTTATAATGAACTCCAATGGATCCATATTGTTGGGTACTTGAATCACAGTGTTAGAGATGGGCTTGACTGTGGTTATTAATATTAATGTTTCTGTGTGTACAGCAAATAATTTCTTATATAAACCTTTATGCTTTTCTGTCCAATTTGTGTTTACAGTCTGCAGTCCATGAGGAACTGCTGATATCCGGTGTTGCTGGCGGGAGAGACTGGACCTCTGAAGCGGCCGGCCACAAACCCTGGCCCCAGATCAGGACCCTGGATCAGGAGCCGTCACTCTTCCTTCCCGAGTCAGAACCAAGACCGAACCCGCAGCCCAGACCCTTCTCTTTACAGTCTCAGTGCAGGGATGAAGCAGGACCTGCGGCTGACAGAGATAGACCCTCCTGTTCCTATGATACAAACACCACAGTATCCATGATGAACAGAGCAGGTCACCCTGGGCTTCAGTCTTCACAGAGAGTGTTGGGAGACCCCCCTGGTGGGAGTCGAACAGGAAGTCTGTCTTCTTCAGGATCTCATATAACGCTTGATGATTGGGTTCATAGAAAGCCTGGAACTGGGTCTAGCCTTCCTCAACTACCTCATGGTTACCCCACCAATACAGACAGGGTCAGGATGGGTGTTCACCACAAGAGGTATCTAGCCTATAACACAGCACACAATCCCAACAACACCGAAACAATGGCTAGAGGTCAAGGAGGGAGCTCAAAGACTAACCAGATGAGGGTGGTGGCTCCTGCTTCTACCTCCTCTGGTGTCATTGGGTCACAACGTGGGAGGCCGAACATTAAGACCAATGCTGACAAGCCGTACGCCTGCCCCACATGTGGGAAGTGCTTTGCTGAGGCGAACTATGTGAAGATCCACCAGAGGGTCCACACAGGGGAGAAACCGTTCAGCTGTACCCAGTGTCACATGCGCTTCTCAGAGGCTGGCACCCTGAAGAGGCACCAGAGGGTCCACACAGGGGAGAAACCCTACAGCTGCCCTCAGTGTGAGAAGAGGTTCTCACACCAGCACCATCTGAAGAGGCACCTGAAGGTCCACACATGAGAAAGGCCATTTGCCTTCTCTGAGGTTCTCAGAGAGGAGCTACTTCCAGGATACACCAGCAGAAAAACCATTACACTTCATAACATAAAAGGTAACCATCCCACTCAATAGCTTCTGACGTTTAGATCAAACTCAGGAGGACAAGAGTGAGAGCAGCCTAGTGAGAAGCCCTCCTCAGGGTTTAGGAATCACTACTGTAACCCCCTAGTTCCGTAGGGCCACCCAATAGCACATTGTCTCCCCATCATTGGTGTTAGTGCGGTGACATGCTACCAACCGTCACTTTCTCTCATTAGCTTTAGTCCTGCCAGCAAACCTCTCATTCGCTATTATTATAAAAAATTTTGCCTTAGATCTTCTCTTCCTCCAAGCTAACCCTTAAACATTTCTAGCTCACATTTAGTAGTTCTCTGCTTTTGCCCACCTAACCATGCATGTACTCTTTGAGGGTGTCTCTTTCCCTGAGTTCCTTTTATTTGTGTGTACAGAACATTCCTTTCTCATCTTCATCTACCCTCTTATCTTCCAACTTCATGCTGCTCATTGGTTAACTGTCACAGTGGAAGCCCCCACTAGGCCCACCCCCAAGCCTTGCAGCAAAGCTCTGGATAGGCTCAGTCAGCTGGACGAGATCCATAGAGCCAATCAGGATGCTACTTAATCTTCTCTCAAGACAAAGATACATTTTCATTACTGTCAACAGAAAGGACAGATTTCAGTGTTGAATATTACTGAATAGAATATTGCATCCAGACATTGTGTGATATATACACAGTATAATGTATATACAAGTCTAAAAGGTATATTACATAGTGTTACTGTACTGTGTAGGATATACAGTGGGGAAAAAAAGTATTTAGTCAGCCACCAATTGTGCAAGTTCTCTCACTTAAAAAGATGAGAGAGGCCTGTAATTTTCATCATAGGTACACTTCAACTATGACAGACAAAATGAAGAAAAAAAATCCAGAAAATCACATTGTAGGATTTTTAATGAATTTATTTGCAAATTATGGTGGAAAATAAGTATTTGGTCACATACAAACAAGCAAGATTTCTGGCTCTCACTGACCTGTAACTTCTTATTTAAGAGGCTCCTCTGTCCTCCACTCGTTACCTGTATTAATGGCACCTGTTTGAACTTGTTATCAGTATAAAAGACACCTGTCCACAACCTCAAACAGTCACACTCCAAACTCCACTATGGCCAAGACCAAAGAGCTGTCAAAGGACACCAGAAACAAAATTGTAGACCTGCACCAGGTTGGGAAGACTGAATCTGCAATAGGTAAGCAGCTTGGTTTGAAGAAATNCTGGGTCTTTCAGCATGACAATAATCCCAAACACACCGCCCGGGCAACGAAGGAGTGGCTTCGTAAGAAGCATTTCAAGGTCCTGGAGTGGCCTAGCCAGTCTCCAGATCTCAACCCCATAGAAAATCTTTAGAGGGAGTTGAAAGTCCGTGTTGCCCAGCGACAGCCCCAAAACATCACTGCTCTAGAGGAGATCTGCATGGAGGAATGGGCCAAAATACCAGCAACAGTGTGTGAAAACCTTGTGAAGACTTACAGAAAACGTTTGACCTCTGTCATTGCCAACAAAGGGTATATAACAAAGTATTGAGATAAACTTTTGTTATTGACCAAATACTTTTTTTCCACCATAATTTGCAAATAAATTCATTAAAAATCCTACAATGTGATTTTCTGGATTTTTTTTCCTCATTTTGTCTGTCATAGTTGAAGTGTACCTATGATGAAAATTACAGGCCTCTCTCATCTTTTTAAGTGAGAGAACCTGCACAATTGGTGGCTGACTAAATACTTTTTTTCCCCACTGTATGATGTTCACCAATTCCTATTTCATTACATCCATTTAACTACTAAATTTTTTCCCAAGACACTTTTAATGAGAATTAATGCAGTTCATCAAGTTAATGCAGCTGTTTTTGTTGAGACGTATGTGTGGTTTTCATATGGTGTATTTAAAACTTTTTTTATGTTTAATAAACACAAAAAACTTTGAGACTCTCATTGAGACTCTCTTTAGTATACATCACATCTGATCTCACCCTATTCTCCATACACCCGACAGCTTTACAACTAATATACACTTACTAAATACACCTACACAAACACCTATTGTACAAATAGTTTAGTCAGGTTTGTCTGATGAATTTTGATTTATTACTATTTATATTTTTACCCATATTTATGTACACCATGATAGATTTAACAACAATGAAGTCATTCTGTAACTACAGTATAGGACTCAAACGTAGTCAGCTTGGTCTCAGAGCAAAACATATTATGTTTAACTAAAATCCATGCCACTCCATTTAGCATGATATGTTACTTTACGTTAGGTTACATTACATTGGCCTACATAAATCCGGGACACTCAAATTAGTATATGTTACTTTTGGTATGACAGCGGGTTACTTAAAGCAAAAACTAAAAGAGGGTGGTTGGTCAGGGGGGATGATGGGTGGGCGCATAAAGCAAACTTCTAGCAACCCAATGGTTACGTGTTTTCATGGACAAATTTAGCATTTTAGGTAATTTGCAACTACTTGCTGATTTAACTACTCAGCATGTTAGCTAACCCTTCCCATAAACCTAACCTTAACCATAATCTAAAAAAGGTACAGAGGTTGTTCGGTCCACCTGTCCACTGGTGGATGTAAATATTTTTCCTCATAATCCTTGACTATTGGATCAAAATATTATTATGTTTGCAATCGCAACAAATAATCTTCTCAGACCACAACCAAGGATTATCAAAAGTTGCGATATAAATTCCAGGACAACCCAAAGATTCCTTGATGCCCTTCCAGACCCCCTCCACCTACTCAAGGATGTCAGAGTACAAAAATCAGTTAACCACCTAACTGAGGATTTAACCTTGAATAATAGCCTAGATGCAATCGCCCCTCTAAAAACAAAAAACATTTGTCACAAGAAATTAGCTCCCTGGTATACACTAAATACACAAGCCCTGAAACAAGCTTCCAGAAAATTGGAACGGAAATGGCGCTCCACCAAACTGGAAGTCTTCCAACTAACTTGGAAAGACAGTACCATGCAATATTGAAGAGCCCTCACTGCTGCTCGATCAGCCTACTTTTCCAACCTAATTGAGGAGAATGAAAACAATCCATATTTAAGTTTTTATACTGTTGCAAAGCTAACTAAAAAGCAGCATTCCCCAAGAAAGGATGGCCTTCACTTCAGCAGTGATGAATTCATGATCATAAAAAAAAATATACGGATTTCTCCACAACTCAGTTGTCCAGAACTACCAGGATACAGAGTCAATGTAGACACTCAAGGTTTTTAATCCTGTTTCTCTCGACACAGTAACGAAAATAGTCATGGCCTCTAAACCTTCTAGCTGCCTACTGGACCCTATTCCAACTAAACTACTGAGAGAGCTACTTCCTGTTCTTGGCCCTCCTATGTTGAACATAATAAACGGCTCCGTATACTCCAGATGTGTACCAAACTCACTGAAAGTGGCAGTAATAAATCCTAAACTGAAAAATCCAAACCTTGACCCGAAAATGGAAAAAACGATTGGCCTATATCGAATATCCCATTCCTCTGAAAAACAAAAAAGCTGTTGCACATTGACTCATACAAATAATGTATACAAAATGCTCCAGTCGGATTTTTGACACCATCACAGTACTGAGACTGCACTCGTGAAGGTGGTAAATTACCTTTTAATGGCGTCAGACCAAGCCTCTGCATCTGTTCTCGCGCTCCTAGACCTTAGTGCCGCTTCTGACAACATCAATCACCACATTTTTTTGGAGAGATTGGAAACCCTAATTGGTAAACACGGTTTAGTTCTTGCCTGGGTTAGATCTTATCTGTCGGAATGATATGATATCAGTTCTCTGTGGATGGTTTGTCCTCTAGCAAATCAATTATAAACTCAGCAAAAAAATAAACTGCCCTTTTTCAGGACCCTGTCTTTCAAAGATAATTCGTAAAAATCGTTGTAAATGGTTTAAACACTGTTTCCCATGCTTGTTAAATGAACCATAAACAATTAATGAACTTGCACCTGTGGAACGGTCATTAAGACACTAACAGCTTACAGACGGTAGGCAATTAAGGTCACAGTTATGAAAACTTAGGACACTAAAAGGCCTTTCTACTGACACTGAAAAACACCAAAAGAAAGATGCCCAGGGTCCCTGCTCATCTGCATGAACGTGCCTCAGACATGCTGCAAGGAGGCATTAGGACTGCAGATGTGGCCAGGGAAATAAATTGCAATGTCCATACTGTGAGACGCCTAAGACAACGCTACAGGGAGACAGGACGGACAGATGATTGTCCTCGCAGTGGCAGACCATGTGTAACAACACCTGCACACGATCGGTACATCCGAACATCACACCTACGAGACAGGTACAGGATGGAAACAACAACTGCCCGAGTTACACCAGGAACGCCTGTCCGCAATAAGCTGAGAAAGGCTGGACTGAGGGCTTGTAGGCCTGTTGTAAGGCAGGTCCTCACCAGACATCATCGGCAACAATGTCGCCTATGGGCACAAACCCAAAGTCGCCTTGGGCGGTGTGTCACAGCATCATCGGACTGAGCTTGTTGTCATTGCAGGCAATCTCAACGCTGTGTGTGTTACAGGGAAGATATCCTCCTCCCTCATGTGGTACCCTTCCTGCAGACTCGTCCTGACATGACCCTCCAGCATGACAATGCCACCAGCCATACTGCACGTTCTGTGCGTGATTTCCTGCAAGACAGGAATGTCAGTGTTCTGCCATGGCCAGCGAAGAGCCCGGAACTCAATCCATTGAGCACGTCTGGGACCTGTTTGATCTGAGCTTGAGGGCTAGGGCCATTCCCCACAGAAATGTTCAGGAACTTGCAGGTGCCTTGGTGGGGTAACATCTCACAGCAAGAACTGGCAAATCTGGTGCAGTCCATGAGGAGGAGATGCACTGCAGTACTTAATGCAGCTGGTGGCCACACCAGATACTGACTGTTACTTTAGATTTTGACCCCCCCCCCCCTTTGTTCAGGGACACATTATTCAATTTCTGTTAGTCACATGTCTGTGGACTAACGAATTATGTCTCAGTTGTTGAATCTTGTTATGTTCATACAAATATTTACACATGTTAAGTTTGCTGAAAATAAACAGTTGACAGTGAGAGGACATTTCTTTTTTTGCTGATTTTACTTTTCAGTCTTACTCATAGTTCTGTTTTGGGACCACTATTGTTTTCACCATATATATTCTCTCTCTTGGTGATGTCATTCGGAAACACAATGTCAACTTTCACTGCTATGCGGATGACACACAGCTGTACATTTCAATGAAACAAAATTGTCTGGTGTCCTGTGTGAACTTAAGTATGCTCCCTCTAATTCTCCCACCGCTCTCTGTCTCTCTCTCTGTGGAGGAGGAGGACGACCTGAGCCCTACGACCATGCCTCAGGACTACCTGGCCTGATGACTCCTGGCTTTCCCCAGTCCACCTTGTCGTGCTGCTGCTCCAGTTTCGACTGTTCTGCTTGTGGCTATGGAACCCTGACCTGTTCACCGGATGTGCTACCTTGTCCTGGACCTGCTGTTCATTCTCTCTCTCTCTCTCTCTCTCTCTCTCTCTCTCTCTCTCCCTCCATGGTCGGCTATGAAAAGCCAACTAACATTTACTGCTGAGGTGCTAACCTGTTTTACAGAACATAATAAAGGTTTATATAAGTAACTCTTTGCTGTACACACAAAAAACATGACATGATATTATAAAATGTTAACGACTGTCAAGTCCATCTCTAAGACTGTGATTCAGGTACCTAACAATATGGATCCATTATTATAAAAAAAAAATGTCCATATGTGTTGATTCAATAATTAAATATGTTTTGGTTCAACTTAGATAAGGGAAACTAAGTCCCTGCAATGACACAAAAAATAACCAAGTCAGTCAGAACAGAGTCAATTTTGTATAATTTTGTAAAATGGTCATACACTCACATAACATGAAGTAGAGTACTTTTATTTCACAAAATGATACATGTGTAGAATAACTTCAAACTATGGTAACACTACATTTTTCTGTAAATCTGGTACCCTCGCTTTGATAAAAATGTATTTTATAATACTTTAGTAAAGGTTCAACATTACAAATACCTTCATTACTGTCGTGACTTTACTTTCATCAATAATCTGATGACTTATTTATCTAATCAACTAACTATGTTTAATTGTTACCCGATTAAATTCATCATGTAACAATTAACTAATTAGGATTTGGGGCACCACGAGAGCGGTTGTTCAAAGAGTTACCATCACTCTAAAAGGTCTTTACCGATCACATCCATAAAACAGTCAACGTACGCTGCTGCTACTCTCTGTTTATCATCTATGCATATTCACTTTAACTATACATTCATGTACTTATTACCTCAATTAGCCCGACTAACCGGTGCCCTTGCACATTGAGTACCCAGACTATTTGCATTGTGTCCCGCCCACCCCCCACCCGCAAACCCCCTCTTTTACGCTGCTGCTACTCTCTGTTTATCATCTATGCATAGTCACTTTAACTATACCTACATGTACATATTACCTCAATTAGCCCAACTAACCGGTGCCCCCGCACATTGACTCTGTACCGGTACCACCTGTATATAGCCTCGCTACTGTTATTTTCACTGTCATTTTACTGTTCTTTTTATTTTGTATTTCTTTACTTATCTATTGTTTACCTAATACCTGTTTTTTACATAAATTGCACTGTTGGTTAGGGCTTGTAAGTAAGCATTTCACCTGTTGTATTCGGCGCACGTGACAAATAAACGTTGATTTGATTTGTATCAATCATAAACTCGCATCATATCATTCTGAACAGTCGTAACCCTCTGCATCTGAAAAAACCCCAGCCTTACTTATGATTCAGTACTACACAAATTGGTTTAATTATTTATTTACTAGCTAACTAAGTGATAACACAGGATAACATACACACTTAATACATTAGGAAAAGGTCCCTAGCGGACTGACACAATATGGTGGCTTTTACAAAAGGAGAGGGAGGGAGAGAGAGAGAAAAAGACACACTTATCGTTGATACATTTTAGAAACTATTCTCACAGTAATCAAACATTTTGCACACGAACCGCCACCCGTTTGGAGTAAGAAATCATGAATGTATTTACATGTCAATGCCTTGGTTCGCTGTTGGGCCTTTTTGCAGCACGCTTGTAAGGCTCTGATTGTCCAAAAGGGGTCTCCCCTTTCCCGTCTTCTACTGTTGTTCACTCTGGAAGATGCTCCTTGGAAGATAGGCTAGCCAGCACGGTCGAAGGTTCCCATTGGTGATGAGAGTAGTAGAATACGGTGATTTGAGAAGAGTAGTAGAATACAGTGATTTGAGAATAGTAGAATACAGTGATTTGAGAAGAGCAGTAGAATACAGTGATTTGAGAAGAGTAGTAGAATACAGTGATTTGAGAAGAGCAGTAGAATACAGTGATTTGAGAAGAGCAGTAGAATGGTCCCACTTAAATTCTCTTTTCTAGATATTTGATTTAGTACAGCTAATCAGCTGTACCAGTGATTATCTGGGAGGGGAGCTTCTCGCCTCCAACTCGTGTTGATATTCACATTTCGAACCACTTTTGACGTGAGCTGCAGCTCTACTTCTTTCTGTTCCAAATGTTCATTTTTTTACCAATCCTTTTATGCACACTGTTCGACAGTTTATAGGGGACAAATTATCTTATGTCTCCTAAAACCACATTCCTACCTTAACAAAAATACTTTCATAATTTTTCATATACAACGTTAAGGATGGAGTGGTGTATATACTTTTCAGTATTTCCTTTATAACACTTTTAAATGACATTAGTTTTCTATATCTCACCACTGACCATTCCCCACGTTCTCTGTTAGGAATATTTTTCCAGTATTCGCTTTAGAACGTTAGAGTTTCGGCGGGAAAAGTTCTCCGGAGACAAAGGAACATTTTGAATTTTGAAGAGGGAGACCCTAGATCTCCTCTCCTTTAATTGGTCCCACACTTAAGACAAAATTAATCAAGACCTGTGCCCATCTCCACAAAGAGTCTCAGAATAGAAGTGCTGATCAAGGAGGCTAGGGGGCAGTGTTCGGGGGTTCGGAGAGTCTGGCGTGCCCAAAGTAAAATGCCTGTTACTCAGGCCCAGAATATGCACATAATTAGTAGTATTGGATAGAAAACACTCTGAAGTTTCTAAAACTGTTCAAATAATGTCTGTGAGTATAACAGAACTGATTTGGCAGGCAAAAAACAGAGATAAATCCATCTGGAAAATGGGATTTTGTGATGTGACAGTATTCGCTTTGACATGCTATTCAATACAGAGGGATTTAGCTCCCAGATTGCAGTTCCTATGGCTTCCACTAGATGTCAACAGTCTTTAGACATGGTTTCAGGCTTGATTTTTGAAAAACCTGTTTTTCCTGGTGGACCATGGAGTGGACTGTACTGTTTGGCGCGCGTTTGAGTGCGTGCGCTTCGGTTTTTTCCTTTTCTATTGAGCAGGTTATTTTCCGTCTGAAATATTATTGTTTATTTACATATTAGGGTACCTGAGGATTGATTAGAAACATTGTTTGACTTGTTTCAACGAACTTTACCGGTACTTTTGTGATTTCATTTGTCTGCATGGTTGAACGCCTTTGAGCAGGTGGATTACTGAACAAAACGTGCCAACCAAACAGAGTTTTTGGGATATAAAGAGGGACTTTATCAAACAAAAGGACCATTTATTGTGTAGCTGGGACCCTTTGGATTGCCATCAGAGGAAGATCTTCAAAGGTAAGCAATTTATTTTATCTGCATTTTTGAGTTTTGTGACTCCTGTGCTGGTTATGATATTATGCTAATTGAATAAGTATGCGGGGCGCTGTCCTCAGACAATCAAATGCTATGCCTTTTTGAAATTTGACAATGCTGTGAGATTACCAAGATTCTAAGCTTTTGAATGGTGTACAACACTTGTATTTTCATGAATGTTTAATATTATTATTTTTGTCATTTGAATTTGGCGCTCTGCATTTCTCCGGATGTTGTCGTAGGTGGGTCGCCTGTGACCCACCAACTTCTAAGAAGTTTTAAGACAAAATTAATCTAGACCTGAGCCCATATCCACAAAGAGTCTCAGAATAGAAGTGCTGATCAAGGATCAGGTCCTCACCTCAGTGAGACTGCGTGTGGTCCTGTGCTGCTTAGCTGGTTCCTCTGTAGGTTCAGGAGGAGTCATGGTCTGGTTGTCCTCCATTACCATGTTCCTCTCAGGGTTCCCCAGACCCTCCTCACACCCCTTCTCCTTCATGAGCAGCACCACCTCCTATTCCTGGAAGAGACAGGTGATACAGATTACACAGACATACACACACACACACACACACACAGATAATACAAACACTATCAACATGCAGTGTTTACCCATCCCCACTATGTCAACCTGGTCTCAGAGCAAAACTTATATTTTACTCACATCCATGCCACTCCATTTAGTTTGATAGGATACTTAACGTACTTAACGATACATTACATTGGCCTACCACTGGAATAGCGGTCATACAATATAATACGTATTGTGTCACGAACCGGCTCAGAGTTCGTAACAAAAAGGGAGACAACGTGGAGTTAGGGAACAAAATAACATATTTATTAACTAAAGTAAACCAATTACAATTAACAATGGTGTGTGTAGTCAGTAATCAGTAGTGTAAGTGAGTGTTTGCGTGCATAAATGTGATAATGAGGGGTGTTGAAAGGTGCCAAAGTAAACAACCAAAACAGCCACAAAACTGGCACAACCAAAATCCATAAAGGTGTCTGCCTGGCGAGAGTCTCCCAATGACTGGGTAGGAGTTCTATTTATCCTGGGACACACCCAGCCCAGGTGTTTCCCATGTCACTGACGACCCTCCCGACTCCGCCCACCGGCATCCTAACAAGGAAACAAGAGCAAAGAGAGAATACAACAGACAGAGTGGGAGGGTCGTCACAATTGTAGGACATATAGTATCTTACGTCTTGATCGTACCAGCTTGCTTTGAGACGTTTAGTATGATATATTACATTTGACTGTTTTAGTATGGTATATTACATTTGACTGTTTTAGTATGGTATATTACATTTGACTGTTTTAGTATGGTATATTACATTTGAGTGCTTTTAGAGAGACAGTAAACCTGGGCTAGAACAAGGACAGTTGAACATTTACTTTACTGAGGTGATATAGATGGAATAAAGTAATTCTAATATTTTATACTATATTCTTGCTAACACACTGTTCCTTTTAAACAAGTCTGCCATCAGTTGGAAAGATACTGATCATAGGAGATTGTGTAATGTAATAAACAGTACCATATTTCAAAGAACAGTGTGCATACCTTTTTCATTTAACCCTCCTGGTCGAATTGGACGAATTTACACGTTTTCTCTCTGAAAAATGTAGTTCATTTAATCTGATTGTCATAAGGTTTCATGACTTTGTCCACACAGGGCATATGAACACACATAATACATTTTGATGATTTTCATTACATTTTGGGTGTTTTATTTAACTTTTGTACAAGTGGTGTTCCTGGTCAAAAATGACCAATCATTAGAAATGAATGGGTGAGACTACAATTAGTGTATAAAATTTAGTTCAGGCACATGCCCATTCATCAGATGGACACACTTCCTCTCCCAGACCCCCACATGCATGTGTGTTTGAGCACACACACACACACAACTCACTCCCCTTCTTGGCTTCCCTGGCAACCCCCACGGAAAACTTTCCCCAATAGAATCTTTCCCCCACGGGAACCACACCTGTTGGCATTCTCACAAACAATCGCAACATTGTTTAAATAATATACAGAACTTTTCTTGCAGCTCTTTTTTGAGGCCTTGCTCACAATTCATTCTGTGGCTGCACAATGACCAAATTATATACTGTATGTGAGGCTCTTGATCAAATCTTTGATCATGACACTGGTCAGGAGGAGAGAGACCAGGAAACTGACAGTGAAGATGCCTTAGAGGAGGAAGTGTCAGAAGTTGAAGATAACACAGAATATGATCCAGACCAAGAGACAACCAATGTGGAACAATCCAGTGATGAGGAAGAGGGCCCTGCTAAGGTTGTTGTTACATTCCGGTCAAAGAATGGGAATTTGTCCTGATCTTCATCCCCACCTGAGAAGAGAGGTCGGCTGTCGGCTGAAAATGTTATCAGGATGACCCCAGGGCCAACGAGATACGCCATATCCCGGGTTGATGACATAAAATCCTGCCACTATTTAAAAATTTGAAATGGTTTCAAAACAAACATCCTTGTTAAACTTTGACACAAAGTAGTCTGTGATAAATAGCACAATATGTTTCATCTGAGTATTTGTTATAGCCAAAATAATCCATACATTTTGCTTTTTTTACTCAAAAACAAGTTGTATGAGCTCAGGTCAATGAGGCCTACAGGCCATGAATATCAAATAGAAGTTCAAAACTTGTAATGTTCACAAGAACTTAAGTTTATAAAAAGATCTAACACAACATTAGGTGATAATATATATATTATTATGGATCGATAATCAGCTATAATTGGGCGGTCATTTTGGACTGGGAACACAGAATTAATGAACATGAAACGAACACAACAGGAGGGTTAACCAAACCCTTTGAGCTATGACCGCAACCAATACGATCCTTTCTCTTCAGTGTAAATGGAAGTGGGGTGTCTTGATTTGGCTCAGAGTACAAATCAACTACTGGGTGTGAGATCCTGTTTCCTGTTACAACAAGTCACCAACGAGGGTTCCACCAAGTGAGCCAGGCCAGGATGAAGTACCTGCGGTGACAGGTGTGGTAGAGACTTCCAACGTTTGCCCTGAAAGGTGGATTCTGTTTTTTTGGGCCAATCCGTACATTGTGTCAAGCTGTGTAAAGGACAAACTGGGAACTGTACATCTGTCAAAGTTTTGAGAAGTGGAATTGTTTATATTTTTTGTGCATCCTCCGCCCAGAGGCAGAGGGGAACTGCGTCACGCGCCTCTGGGATCGACATGTGTAGTGCTTTGTTCTTCGGAGCTGGGTGCCACTCAAAGCAGTGATCAGTGGGGTAGCATTGAGTGTAGAGGTGGATCAAATGAAAAATAATATTCCTGGTGTTTGTGACGCCCACAGTTTGGTGAGACATAGACCTGGTGGCAATGGCGAGACTGAGAATACGGTCTGTCTTGTTGAGCTTTGACTCAGAGTTTCTACCTGATAAGGTCAGGTTAGGTTATATTTGCTAAACTGTGAGGGCCTATGTTCCGAACCCACTACGGTGCTTTATGTGCTAAGGACTCTGACATATTGCAGCAGTGTGTAGAAAGGAGATCCCGTGATGTGGGAAATGTACAGGAGGGCATAGTCAGGGGTAGTGTAAAGTTGGGATAAAGAAAGCAGTCTCGACTGTGGGGGCACCCATGCAGCTGGGGATCCAAAGTGCCCTTTGAAAGAGAGTCAGGTTGAGATTGCCAAGGGTGTGATAGCCCAAGGGTGTGATTAGACTAGGAGACCCCCTGTGAATAAGAGAGGGATCCAGAGAGGATGAGTTTTAGTAAGGTAGGATTTCTTGTGTTTATTGCTATGGTTATTAATTGTACTGCACTGATGAAGCGTGAATCCCAGAAAATACATGTGGTAGTGGAAGTAGTAGAGACATTTGTGGGTTCAAGAGATCTACAGAGGGTTTTAAGAGAAGGGGTTCCATGCTCCCGGTCTGTTGGCCTGGAGTAGGATCTGGTAGGGCTAAAGTAGTGGGATAGGGGTGGTGCGTTTTTGAGGTATAGTGGTGTATATGTGTAGGGTTATCAGGGACGGGCAACTCCATTCTGGGGACCGGAGTGGTGTCACATTTTTTCCCAAACCCTAGCTGATTAAACTAATTGCATTCTAAACTGAAGGTCATCATTAGTTGATTATTGGAGTCATGTGTGTTAGCTGGGGCAAAGGTGTGACACCAATCAGGTCCCATCCCTGGATTAGATGGTGGTGAGATTTATCCCCCTTTTTGTGTGAGAATGTGCAATTCACACTCCGACCTGTAACAGGCAGCAATACTTGTATAGTCTGCCGGAAACTCACACAAAGAAGTACACGGAAGTCAACAAGAACAATTTCCACGATAGCGTTTTTATTGTTGTTATTTAGACGTTTATAAACACCCTGGAACTTAAAATGATTAATTTAACTGCACAGCATCACATACTAACCACATTTAGTGTTTAATTCGCGTTGGAGACAAGACTTGTTATCTAGGTAACGCTAGATAGCTAGCTGCTAAAGTTAGCTAACAATGGCTAACTGTATGGTTTTTCACACTCAAATAGCCTCCATCATGGAGGTACTAGCGAATGCAGCCGTGGCAGATATCTGTAAACTCGTAGACGACGACTATGCAGTGTTTCGTTTGGAAATAACTCAAAGCCAGAAAGAAAACAGGGCATTGCGGAGGAAACTGCAGCTACTGGAACTGAAGGTGTCACGGGAGCGCGCAGAGAGGACAATACGAGAGCGCGTCCTCACTAGTCGTCCCAGTAGTGTCAAGATCCTCGACCGGTACAGAGGAATGGCAAGAGGTACATTGGGTGGACTGTCGCCATTCATATATATATATCTCGTCAGTTTTAGGATAGTATGCAATAATTCCCCTGATTACTTAGCTATCTTCAACAAAGACACAATATCATATTTTAACCCGATTCTTGATTTACTGCATTTACTGTTATTTACTCAATGAAAACAATGATGCATGGAACATAATACATCAACCAATAAATAGTATGTCAGGAAGTTAGAAGTGTTACCTTACATCCTTGCCAATTGTAGACAATGTCAATATTGTACTACATGTTGAGCAGTAGCTAACCTAACCACCTCTTCCCCCCCAATCTCTCTCTCAGGTGAAGGACATCTCACTGGAGGCCACAGGAGCTTTGTGAAGCCAGCGGGACACAATACATGGAGAGATGACCAACCAATCACTGTTGATGAGGGGAGTGGAACCTCAACCCAGCACGTTATTGTGATAGAGGTTAGTGTAATAGTGTAGCATAAGAAATTTGTTACTTGGTAAATCAAATGTGGCCTGTTGATTTCAGAAATGCTCCCCTCAGCTATTCACTTTCCTACATGTACATCCTCATGTATCTGCCATAAGGGAGCTTGTGAGACTTCCCTAGGACATTGTTATCCTGTTCAACTCATGTACCAGTAATAACCTCCTCTCTTCTTGTGTCAGTCTGCAGATGCAGAGGCTGCAGGTCCTGGGGTCAAGATGGAGAGGTCTGAAGGAGAAGAAGACCTACGGCACAGCAGAGACATCCAGGCTGGAGTGCCCCCTGTAGCCACGGATGACCCTGCCCCAGCGCAGCCCAGGACCCAACACAGCATAAGTGGAATGCAGAAAGCCGTCCTCAAGTCAGAGACCGACACCGAGACTTTAACTGTAACACACAGGTTCTTACACACAGGATCTGACCACAGATCAGACCCAGAGAGACTAGGGCCACTGGGCTGTCCCCCTGCTCCTGGCTCCGAATATTTACCGGTTTTTCACCAGAGCCAGAGGACAGTTAATTCCCGTGGGGATGTTGAGGGTGACGTATTAGACACTGGCAGTGATGATCCATCTTGTTCTTACTCTACAGAGATGGACCCTGGCAAAATGCCCTTGGGTTTAGAGACACAGACTGATCTGTCTAGAGGGGACTGGAACCGGTACAGTAGTAGTGTATACTCTGAAGGGTGCCTAGATAAGAAAGGGGAGATTATAATGGTAGATGAGGTGAAAGTGGAGGGCGACGCTCTTCCCACATGGAATGCAGATAGTTACCTAGGAGACGGACACTCACAGGGCAGATATTTCTTAAATTACAGGGAAAGCTTAGAGACAAATCTAAATGTCGCCACCCACTCCTCTTTACATGTATTCAGGGGTCGTGACCCAGTGTTCACGTCGAAGGCACCTTCTGATTCACATGGCGACGTCCTTTTCGATCAGGTATTGAACTCAAACAACAGGGCTAGAGCCCAGGCTCAGGGAGGGGGAGCCACACCAGGCAATAGTAAAGAGAAAAGATTCCTCTGCATGTTCTGTAACAAAGGCTTCAGCTGCCCCCAGAAGGTGGAGAGGCACCAGAGGGTCCACACAGGGGAGAAACCCTTCAGCTGTACCCAGTGTGAGAAGAGGTTCTCCCGCCAGGACAATCTAAAGATGCACCAGAGGGTCCACACAGGGGAGAAACCCTTCAGCTGTACCCAGTGTCACATGCGCTTCGCCTTGGCAGGCAACCTGAAGATGCACCTGAAGGTCCACACGGGAGAAAGGCCATTCGCCTGTACACACTGCGGGAAGAGGTTCTCTGAGAGGAGATACCTCAGGATACACCAGCAGAAAAACCATGCCATTCTATGATATAGAAAGTAACCATTCCACTCGATAGCTTCTGAAGTTTAGATCAAACATTGCATTAAAGACAAAGATGAATTTGTCAGCAGAAAAGATCCACTGATTTCTTTTGACTTATCATAGCTGCCTTTTTTCAGTATAGGACTCAAATGTAGTGGGGATGGGTAAACTCTCCATGTTGATAGTGTGTTTATTATCTGTGTTTTCGTATATGTCTGTGTCATCTGTATCACCTCTCTCTTCCAGGAGGAGAATCCAGGGGGTCGATTTATATATTACACTAGATGACTGATAAGGGGCGCTGTTTTGAAACTGCACCTCCATCTTGGCACTCCCCACCCTTGTAAAAAATATTTTGGAAGCTACAGAAATACATTTATTAATGTCTACATTTGTTTTTGCCACGTTTATTATATTACAGACACCTTAATTCATACTTTTAAATTATATTATGTAAGTTAAACATACATTTTTTTTAAGGAAAATTAAAACAGTTGACTGCCTTTAAACAGCTTGGAAAATTCCAGAAAATGAAACTCAGTGCCTCTTTGCTTGACATCATGGGAAAATCTAAAGAAATCAGCCCAAAAAATGGTATACCTCCACAAGTCTGCTTCATCCTTGGGAGCAATTTCCAAACGCCTGAAGGTACCACGTTCATCTGTACTAACAATAGTACACCATGGGACCACGCAGCCGTCATACCGCTCAGGAAGGAGACGCGTTCTGTCTCCTAGAGATGAACGTACTTTGGTGCAATAAGTCATGGTCATCCAACTAGGAATTCCAAGCCGGAAACTCTGGCATCTTTCTAGAGCTCTGACTGAGCTCTGAAGATCACTGAAGTCATGATTTGATCTCTAGTTCCCAGTTGTCTTAAAAGCACCATGACCATCAGATGCCGGTACCATCAGTCCAGTAAAATAATAAAGCAAATTATTTGCAAATGGTATCCATGATGAACAGTTTAATTGGGAATGGTTCAACTTTAGACCTACCCTGTCTCTGGTCCACACTCCAGTCGGTGGCGGTAATGCATCACTAAAGTTGGTTGCCAACCGCCATTTAAAAACCATTGAAGAAGTGTAAACGGAAGTGAACAGTGACCAAGACAAATTTCCACGTTAGCGGTTATATTGTTATTTAGACATGTATTAACACCCTGGAACTCAGAATAATACTCATTTAACTGCACCGCATCATATACTTATCCCTGGTAGTCTTTAATTCACGTTGTAGACGGGACTTGGTTGATAGATCTGTTATCTAGATAACGCTAACTATCTAGCTGCTAATGTTAGCTAACTGTATGGTTTTTCACACTCAAATAGCCTCCATCATGGAGGTACTAGCGAATGCAGCCGTGGCAGAGATCTGTAAACTCGTAGACGACGACTATGCAGTGTTTCGTTTGGAAATAACTCAAAGCCAGAAAGAAAACAGGGGATTGCGGAGGAAACTACAGACATTGGAACTGAAGGTGGCACGGGAGCGCGTCCTCGCCAGTCGTCCCAGTAGTGTCAAGATCCTCGACCGATACAGAGGAATGACAAGAGGTACAGTTTGCGGAGTTTGAGGGGCCTGTCGCCCAGTTCACATCTGCACATGTTTGACTTTAGATGTGTTAACCACATATGGTTAACCATTGTCGGGAGACCTGATGTTGAATTTCATGACATTGGAGACCACGCAAAATGAGCGTTTGGATCAGGAAAGTTCTCTCTCAGGACCTCTACAAGCCAGAATGCTGAATAAAATAATTGTACTTACTTTGCCCGATGTCCGTGCAGTTGGTCCTTTTGCAGGTAGGAATGTTAGACAATATATCCAAAGGAAATTATGATTATGTCAAAATATGAATGCACTACCAGCACTTTTATCACCCAAAGAGGTAAAGAAACTTAAAATATAACTGTATTCAACATACTGGCTTGTAAAGTTCGTGAGAATAAACTTTCCTGATCCAAACGCTCATTTGTGCCTGAAGTAGAATTCAATGAAATTCGACAGTTTCTAGGCTAAGTTAACTGGAATTGGGTCTTGGTCAGTTTTTAGTTAGTATGCAATAATTCTACTTTAGTTAACTTGCAGAAATCATATTATAATAAGACAACGTTTTCTGCATTAAAAAACTGTGATGCATGGAACATAATAAATAGATCTGTAAATGGTATATCAAGAAGTTATGTGAAGTGTTACCTTACATTCTTGTCAATTCTACACACTGTCAAAACTGTCAATAGAGTATAGTATAAGTATTTAGCATTGACAGTAGCTAACCTTACCACCTCTTTTCCCCTAATCACTCTCTCGGGTGAAGGACATCTCACTGGAGGCTACAGGAGCTTTGTGAAGCCAACAGGACACAATACATGGAGAGATGACCAACCAATCACTGTTGATGAGGGGAGTGGAACCTCAACCAAGAACGTTATCGTGATAGAGGTTAGTGTAATATAATTACAGTACATCAAATGTGGCAGTTTATTTCAGAAAAACTCCCCTCAGCTATTTGCTTGCTTACATGTACATCCTCATTTATCTGCCATAGGGGAGCTTGTGAGACTTCCCTACGACATTATTATCCAATTCTACTCATTTACTGGTAACAACCTCCCCTCTTCTTGTGTCAGTCTGTAAATGCAGAGGCTGCAGGTTCTGGGGTCAAGCTGGAGAGATCTGAAGGAGATGAGGACCCACTGCACAGCAGAGACATCCAGACTGGAGCAGCGCATGGAGGGGTGCCCCCTGTAGCCACCGAGGAGCTCACCACCACTGCTGCGCCCCAGGCCATGACCCAATGCAGCATCACGGAGGTCAGTGGAACGCCGAACGCTGTCCTCAAGGCAGAGACGGAGACCGACACAGAGACTTTAATTGTAACACAAAGGCTATTACACACAGGATCTAACCACCGATCAGACCCCAAGAGACTGGGCTGTCTTCCTGCTCCAGGCTCAGAGTATTTAACGGTATTTCACCAGAGCCAGGGGACAGTTAATTCCCGTGGAGATGGTGATGCGTTAGACACTGGCGTTGATGATCTTTCTTGTTCTTATGCTACAGAGATGGACCCTGGCAACATGCCCTTGGGTTTAGAGACACAGACTGATCTGTCTAGAGGGGACTGGAACCGGTACAGTAGTAGTGTATACTCTGAAGGGAGCCTAGATGAGAAAGGGGAGGTTATAGTGGTAGATGAAGTGACTGTGAAAGTGGAGGGCGACGCTCTTCCAACATGGAATGCAAATAGTCACCTAGGAGACGGACACTCACAGGACAGAGATTTCTTAGATTACAGGGGACATCAAAATGTCGCCACCCACTCCCCTTTACACACGTTCAGGGATCGCGACCCAGTGTCCACATCAATGGCACCTTCCGATTCACATGGCCACGTGATTTTTGATCAGGTATTACATTTAAACGATAGGGCTGTAGCCCAGGCTCGTGGAGGGGGAGCAACAACGGTCGGGAAAGAGAAACTGGCTAACTGGAATGCAGACGAGACTCACTTAGGAGAAGGACATTCGCAGGGCAACACTAGTGACTTCTTAGACTACAGGGAAAGCTTAGAGCCAAATCTAAATGTCGCAACCCACTCCCCTTTACACACAGTGTCCATGTCGATGGCACCTTCCGATTCACACAGCCATGTTCTTTTCAATCAGGTATTGAACTCAAACGACCAAAGGGCCAAGGCGCGGAGAGGGGCAGCAACAACGGGCGGTAAAGAGAAGCGGTTCCTCTGCATGTTCTGTAACAAAGGCTTCAGCTGCTCCCAGAAGGTGGAGATCCACCAGAGGGTCCACACAGGGGAGAAACCATTCAGCTGTACCCAGTGCCACATGTGCTTCACCCATGCTGGCAACCTGAAGAGGCACCAGAGGGTCCACACAGGGGAGAAACCTTTCAGCTGTGCCCAGTGTCATATGCGCTTCACCCAGACTGGTGACCTGAAGAGGCACCAGAGAGTCCACACTGGAGAGAGGCCGTTCGCCTGTACGCACTGCGGGAAGAAGTTCTCAGAGAGGAGATACCTCAGGATACACCAGCAGAAAAACCATCCCACTCTATAGCATAGAAAGTAACCATTCCGCTGGATAGCTTCTGATGAGACACAGATTCATTTTAATTGTCGTCAGCAGCAAAGACCCACAGATGAATTTGGAATAATGAACACATTTCAGTGTTGAATATTCCTGGGTAGAATATTGCATCCAGACATTGTGTGATATATAAGGCATATACAGTTTACATACACCTAGGTTGGAGTCATTAAAACTTATTTTTCAACCACTCCACAAATATCTTGTTAACAAACTATAGTTTTGGCAAGTCGGTTAGGACATCTACTTTGTGCATGACACAAGTAGTTTTTCCAACAATTGTTTACAGACAGATTATCTCACTTATAATTCACTGTATCACAATTCCAGTGTGTCAGAAGTGTACATACACTAAGTTGACTGTGCCTTTAAACAGCTTGGAAAATTCCAGAAAATTATGTCATTGTTTTAGAAGCTTCTGATAGGCTAATTGACACTATTTGAGTCAATTGGAGGTGTACCTGTGGATGTATTTCAAGGCCTACCTTCAAACTCAGTGTCTCTTTGCTTGACATCAT
Organism: Hucho hucho; assembly: GCA_003317085.1. NCBI lineage: Eukaryota > Metazoa > Chordata > Actinopteri > Salmoniformes > Salmonidae > Hucho > Hucho hucho. The sequence goes on from QNTS01000413.1 coordinate 375,701, forward strand.
GGGAAAATCAAAAGAAATCAGCCAAGACCTCAGAAAAAATATTGTAGACCTCCACAAGTCTGGTTCATCCTTGGGAGCAATTTCCAAACGCCTGAAGGTACCACGTTCATCTGTACAAACAATAGTACGCAAGTATAAACACCATGGGACCACGCAGCCGTCATACCGCTCAGGAAGGAGACGCATTCTGTCTCCTAGAGATGAACGTACTTTGGTGCGAAAAGTGCAAATCAATCCCAGAACAACAGCAAAGGACCTTGTGAAGATGCTGGAAGAAACAGGTACAAAAGTATCAATATCCACAGTTAAACGAGTCCTATATCGACATTACCTGAAAGGCTGCTCATCAAGGAAGAAGCCACTGTTCCAAAACTGCCATAAAAAAGCCAGACTACGGTTTGCAACTGCACATGGGGACAAAGATTGTACTTTTTGGAGAAATGTCCTCTGGTCTGATGAAACAAAAATAGAACTGTTTGGCCATAATGACCATCATTATGTTTGGAGAAAAAAAGGGGAGGCTTGCAAGCTGAAGAACACCATCCCAACTGTGAAGCATGGGGGTGGCAGCATCATGTTGTGGGGATGCTTTGCTTCAGGAGGGACTGGTGCACTTCACAAAATAGATGGCATCATGAGGAAGAAAAATTATGTGGATATATTGAAGCAACATCTCAAGAAATCAGTCAGGAAGTTAAAGCTTGGTCGCAAATGGGTCTTCCAAATGGACAATGACCCCAAGCATACTTCCAAAGTTGTGGCAAAATGGTTTAAGGACAACAAAGTCAAGGTATTGGAGTGGCCATCACAAAGCCCTGACCTCAATCCTATAGAAAATGTGTGGGCAGAACTGAAAAAGCTTGTGCGAGCAAGGAGGCCTACAAACCTGACTCAGTAAACCAGCTCTGTCAGGAGGAATGGGCCAAAATTCACCCCTTATTGTGGGAAGCTTGTGGAAGGCTACCAGAAACGTTTGACCCAAGTTAAACAATTTAAAGGCAATGCTACCAAATACTAATTGAGTGTATGTAAACTTCTGACCCACTGGGAGTGTGATGAAAGAAATAAAAGCTGAAATAAATCATTCTCTCTACTATTTGACATTTCACATTCTTAAAATAAAGTGGTGATCCTAACTGACCCAAGACAGGAAACTTTTACTAGGATTAAATGTCAGGAATTGTGCAAAACTGAGTTTAAATGTATTCGGCTAAGGTGTATGTAAACTTCCGACTTCAACTGTATAAGCCCAAAATGTCTGTTACATATTGTGTTTGTACTGCGTAGGCTATATGTTGATATAACTATTTAATTACTTCCATTCAACTACTTCATTTTTTTCCCAAGACACTTTTAATGAGAATTTTTACATTTATGCAGTTTATCAAGTTCATGATTTTTATTTGAGGCATGTGTATACTGTATGTGGTTTTCATGTGGTGTATTTAAAACTTGTTCATCTTTAATAAACACAAAATGGGACTTTTCATTCTAAGACTTTCATTGAGATTTTCTTAAATATACATCCATCTGATGTCACCCTATTCTGCATACACCAGACAGCGCTTTATTATATATACTTACTAAATATACAGTACAATTCAAAAGTTGGTCACTTAGAAATGTTTTTGAAAGAAAAGCACTTTTTTGTCCATTAAAATAACATCAAATTGATCAGAAATACAGTGTAGACATTTTTAATGTTGTAAATGACTATTGTAGCTGGAACAGCAGATTTTTTATGGAATATATACATAGGCCTACAGAGGCCCATTATCAGCAACCATCACTCCTGTGTTCCAATGGCTCGTGTTAGCTAATCCAAGTTGATCATTTTAAAAGGCTAATTGATCACTAGAAAACCCTTTTGCAATTATGTTAGCACAGCTGAAAACAGTTTTGCTGATTAAAGAAGCAATAAAACTGGCCTTCTTTAGACTAGTTGAGTATCTGGAGCATCAGCATTTGTGGGTTCGATTACAGGCTCACAATGGCCAGAAACAAAGCACTTTCTTCTGAAACTCGTCAGTCTTTTCTTGTTCTGAGAAATGCGAGAAATTGCCAAGAAACTGAAGATCTCGTACAACGCTGTGTACTACTCCCTTCACAGACCAGAGCAAACTGGCTCTAACCAGAATAGAAAGAGTGGGAGGCCCCGATTCACGACTGAGCAAGAGGACAAGTACATTAGAATGTCTAGTTTGAGAAACAGACGCCTCACAAGTCCTCAACTGGCATCTTCATTAAATAGTACCCGCAAAACACCAGTCTCAACGTCAACAGTGAAGAGGCGACTCCGGGATGCTGGCCTTCTATGCAGAGTTCCTCTGTCCAGTGTCTGTGTTCATTTGCCCATCTTCATCTTTTATTTTTATTGGCCAGTCTGAGATATGGCTTTTTCTTTGCAACTCTGCCTAGAAGGCCAGGATCCCTGAGTTGCCTCTTCACTGTTGACGTTGAGACTAGTGTTTTGCGGTTACTGTTTAATGAAGCTGCCAGTTGAGGACTTGTGAGGCGTCTGTTTCTCAAACTAGGCACTGTAATGTACTTGTCCTCGGCTAGCGATTCTCTGGTCCTGCCCCTATAGTTCTGATTCAGAGAGACTGATGGCACCTGAGGTTGACCCCCTAACAGGTGCCGCCTTCAGCCTGCCTTCTATAGGATCTATCAACTGGAACATGGACCCTGAGACAACACAGACACTCCCTGGCCTTCATCCTCCTCACACTCGCCTTATGTTAAACCAGACCTCAAACAATGCCAGTGCCTCAACACTGAATGGCTACACAAGCCCATTCACAAATGACAGTAGTAGTATTAGTAACGCTATCAGCAGATCCGGTGGAAAAGAGAAGCGCTTCCCGTTTTCTTTCTGTGGGAAAGCCTTCAGTTTCCCCAAACAGGTGGAAATCCACGAGAGGATGCACACAGGGGGAATTTTATTTGGGCTGCCACCTGTGTGAGAAGATGTTCTCCCACCAGCGCCAGGTGAAGATGCATCTGAAGGTCCATAAGGGAGAGAGACCATTTGCCTGTACTCACTGTGGGAAGAGGTTCTCAGGGAGGAGCTACCTCAGGATACACCATCAGAAAATGCACATGTATAGTGACATGTAATGTAGTACTAGTTAGTTTGTAGTTCATTCTGTTGGTTTTGGATGTAGTGGGGAACTGGATGAGATGAACTGAGGAAAGAATGAGTGATGAGGCAGAGTAGATGATATGGTGATGGTTGGTGTGATGGTGTCTCTAAAAATGCTTCACTGATGAAAAGTGACAACCTTGTCCTGTTTGATGGTCATGTTTTATAATGAGGAATTGAGTGCCTATGTTTACTTGACATTAAGTAGTGTGTAATGTAATGACTGTTATAAATATGAATTTGATCAAAAGAGATGGTACCAGATTTACAGAAAAGGTCAAGTGTTACTATAGTGAGAAGTTATTCTACAGTACTTGTCACGTATCGTTTTGTGCAATAAAAGTACTGTACTTCATGTTGTGAGCGTATGACTATTTTGTTGAAATTAAAGTTTTCCTTATCTCAGTCGAACCAAAACATACTTAATTTGAGTCAACACATTGGAGTTTATAAAAAAGAATGGCAACTCCATATTGTTAGGTACTTGAATCAGTGTTAGAGATGTGTGTGTAAACCTTCATGCTTTTCTGTTCAATTTGTCTTTACAGTCTGCAATCCGTGAGGACCTGCTGATATCCAGTGTTGCTGGCGGGAGAGACTTGACCTCTGAAGCGGAAGCGGCTGGTTACAAAACCTGACCCCGGATCAGGACCCTGGATCAGAAACCGTCCCTCTTCCTTCCTAAGTCAGAACCAGGACCGAACCACGAGGGACAGAGACTCCAACAGCACACAACCAGTGGACAGGTAGACTGAACAACCTCAGTCCTGGTGGTCATCAGAGAGACCGTGGTCCCACCCTGGGCTTCAGCCTTCACAGAGAGTGGTGGGAGTCTATCAGCAAGTCTGTCTTCTCCGTCAGGGTCTTGTTTAATACCTGGGGACTGGGTTCATAGAAAGCCTGAAGCTGGACCTATGTCTGGCCTTCCTCAGTTACCTCATGGTTACCCCACCAATACAGACATGGTCAGGCTGCACGTTCACCAGAAGAGGTACATAGCCTATAACACAGCACACAATCCAAACAACACCCAGTCAAGGAGGGAGCTCAAAGACTAACCACCTGAACCACCTCTGGTGTCATTGGGTCACAACATGGGAGGCCGAGCATTAGGACGGACGCTGACAAGCCGTACGCCTGCCCCATATGTGGTAAGCGCTTCGCTGAGGCGAACTATGTGAAGGACCACCAGAACGTTCACACCAAGGAGAGACCCTTCAATTGTAAGCTGTGTTAAGGCGTCCGCATGCTTCCCAGCCAAAACAGTTTGGAAGAGTTTGTGCATATATTATACGGCAGGCCGAAGTTCGGAGCCGAAGTCTACGCCCCTTCGTCGGTGACTGGTCAACAGTAGAGATTCTTAATTAAAGTCTTTGTTGTCATTCAACACGAGACGACTAGTTGTCGTGCACAATTTGTCATTGACATATACAGCACCAAACATCTTAGTTAGCTGTGAAATTTGCGCGACTATGATCTCGGCAAAAGCATCCAATTTAATGACAGATTTCTAGAGTTATCTTAGATTAACTGACTATATTGAGGAAGTGTGTACTGGCTACGGTGTCTCAAAATGGACAAACAGTACTATTGCCGTTTTTTCTCGTTTTTCAAGTGAAGATCTTAAGGGAGTATGCGAGCACACTTGTTCGGTTAGGCGCCACCCGAACTGAAGAATGCTGACGCCTTTACAAGAGCTTCTCCTTCTGGAGTAACCTTATCTGACACAGGAGTGTCCACAATGGGGAGAAATCGTAGCAGTGTGGCTTGAGATGTACACAGGGGAAATCTTTGAACCATTCTTTATCTGACATATTATAGTTATCATGTGAAGTGTCTTGGGGTAATTAACCACATACCCCTTGTCAACCCTTTTGTTAACTTGTCATTTGAAATAGACTTGGGTAAATACCTGTTTTTAGATGGAGAGTAAATCTAGGCTAGAACAAGGACAGTTAAATATTTACCTTACTAAGGTGGTGTAGATGGAATAAAGTAATTATATTATTTTCTACTCTATTCTTGCTAACACACTCTTCTTTCTAAACAAGTCTGGTCTCAGCTTGAAAGATACTGATCATAGGAGAATTGATGTAATGTAATAAACTGTACCGTATTTCAAATTACAGTGCGCATACCTTTTTCATTTAAAAACACCCTTGAGCTATGACGCCAACAAAGAAAATGATTTGTCTTCAGTGTAATTACATGTATTTTTGTCAAACAAGAAAATGCTCACCCAGAAGCATCTCTCCTAGTGGCCGGGGACTTTAATGCAGGCAAACTTAAATCAGTTTTACAACATTTTTGTAAGCCAGAGAAAAAAAAACTCTAGACCACCTTTACTCCACACACAGAGATGCATACAAAGCTCTCCCCCGCCCTCCATTTGGCAAATCCGACCATAATTAAATCCTCCTGATTCCTGCTTACAAGCAAAAACTAAAGCAGGAACTACCAGTGACCCGCTCAATCCAAAAGTGGTCAGATGGCTCGGATGCTACGCTACAGGACTGTTTCGCTAGCACAGACTGGAATATGTTCAGAGATTCATCCAATGGCATTGAGGAGTATACCACCTCAGTCATCGGCTTCATCAATAAGTGCATCAACAACGATGTCTCCACAGTGACTGTACGTACATATCCCAACCAGAAGCCATGGATTACAGGCAACATCCGCATCGAGCTAAAGGCTAGAGCTGCCGCTTTCAAGGAGCGGGACACTCATCCGGACGCCTATAAGAAATCCCGATATGCTCTCAGACGAACCATCAAACAAGCAAAGTGTCAATACAGGATTAAGATTGAATCGTACTACACTGGCTTTGATGCTCGTCGGATGTGGCAGGGCTTGAAAACTATTACGGGGGGCCCCTCAGTGGTGTGTGCTTAGTCCCCTCCTGTACTCCCTGTTCACCCACGACTGAGGGCCAAACACGACTCCAACACCATCATTAAGTTTGCTGACGACACAACAGTGGTAGGCCTGATCACCGACAACGATGAGACAGCCTATAGAGACGAGGTCAGAGAACTGTCAGTGTGGTGCCAGGACAACAACCTCTCCCTCAATGTGAGCAAGACAAAGGAGCTGATCGTGGACTACAGGAAAAGGTGGGCTGAACAGGCCCCCATTAACATTAACGGGGCTGTAGGGGAGCGAGTCGAGAGTTTCAAGTTCCTTGGTGTCCACATCACCAATGATCTATCATGGTCCTAACACACCAAGACAGTCGTGAAGAGGGCACAACAAAACCTTTTCCCCCTCAGGAGACTGAAAAGATTGGGCATGAGTCCCCAGATCCTCAAAAAGTTCTACAGCTGCACCATCGTGAGCATCCTGACCGGTTGCATCACCGCCTGGTATGGCATCTGACCGTAAGGCGCTATAGAGGGTAGTGCGTACGGCCCAGTACATCACTGGGGCCAAGGTTCCTGCAATCCAGGACCTATATAATAGGCGGTGTCAGAGGAAAGCCCATAAAATGGTCAGAGACTCCAGTCACCCAAGTCATTGACTGTTTTCTTTGCTACCGCATGGCAAGTGGTACCGGAGCGCCAAGCCTACGACCAAAAGGCTCCTTAACAGCTTCTACCCCCAAGCCATAAGACTGCTGAACAATTAATCAATGCTATATATAATGCTATATAGAGAGCAATTTTAATGGCGTCTTTTCATAGGCACTAACGCCTGCCATGGTTTGTTGTACAAAGCCTATAGGGAAATTAATTGAGTTTTTGTAGGATTTTGGGATAAATGCCGAAAATAAGGTCTGTGGTAAACACAGGTTGTGTCTGAATACCCATACCAGTGTACTACATACTTAAACTGCATGGTATGTACTCATCTCAGTGCTAGAGGCGTCACTACAGACCCTGGTTCGATTCCAGGCTGTATCACAACCGGCCGTGATTGGGAGTCCCAAAGGGTGGCGCACAATTGGCTCAGCGTCGTCCGGGTTGGGCAGTCATTGTAAATAAGAATTTGTTCTTAACGGACTTGCCTAGTTAAATAAAGGTATAAAACAAATTGTCTCATACTATTTATGGGAATGTTTAGTAAAAAGTATGCATATGCCACAGCCGTAGCGTACTACTTTGATATGGCTTCGCAGATATAAACCAGAAAGTGCATCCTCAAAAATATCTGGATACACAGTTCTAAATCAAAATATCATCCCTATTTATAAATCTGTTTTCAAAGATGTTCAATTTTAAGGACAACAAAACACAAATTACATTTTAACACAGAGACTCTATGCTCGTCTTCTTTGCTAACTTACATTTGTTTTTTGTTTTACTTCCAGAGAACTATGATATCTCAATGCCTTCCTTTTTTCTGGTTTGAATGCATTGTGGGTGTGAAATGTCCAAAAGGTTTACAATTCATTCATACTACATGAGAAGCTGAAATGAGCATGACATCTGGGCATTTAAAGCATACATTTTCAAAATGTCACATACTACAAAACAAAAATAACACACTCAAATGGCCTTTCTATTTAGGATGTAGTACGGGTATTTGGATACAGCCACTGGCTTAGATCTTATACGTTTTGTTCTATGACAATCTTAAATCAGCTAACATCAAGGCCTAAAATTTACTTTTTGATCCACCAGCCACTGGCAGGTAGAGGAAAAAAATCTACCAGCCACTTTTTAGGCCATAATTACAAACTAAAAACTAAAAACAGATGACCATTCTTTGTAATGTTTCTAATACAAGAAATTTCACAAAAATATGTGTGACTTCAGTCTTTTAACCAAAATATCAGATATTTCCTTTGTTTTGTGAACAAATGTGCAATGCACTTTCCGAACAGTGAAAGGCAGCAATACGCAACAAGGCGTCTAGTCTGACGGGAAAAAACACACGAAGAAGTAGTAAACAGAAGTGAACAGTGACCAAGAACAATTTCCACGTTAGCGGTTTTTTGTTATTTAGACATTTATTAACACCCTGGAACTCAAAATATGATTAATTTAACTGCACAGAATCACTTATGTATCCCTTGTAGTGTTTAATTCGCGTTGAAGACGACTTGGTTGATATAGGTGATATAGTTAATGCTAGCTAGCTGCTAACGTTAGCTAACAATGGCTACCTGTAACTCAAACGTTATGATTTTTCACACTCAAATAGCCTCCATCATGGAGGTACTAGCGAATGCAGCCGTGGCAGAGATCTGTAAACTCGTAGACGACGACTATGCAGTGTTTCGTTTGGAAATAACTCAAAGCCAGAAAGAAAACAGGACATTACGGAGGAAACTACAGCTACTGGAACTGAAGGTGGCACGGGAGCGCGCAGAGAGGACAGTGCGAGAGCGCGTCCTCGCCAGTCGTCCCAGTAGTGTCAAGATCCTCGACCGATACAGAGGAATGGCAAGAGGTAGGCTACACTTTGCAGAAGTCGGAGGCTGCGGGGCCTGTCGTCCCCTTCCCCTCTGCGCATGTGTTCAGATGTCTTACCCAGAGTTGGGTCTTGGTCAGTTTTTGGATAGTATGCCATACTTCCCCTGTCGTGCTTTTTTTTCATGTTACTTTTATTTTTCCAGGCAGTTCAAATAATAAGAAATACTTATTGCACAAAGACTATTCTAACCAGATTTTTGATTTACTGAATTTACTATTGTCATGCTCAATTAAAATAATGTGACGCATGGAACATAATCAATAAATATCAAGAATTTATTATAAGTGTTACATTACATCCAGGGACGGATTACCGAACGGCACGCAGCGCATGTGTCCCAACCTCCCGGGGCCCCCCAACAATATTTTGGGGGGCCACAATATTTTGCTCTTTGAGGTCGGGCTCACCCAGATAGCATATGAAAGCGGCAGTTGTGGGCAAGGTTCTTTAAACATTTTTGGGGCATTGAGCAAATTTTAACATGCAGCTGGCCAAGAACAGAGCAGCACGTTTTGCTCTTCACTGTAATCAGAGGGCTAATTTCAATACTATGTATGCCAGTCTTTCTTGGCTAAAAGTTGAGGAGAGACCGACTGCATCGCTTCTCGTTTTTTATAAGAAACTATGTTCCAAATTGTTTTCATAGTCAACTTACACACAACACTGACACACACACTTAACCCACCAGACATGTCACCAGGGGTCTTTTCACAGTCCCCAGGTCCAGAACAAATTCAAGGAAATGTACAGTATTATACAGAGCCGGGATTGCATGGAACTCCCATCTCATATAGCGCAAGTGAACAGCAAACCTGGTTTGCATGGAACTCCCATCTCATATAGCGCAAGTGAACAGCAAACCTGGTTTGCATGGAACTCCCATCTCATATAGCGCAAGTGAACAGCAAACCTGGTTTGCATGGAACTCCCATCTCATATAGCGCAAGTGAACAGCAAACCTGGTTTGCATGGAACTCCCATCTCATATAGCGCAAGTGAACAGCAAACCTGTTTTTTAAAAAAAATGAATAAAGCAACAGCTCACGACCAATGTTTGCAAAAAAAAATTGGGGCACTGAGCAAATTTTTGGTCTTGTGAGGGGAAACTTGAACATTGAGAGGCTGTACCCTTACAGTTTTAGACAGTAGCCAATAGGCTATTGTGGCTATTTGAGCATAAAGTAGGCCTACCAACAAAGACAAAGGAGCAAATCCCTTAAAATGTTCACATGGGAAGAGCAATTTTTTATTTTGTTGGTATATATTTTTTGTTATTATATATATTTTCGTGTGCCCTCCGAAACACGACCCACCAAGCCACACTGCTTCTTGACACACTGCTCGCTTAATTCTCTGTATGGTAATAATAATTACTTTAATTTTGCAAAGTGGTTTCTTGCATCAAACAACACACAAATCTAAAGCTATTTCCGGGGCCCCCATTGGCACAGCAGTCTAAGGCATTGCATCGCAGTGCTAGAGAGTTCACTACAGCCGGCCAAACCCACCCCTAACTCGGACGACGCTAGGCCAATTGTGCGCTGTCTCATGGGTCTCCCAGTCGCGGCCGGCTGCGACACAGCCCGGGATCGAACCCGGATCTGTAGTGTATGATATAGCTGACTAGTTGTCGTGCGCAATTTGTATGATATAGCCTACAGTAGCCTATATGTGGTGTTCAATGCAAGCCTACATTGCATGAAATGTTTTTACATTTATGAAGGGCTTGACATTAATTAAGGAATTTTTACTTGGTCTGTAACACCATGACTGTAAATTGCATTGTGTTGTTTGATGCAAGAAACCACTTTGCAAAATTAAAGTAATTATTATTACCATACAGAGAATTAGACAATGTAGGCTACCCCTCTGCCTATTGGCTTATTTGCATATTCAAGCCTTTCTCAAAATACAACACTGCCCCTTTAATTAAGACAAACACTTTTTACCTGACTGGCTTTTCAAAGAGAGCTTGAAATGTAGCCTACATGTTTTGTGCTCTTGTAGGAAGCAGTAACTAACTCTCCATTGCTGACCTATACTTATATATAACCAGGGTTGGGTAGGTTACTTTCTAAATGTAATCCGTTACAGTTACTAGTTACCTGTCCAAAATTGTAATCAGTAATGTAACCTTTGGATTACCCAAACTCAGTAACGTAATCTGATTACATTGCGTTACTTTTATATTACTTTCCCCTTAAGAAGCATTAGAAGAAGACAGAAATGTATGTTACCAATTGATTTATCCTGCAATAGATGTCATTCAATGTAAAGTTTACATAGCTGGCCGTATATTGATGTTAAATTTTACTTTATGGGTTGGTTATATAGGCTTCTTCTAACCCATCGCTTTCTACTACATATAATAATACAATTAAATTATATCTTTACATTAAAAACCAAAGTCTATCAGAATTCCAGTCATTCCAATAAATGTTATTACCCTTGATCTTCAAGAATAGGACTTGGAAATAAGTATAGATTAGCCAAATTCTTTTACCTGAGCATGATCCTAAAACTAAGGACTTATTAGCCAGCCCTACTCTGTTGTTTATGATTATGTTGTCATGAAGGACTGATTGGGCTCATTGATTCGAGTTGAAAAGTAAATGCTGTGCTCATGGAATGGCATACTGAAAAGTGCTATTTACATGTGAAAAAAATAAAGCAGCAGCTCCTCTTCCTGGGGTACAGCAACATTAAGGCAGTTTATACCATTTTAAAACAATACAATACAGATTTCACAACACACTGTATGATCACACCTGTAATAGATCCATTGTTGTATTACTTGTGAGGCACAGCTGAGTGAGCATACATTTAAATAATTAGCTTATGGTGCCTGCATCTGATGGTCAGTCTCAGCAGAGGGAGAGAGCAGCAGACTGAGGGTCCGCCTCTCAACATCTCTCCGTTCTCCCTTTCCTCCACTGACACTGACCAAAAAGGGACACTATCTTCCAGCTGATGGAGAAACTCGAGTCGCACCGCATTATTTCTGCCTCATGCACAAATTCATGTTGTTACTCCTATGAACAGAGAAAGTGAAATATTTCTCTATTGAAAAAGACCCAAGCCACTAATAATAACAACAACCCAAGACTGTAGCTACACTTTCCTACTCGTTCATTACTGCTGCACTGCTTGTTGTAGAGCTGAGTGGAAATGGGAAGAACACACATTTAATGGCTTATAGAAGTGTTGAATACAAAGTGTTGACAGTGCTGAGTAAGAACTTAAACATGAACTCACTTATATAAACAACAGCTCTTTGCTGTATTCGTTGACAGTCTCTCTCTAGTCACGGTTTTAAACGGTTTGAAATCTCACAGTATACATTTTGCCGCAGCTTTCTTTTATGCCTGCAACGTTACTGCAGACTCGGTCATCTGAGCAATCTGATTGGCCAGTGGTAGCATAGTGCACTTGATTTCCTCTCCAGGCCCACCAGGAAGGCAAAGTTTGTACCTTCAGACACATGAAATGGCAACAGTTTGCCTACCCGGCGCACAGGGCAGCTGAATTGGCAGCACCTACCACCAACAGCCCGAGATGAAATAGAAACACAAGGCTTTACCGTTGGGTTTTTTACAGAAATGTTTGGCGATCGACTAGAAATGCCTTGGAGATCGACAAGTCGATCGCGATCGACCGGTTGGTGACTACTGATCTATATAGTGCAAACTAAAGGGGGCGAACTCGGTGAGTCTGCAGCGGCCTGGCATTTCTACTGAGCGGCAGTTCTTCGATGAGGTTTAACGGCAGTTGGCATCCAATAAATGTTGCATTACCGCCACCTACTAGACTGAAGTACAACACCATTATACTTTTGCTTGAATAAATAAATAAATACCCTACCATCTAACACTATGCAACAAAAAAAAAACTTGAATCTATTTAGTCCTACTCCAGGCCAACACCCTGAAAGGATGGGACATCACCACTTAACACACCCTGTAACTCTTCTGATGTCAAGTCTCTCACACCCAAATACCTCTCTGCAGCTGCCACCACAGCCTCAGTTTTCTGCGACTTACATTCCATCCCTGCGGTACTGTTGATAACCATTGCTATAAATGCCAAAAATCAAATCTTACTGAAACATATATCCCTTATTGGCCTATCCCTCTGTACTGGTACAGTTCTACTACTCACACCACTCCTCTCAGGATCCCTCCCCTTTGACCCATCTTCCTCTAGTTTCTTCACTGCCTCAGCATATGACAACTTCTGCACTACTCTAACCCTGGAAACCTCAACCTGCCTCTCTCGCACTGGACATTTCTGATCCCCAGCCCCATGGGCACCCCTACAATTAACACATACCACTACTTTCCCCAATGCTACACATTCCTTTGTCTCATGCCCTTCTGCACACTTCTCACACCTAGGAACCTCCCTCCTACACACTGCTGCCACATGCCCAGAGCAGCAGTCCTGGAGGAGGTGCGCAGCTTAGAGGGAACATTGGTTGTGGGTCGCCTGGAGGTCAGGCCCCCCCAGATAGCATATGAACAGGTCATAAACCATAGCAAATGTGTAGAATTGCAGGAAATTCAGTTAAAAACTCCAAAAGTTTCTCTCAGCCTCATGGCAAAATGTGTACAATATAATGAGATTAGCTATAAAACGGGACATTTTTCTCTCTGCCTCATGGCAAAATGTGTACAATATAATGAGATTAGCTATAAAACGGGACATTTTTCTCTCTGCCTCATGGCAAAATGTGTAGAATTGCAGGAAATTAGCTTGAAATTAGCAAAATGTGTAAAATAGCATGAGATTAGCTATAAAACTGCACATTTGCCCAGGAGGTAGAGTGGGGTCTGATATTATTGACACCTTTGGTAAAGATGAGAAAAAATTACTGTAAAATAAATTATTAAAATACTGAACTATATTGTATGACTTTTTTGAGGGGGAAATGTATATTATTTTCACCACAACTGATGGTCATGTCATCTGACCAAAGCACCGCTTCCAATCCAAGTGACAAACTCCAGGTGTTTTCCTTTTTTGGATGCCATTAAAATAGAGCTCTATGGCCATGCACACCAGTGGTGGGTTTGGCGTCGAAATGAGGACCCCATACCTATTGTAATATATGGTGGTGGATCTTTGATGTTATGGGGCTGTTTTGCTTTCACTGGTCCTGGGGCCAGTGGAAGTAGTCCATAAGCGCAGACGAAGGATTTCAAGAATCTGGAAGGATTCTGTATGGAGGAATGGTCTATATCCTTGTTCACATTGGCAGTTTGAAGTGACAATTTTTTTTTCTCCCCATATCTTATTTGAATCTGTTCTTTTTCCTGCAGTCTGACAGCCAAAAAGCACATGGAATCAGATATATCAAGCCATACATCTGATTCCTGGCCATACGACTTGTGTCTGAACAGTCGAATCTGATTTATTTGCCCTCAAGTGGTTTTTAGACTTATTTGGCATATCTTGTTGCTTGCTAGCTACTCTGTTGACAGTTTTGACAAGATCATGTGGTAGCTACAGTGAGGGAAAAAAGTATTTGATCCCCTGCTGATTTTGTACGTTTGCCCACTGACAAAGAAATGATCAGTCTATAATTTTAATGGTAGGTTTATTTGAACAGTGAGAGACAGAATAACAACAAAAAAATCCAGAAAAGCGCATGTGAAAAATGTTATAAATGGAATTGCATTTTAATGAGGGAAATAAGTATTTGACCCCCCTCTCAATCAGAAAGATTTCTGGCTCCCAGGTGTCTTTTATACAGGTAACAAGCTGAGATTAGGAGCACACTCCTAAAGGGAGTGCTCCTAATCTAAGTTTGTTACCTGTATAAAAGACACCTGTCCACAGAAGCAATCAATCAGATTCCAAACTCTCCACCATGGCCAAGACCAAAGAGCTCTCCAAGGATGTCAGGGGCAAGATTGTAGACCTACACAAGGCTGGAATGGGCTACAAGACCATCGCCAAGCAGCTTGGTGAGAAGGTGACAACAGTTGGTGCGATTTATTCGCAAATGGAAGAAACACAAAAGAACTGTCAATCTCCCTCGGCCTGGGGCTCCATGCAAGATCTCACCTCGTGGAGTTGCAATGATCATGAGAACGGTGAGGAATCAGCCCAGAACTACATGGGAGGATCTTGTCAATTATCTCAAGGCAGCTGGGACCATAGTCACCAAGAAAACAATTGGTAACACACTACGCCGTGAAGGACTGAAATCCTGCAGCGCCCGCAAGGTCCCCCTGCTCAAGAAAGCACATATACATGCCCATCTGAAGTTTGCCAATGAACATCTGAATGATTCAGAGGACATCTGGGTGAAAGTGTTGTGGTCAGATGAGACCAAAATGGAGCTCTTTGGCATCAACTCAACTCGCCGTGTTTGGAGGAGGAGGAATGCTGCCTATGACCCCAAGAACACCATCCCCACCGTCAAACATGGAGGTGGAAACATTATGCTTTGGGGGTGTTTTTCTGCTAAGGGGACAGGACAANTTGTTACCTGTATAAAAGACACCTGTCCACAGAAGCAATCAATCAATCAGATTCCAAACTCTCCACCATGGCCAAGACCAAAGAGCTCTCCAAGGATGTCAGGGACAAGATTGTAGACCTACACAAGGCTGGAATGGGCTACAAGACCATCGCCAAGCAGCTTGGTGAGAAGGTGACAACAGTTGGTGCGATTATTCGCAAATGGAAGAAACACAAAAGAACTGTCAATCTCCCTCGGCCTGGGGCTCCATGCAAGATCTCACCTCGTGGAGTTGCAATGATCATGAGAACGGTGAGGAATCAGCCCAGAACTACACGGGAGGATCTTGTCAATGATCTCAAGGCAGCTGGGACCATAGTCACCAAGAAAACAATTGGTAACACACTACGCCGTGAAGGACTGAAATCCTGCAGCGCCCGCAAGGTCCCCCTGCTCAAGAAAGCACATATACATGCCCATCTGAAGTTTGCCAATGAACATCTGAATGATTCAGAGGACATCTGGGTGAAAGTGTTGTGGTCAGATGAGACCAAAATGGAGCTCTTTGGCATCAACTCAACTCGCCGTGTTTGGAGGAGGTGGAATGCTGCCTATGACCCCAAGAACACCATCCCCACCGTCAAACATGGAGGTGGAAACATTATGCTTTGGGGGTATTTTTCTGCTAAGGGGACAGGACAACTTCACTGCATCAAAGGGACGATGGACGGGGCCATGTACCGTCAAATCTTGGGTGAGAACCTCCTTCCCTCAGCCAGGGCATTGAAAATGGGTCGGGATGGGTATTCTAGCATGACAATGACCCAAAACACGGCCAAGGCAACAAAGGAGTGGCTCAAGAAGAAGCACATTAAGGTCCTGGAGTGGCCTAGCCAGTCTCCAGACCTTAATCCCATAGAAAATCTGTGGAGGGAGCTGAAGGTTCGAGTTGCCAAACGTCAGCCTCAAAACCTTAATGACTTGGAGAAGATCTGCATAGAGGAGTGGGACAACATCCCTCCTGAGATGTGTGCTAACCTGGTGGCCAACTACAAGAAACGTCTGACCTCTGTGATTGCCAACAAGGGTTTTGCTAACAAGTACTAAGTCATGTTTTGCAGAGGGGTCAAATACTTATTTCCCTCATTAAAATGCAATTCCATTTATAACATTTTTCACATGCGTTTTTCTGGATTTTGTTGTTGTTATTCTGTCTCTCACTGTTCAAATAAACCTACCATTAAAATTATAGACTGATCATTTCTTTGTCAGTGGTTAAATGTACAAAATCAGCAGGGGATCAAATACTTTTTTCCCTCACTGTAACTGGCTTGTTCATTGTTTACAAACAAATTAGTGAATATGCTAGAAAGCTAAACAGCTTCCTAGCTAGCTAGTTGACTGCTGTGACTAGCCAAAAAGGACTCATTTTGAAAGTTGGATCTTTAAAAGTGTTCATAGCAGGCATTGTTGTCACCTTAGCTTGCTACATAACTTCTGAGTGATAGGAAGCATGTGCACCACCACCGATCAGCCTACACAACTGTGCACACACCCGCCGTTGCTATGACAGCTAGCGTAGCCATGTCAGATTTGAGCATTAAGGCCTTAAGGTGTGAACAAGGCTTTACATCCTTCCCAATGTGTTCTCCAACTCATAAAACATTAGGAAAAGGCTCCCTGCCATTATCCTCACAAGGTGAGGTATTGAAAACAGTAGTGTCAATAATTTGGACCCCTACCCTTTTTGAGAATTGTATGTATTACTGGATAAACAAAATCTATTTCTCTGAGCAATTGTATTATTATAATTTCCCAATGTTTTGGGAGCATACAATAAAGTTTTTTTGTATTTTAATGATTTATTTTATACAGTCATTTTTGTTCATCTTTATTAAGGGTGTCAATCATTTCGTACCCCACTGTAGATGCTCCAGGGCCCCAGATGTGGTAGTCCAGCCCTGCTTACAGCTTTGCCAATTGTAGACTGTGTCATTAGTGTACAATATAGTGTTGAGCATTGACAGTACCTAACTTAACCACCTCTTTTCCCCCAATCACTCTCTCAGGTGAAGGACATCTCACTGGAGGCCACAGGAGCTTTGTGAAGCCAGCGGGACACAATACATGGAGAGATGACCAACCCATAGCTATAGATGAGGGGAGTGGAACCTCAAACCACCATGTTATCGTGATAGAGGTTAGTGTAATACTGTAACATGACAGTACATCAAATGTGGCCAGTTTATTTCAGAAATGCTCCCCTCAGCTATTCACTTGCTTACATGGACATCCTTATTTATCTGCCATACGGGAGCTTGTGAGACTTCTCTATGACATTGTTATCCAATTCAACTCATGTACCAATAATGACCTCCTCTCTTCTTGTGTCAGTCTGCAGATGCAGAGGCTGCAGGTCCTGGAGGATCGTCTCTGGTCAAGCAGGAGAGGACTGAAGGAGATGACCCACGACACAGCAGAGACATCCAGATTGGAGCGGTTGGAGTGGCACCCCCTGTAGCCACGGAGAACTTCGCAGCCGCGCCCCATCCTAGGGCCCAATGCAGCATCACGGAGGTCAGTGGAACGCCGAATGCCGTCCTGAAGTCAGAGAACGACACAGAGACTTTAACTGTAACACAAAGGTTCTTACACACAGGACCTGACCAAATGTCAGACCCAGAGAGACTGGAGCTGGGACCACTGGGCTGTCCTCCTGCTCCTGGCTCAGAGTATTTACTTTACGGTAACCCGAGCCTGAGGACGGTTCATTCCCATCGAGATGCAGGTGACGCGTTAGAGTCTGGCAATGATCCGTCTTGTTCTTACACTACAGAGATGGACCCTGGCAACATGCCCTTGAGTTTAGAGACACAGACTGATCAGTCTAGAGGGGACTGGAACTGGTACAGTAGTAGTGTATACTCTGAAGGGTGCCTAGATAAGAAAGGGGAGGTTATAGTCATAGATGAAAGGACTGTGAAAGTGAAGGGGGACTCTCCTCTGACATGGAATGTAGATGAGACTCACTTAGAAGTAGGACACTCACAAGGCAGAGATTTCTTAGATTACAGGGAAAGCTTAGAGACAAATCCAAATGTTGCGACCCACTCCCCTTTACACACGCTCAGGGATCTCAACCCAGTGTCCACGTCGATGGGGCCTTCCGATTCACAGAGCCGGGACCTTTTCGATCAGGTATTGAACTCAAAGGATCAAAGGGCCAAGGCTCGGGGAAGGGGAGCAACATCAGGCTATAGTAAAGAGAAACGGTTCTGTAACGAAGGCTTCAATTGCCCCCAGAAGGTAGAGATCCACCAGAGGGTCCACACAGGGGAGAAACCCTTCAGCTGTGTCCAGTGTCACATGAACTTCGCCCGGGCGGGTGACCTGAAGAGGCACCAGAGGGTCCACACAGGGGAGAAACCCTTCAGCTGTACCCAGTGTCACATGCGCTTCGCCCAGGCTGGCAACCTAAAGATGCACCTGAGGGTCCACACAGGAGAAAGGCCGTTTGCCTGTCCGCACTGTGGGAAGAGGTTCTCAGAGAGGAGATGCCTCAGGATACACGAGCAGAAAAAACATTCCATTGTATATAACAAAGAAACCATTCCACTCAATAGCTTCTGACACTTAGATCTAACCCTGTATTAAAGACAAAGATTCATTATCATTGTTGTCAGCAGATGCATTTGAAGTAACGAGAGTAACAGATTTCAGTGTTGAATATTCCTGTGTTAATATTGCATCCAGACATTGTGTGATACAGTGCATTCAGAAAGTATTTTTCAACATTGTTACTTTACAGCCTTATTCTAAAATTGAGTATATATTTTTTTCCTCATCAACCTACACACAATACCCCATAATGACAAATCAAAAATAGTAAAAAAAAAATATTTTGCAAATTTATAAAAAATAACAAACTGAAGTATCACATTTGCATAAGTATTCAGACCCTTTACTCAGTACTTTGTTGAAGCACCTTTGGCCGCGATTACATCCTTAACTCTTCTTGGGTATGACGCTACAAGCTTGGCACACCTGTATTTGGGGAGATTCTCCCATTCTTCTCTGCAGATCCTCTCAAGCTCTGTCAGGTTGGATGGGGAGTGTCGCGGCACAGCTATTTTCCGGTCTCTCCAGAGATGTTCAATCGGGTTCAAGTCCGGGCTCTGGCTGGGCCACTCAAGGACATTCAGAGACTTGTCCCGAAGCCACTCTTGGCTGTGTGCTTAGGGTCGTTGACCCGTTGGAAGGTGAACCTTCACCCCAGTCTGAGGTCCTGAGCGCTCTGGAGCAGGTTTTCATCAAGAATCTCTCTGTACTTTGCTCCGTTCATCTGTCCCTCGATCCTGACTAGTCTCCCAGTCCCTGCCGGTGAAAAACATATGCTGCCACTACCATCCCCACCAGGGATGGTGCCAGGTTTCCTCCAGACGTGATGCTTGGCATTCAGGCCAAAGAGTTAAATTTTGGTTTTGTCAGACCAGAAAATCTTGTTTCTCATGGTCTGAGAGTTTTTAGGTGCCTTTTGGCAAACTCGAAGTGGGCTGTCGTGCCTTTTACTGAGGATTGGCTTCAGTCCGGCCACTCTACTGTAAAAGCCTGATTGGTGGAGTGCTGCAGAGATGGTTGTCCTTCTGGAAGTTTCTCCCATCTCCACAGAGGAACTCTGGAGCTCTGTCAGAGTGACCATCGATTTCTTGATCACCTCCCTGACCAGTTTCGCCGGGCAGCCAGCTCTAGGAAGAGTCTTGGTGGTTCCAAACTTCCTCCATTTAAGAATGATGGAGGCCACTGTGTTCTTGGGGAAATGTCTCAGAGCTCTACGGACAATTCCTTCAACCTCATGGCTTTGCTCTAACATGCACTGTCAACTGTGGGACCTTTATATAGACAGGTGTGTGCCTTTCCAAATCATGTCCAATCAATTGAATTTACCACAGGTGGACTCCAAGTTGTAGAAACATTTCAATGGATCAATGGTTTAATGAAAACAGGATGCACCTGAGCTCAATTTTGAGTCTCATCGCAAAGGGTCTGAATTTGCAAACATTTCTAAAAACCTGTTTTCGCTTTGTCATTATGGGGTATTGTATGTAGATTGATGAGGAAAAATAATAATTTAATCCATTTTAAAATAAGGCTGTAACGTAACAAAATGTGGAAAAAGTCAAGGGGTCTCAATAGTTTACGGATGCACTGTATATAAGGCATGTATACACAGAACAAAAATATAAATGCAACATGTAAAGTGTTGGTACCATTGTTGGTATCACAGAACCTTCCCATATGCACAAAAAGGTTATTTCTCTCAAATTATATGCGCTAATTTGTTTACATCCCTGTTAATGAGTTTTTCTCCTCTGCCAAGATAATCCACCCACCTGACAAGTATGGCATATCAAGAAACTGATTAAACAGCATGATCATTACACAGGTGCACCTTGTACTGGGGACAATAAAAGTTCAGGACTCTCTAAAATGTCAAGTTTTTTTTTTTACCTCCCTTTTTTTACCTCCCTAATTCTCACCAATTTGTCTCATCGCTGAAACTCCCCAATCGGCTTGGGAGGTGAAGGTGGAGTTATGCGTCCTCTGAAACCGCGCTCCTTAACACCCGCCAGCTTAGCCCGGAAGCCAGCCACACCAACGTGTCGGAGGAAACACAATTCAACTGGCGACCTGGGGTCAGCCTGCAGGCACCCAGTCCACCACATCGCTAAAGTGCGATGAGCCAAGTAAAGCCCCCTGGCCAAACCCTTCCCTAACCCGGACAACGCTGGGCCAATTGTGCTCCATCCAATGGGACTCCCAGCCACGGCCGGTTGTGGCACAGGCCGGTAATGAACCCGGGTCTGTAGTAACACCTTTAGCACTTCGATGCAGTGCCTTAGACCGCTGCTTCTCTCAGGAGGCCCAGATGTCTAAAATTTTGAGGGAGCGTGTAATTGGCATGCTGACTGCAGGAATGTCCACCTGAGCTGTTACCAGAGAATTGAATGTTCACTTCTCTACCATAAGCCGCCTCAGCGGTTTGCTAAAGTCAACGTTGTGAACAGAATTCCCCATGGTGGCGGTGGGATGATGATATGGGCAAGCATAAGCTATGGACAATGAACACACTTGCATTTTATCGATGGCTATTTGAATGCACAGAGATACCATGACTAGATCCTGAGGCCCATTGTCTTGCCATTAATCTGCCGCCATCGTCTCATGTTTCAGCACAATTCCTGGAAGCTGAACATTTCCCAGTTTTTCCATGACCTGCATACTCACCAGACATGTCAGCCATTGAGAATGTTTGGGATGTTCTGGATCGACGTGTACGACAGTGTTCCAGTTCCTGCCATTATCCAGCAACTTCGCACAGCCATTGAAGAGGAGTGGGACAACATTCCACAGGCCATAATCAACAGCCTGATCAACTCTATGCGAAGGAGATGTGTCGCGCTGCATGAGGCAAATGGTGGTCACACTAGATACTGACTGGTTTTCTGACCCACGCTCCTGCTTTTTTAAAAGATATCTGTGACCAACAGATGAATATCTGTATTTCCAGTCATGTGAAATCCATAGATTAGGGCCTAATGAATTTATTTTATTTGACGGATTTCCTTACAGTGGCAAGAAAAAGTATGTGAACCCTTTGGAATTACCTGGATTTCTGAATAAATTGGTCATAACATTTTATCTTATCTTCATCTAGGTCACAACAATAGACAAACACAGTCTGTTTAAACTAATAACACACAAACAATTCTACCTTTTCATGTCTTTATTGAACACACCATGTAGACATTCACAGTGCAGGGTGGAAAAAGTATGTGAACCCTTGGATTTAATAACTGTTTGACCCTCCTTTGGCAGCAATAACCTCAACCAAACGTTTTCTGTAGTTGCGTATCAGACCTGCACAACGGTCAGGTGGAATGTTGGACCATTCCTCTTTACAAAACTGTTTCAGTTCAGCAATATTCTTGGGATGTCTGGTGTGAACCGCTCTCTTGATGTCATGCCACAGCATCTCAATCAAACTCTGATTGGGCCACTCCAGAAGGCGTATTTCCTTCTGTTGAAGCCATTCTGTTGTTGATTTGATTTACTTCTGTGTTTTGGGTTGTTGTCCTGTTGAGCTTCAATTGGCAGACAGATAGCCTTACATTCTCCTGAAAAATGTCTTGATAAACTTGGGAATTCATTTTTCCGTCTGATAGCAAGCTGTCCAGGTCCTGAAGCAGCAAAGCAGCCCCAAACCATGATGCTCCCTCCACCATACTTTACAGTTGGGATACGTTTTTGATGTTGGTGTTCTGTGCCTTTTTTTCTCCACACATAGTGTTGTGTGTTCCTTGCAAACAACTCAACTGTAGTTTCATCTGTCCACAGAATATTTTGCCAGTAGTGCTGTGAAAAATCCAGGTGCACTGTTGCAAACTTCAGACGTGCAGCAATGTTTTTTTTGGACAGCAGTGGCTTCTTCCGTGGTGTCCTTCCATGAACACCATTCTTGTTTAGTGTTTTACGTATCGTTAACTCGTCAACAGAGATGTTAGCATGTTCCAGAGATTTCTGTAAGTCTTTAGCTGACACTCTAGGATTCTTCTTAACCTCATTGAGCATTCTGCGCTGTGCTCTTGCAGTATTCTTTCCCATACGGCCACTCCCAGGGAGAGTAGCAACCGTGCTGAACTTTCTCCATTTATAGACAATTTGTCTTACCGTGGACTGATGAACATCAAGGTTTTTAGAGATACTTTTGTAACCCTTTCCAGCTTTATGCAAGTTAACAATTCTTAATCTTAGGTTTTCTGAAATCTCTTTTATTCGAGGCATGGTTCACATCAGGCAATGCTTCTTGTGAATAGCAAACTCAAATTTTGTGAGTGTTTTCTATAGGGCTAGGCAGCTCTAAACAACATCTCCAATCTCGTCTCATTGATTGGACTCCAGGTTAGCTAACTCCTGAGGGGTTCACATACTTTTCCCAACCTACACTGTGAATGTTTAAATTATGTATTCAATATAGACAAGAAAAATATAATAATTTGTGTGTTATTAGTTTAAGCACACTATGTTTGTCTATTGTTGTGACTTAGATGAAGATCAGGTCAAATTTGATGACCAGTTTATGCAGAAATCCAGGTAATTCCAAAGGGTTCACATACTTTTTCTTGCCACTGTATATGAACTGTTGCTTGTTGCATTCATCTTTTTGTTCAGTGTATAGAATCCTAAAATGTCTGTTATATATTGTGTTTGTACTGTGTAGGCTATATGTTCACGTGTCTATTTCATTAATTTCATTCAATTACGGTATTTCTTTCCCAAGACACTTTTAATGGGAAAATGAATGCAGTTTATCAAGTTCATTCATGATTTTTTGTTGATGTGTGCGTGATTTTCATATGGTGTATGTCGTGGAATTATTCTAATCAAAAGGAGAGATTTTTTACATGTCTTCAAAACAAGTAAACTTTGTTATTTAATTACTGCAGGTTGTCAATGTGATTAGTTGAGAGCCCAACCAGGAGGACTGGGCCACAGCCTTTTATAGCTAAGTCCATCCTCTTGGATGTTTCATGACAAATCACAGATGCATAGAATGGGTCACAAGGTCACAGTATTATAACATCTTGCAATATGTATTTAAAACTTGTTTTTTTAATAAACACAAAATGGGACTTTTCATTCTAAGACTTTCATTGACTCTCTTTAGTATACATCACATCTGATCTCACCCTATTCTGCATACACCCAACAGTGCTTTATAACCAATATACCTACACATACCCACACAAACACCTACTGTATGTCAAAGTAGTTTAGTCAGGTTTGTCTGATGACTTTTGATTTATCATAGCTGACTTATATTTACCCACAACATCATATTTATGTCCACCATGATGGGTTTAACACCAATGAAGTCATTCTATAACTACAGTATAGGACTCAAACATAGTGGGGATGGGTAAACATTCCATGTTGAAAGTGTGTTTATTATCTGTGTGTGCGTACCTGAGGGAGTGTATGTCTGTGTAATCTGTATCACCTGTCTCTTCCAGGAGGAGGAGGGTCCAGAGGTGCTACTGGTGAAGGAGGAAGGTTGTGAGGAGGGTCTGGGGAACCCTGAGGGGACCATGGTCATAGAGGACAACCAGACTATACCTCCTCCTGAAACCACAGAGGAACCAGCTGAGCAGCACAGCACCACACACAGTCTCACTGAGGTGAGCCCACTGTGAACTACTGTCTGTATGGTATTAGGTCGGGGCCGTATCCACAAAGCCTCTCAGAGTAGGAGTGCTGATCTAGGATCAGTTTAGCCTTTTAGATCATACTAAATAAGACTATATAGACAGGTGGGGACCTGATCCTCGATCAGCAATTCTATTCTGAGACTCTTTGTGGATACGGGCCCAGGTCTTGATTAATTTTGTCTTAAGTGTGGGACCATTCCTTTCAATTATCAAACCATTAAACAGTGTAATAGCATAACATTTACATGTTACATAGCATTCCCTCATTGGCCAATCATAAGATGCTCCATAGCAGGGTGTTCATATTGGATTTCTTGATCCAACATCCTCTCACTTACAGTCAGTAGACATGGAGGATGGGAAGATTGATCTGCTGCTGGTCAAAGAGGAGACAATAGAGGACGGACCAGAGAGCATTGATCTGCTGAGTGGACTAAAGATGGGGGAGCAAGGTAAGGGAGACATACATATACAGTAGCCTACATACAGTAATAGATCTTCAATGGGAATAGTGATACGCCTGGCTATTGTTTTTTCTTCATTCAAAAAATAAAAATAAGTTTTATTTGTCGCATGCACAAGTACAGGGAAATTCTTAACTTGCAAGCCCAACCCAGAAGTGCAGTATTCAATATCAAATAGTATAACTAATAAAAAATATATAAAAAAGGAGAAATAAGAGAGGAAGCTATATACAGGGTCAGTGCCAGTACCAAAAGTACAATATGCACTGATACTGGAGTGTTTGCGGTAGATACAGTGCCTTCGGTAGGTATTCACACCAGTGGCGGTCGGTGCCATTTAAGATGAGGGAGGATTATTTATTTTTTTAATGAGCATGGCCTTTTCTATTACAGCATATTGGATGACTGTCATTCATATTCCATTCATCCAGCTCAATGTAACATCGACAGGTTTAGGATACTACATGATTTTCCCTATACCCATCATGAGGTTGCTACAAAAGGTCAAGAGAAAAATGAGAGTAATCCAGACAGTTGACACATTCAATACCGCCTTGCACACTCTTGCCTGCATCTAGCTGATCTAGGGTGTAGTCATTAGTCCAACAGTTGCAAATGAGAATTTCTATTGGACAAATGTAGGTATGTTTATCCCCGTTTCGTTCCGTTTAAGAAATGTTTTTCAACAGAATCAGCGGAATGAATACACTCTTGATCACCGCAAACACAGTTCACTTTCATAGCAGCCACATACAAAAGGCATGATCATTTGCTCATTGTATAATTCCTACTCGCATCTATGCGCTCTCCTCCTGGACTGCAGTGCACAATACAGGCAAACAAAACTTTCCAAGCCAAACCTTCATTTCATAACTGCTAACCGCAACAAACAAACGTTAGTTTACAGCAAGCGGTTTAGGGGTCACTTAGAAATGTCCTTGTTTTTGAATGAAAAGCTTTTTTTTTGTCCATTAAAATAACATCAAATTGATCAGAAATACAGTGTAGACATTGTTAATGTTGTAAATGACTGGAAACGGCTGATTTTTTTATGGAATATCTACATAGGCGTACAGAGGCCCATTATCAGCAACCATCACTCCTGTGTTCCAATGGCACGTTGTGTTAGCTAATACAAGTTTATCATTTTAAAAGGCTAATTGATCATTAGAAAACACTTTTGCAATTATGTTAGCACAGCTGCTGAAAACTGAAAACAAAGACTCCAGCCACCCTAGTCATAGACTGTTCTCTCTGCTACCGCATGGCAAGCGGTACCAGAGCACCAAGTCTAGGTCCAAGAGGCTTCTAAACAGCTTCTACCCCAAGCCATAAGACTCCTTTACATCTAATCAAATGGCTACCCAGACTTTTTGCATCCCCCCCTCGCTGCTGCTACTCTCTGTTATTATCTATGCAGTCACTTTAACTCTACCTACATGTACATATTACCTCAATTGCCCCCGCACATTTACTCTGTACTGGTACCCCCTGTATATAGCCCCGCTAGTTATTTTACTGCTGCTCTTTAATTATTTGACATTTTTATCTTTTACTTTTTTGTTGTTGTATTTTCTTTGTAAGTATTTCACTGTAAGGTCTACACCTGTTGTATTCAGCGCATGTGAGAAATAAAATTTGATTTGATTTTATTAATATGTTTAGTATAGTTTTATCTAAAAAGGTTAACTTTATTTTTATGAAATTCACTGAGGTCGTCGGTCCTCCCCTTCCTCCTCTGAGGAGCCTCCCTTGATTCACACCCCTTGACCTTTTCCACATTTTGTTGTGTTACAGCCTGAATTTAAATTGATCCATTTAATTTTTGTCGTCACTGGCCTACACACAATACCTCATAATGTCATAGTGAGATTGTGTTTTTCAAAATGTTTACAAATTAATTAAAAATGAAAAGCTGAAATGTCTTGAGTCAATAATTATTCAACCCCTTTGTTATGGCAGGCCTAAATAAGTTCAGGAGTAACAATGTGCTTAACAAGTCACATAATAACATGGACTCTGTGTGCAATAATAGTGTTTAACATGATTTTTGAAATTACTACCTCATCTCTGTACCCCACACATTATCTGTAAGGTCCCTCCGTCGAGAAGTGAATTTCAAACACAGACTCAACCAGGGAGGTTTTCCAATGCCTCGCAAAGAAGAGCACCTATTGGTAGATGGGTAAAAAAAAGTAGACATTGAATATCCCTTTGAGCATGGCGAAGTTATTAATTACACCAGTCACTACAAAGATATAGATGTCTTTCCTAACTCAGTTGCGGAGAGGAAAGAAACCGCTCAGGGGTTTCACCATGAGGCCAATGGTTACTTTAAAACAGTTAGAGTTTAATGGTGGTGATAGGAAAAACTGAGGATGGATTGTAGTTACTCCACAATACTAACCTGACTGACAGATTGAAAAGAAGGAAGCCTGTACAGAATAAAATATTCCAAAACATGCATCCTGTTTGCAACAAGGCACTAAAGTAATGTTGCAAAACAATTGGGAAAGCAATTAACTTTTTGTCCTGTATACAAAGTGTTATGTTTGGGGCAAATCCAATACAACACATTACTGAGTACCATTCTCCATATTTTCAAGCATAGTGATGGCTGCATCATGTTATGGGTATGGGTAATCGTTAAAGACTATATAGTTTTTCAGGATAAAAAATAAACGTAATGGAGCTTAGCCCAGGCTAAGCTCCATTACTCAGAGACTCTTTGTGAATAATAGAGGAAAACCTGGTTTAGCCTGCTTTCCATCAGACAATGGGAGATTAATTTGCCTTTCAGCAGGACAATGACCTATAACAGGCCAAATCTACACTGGAGTTGCTTTCCAAGAAGACAGTGAATGTTCCTGAGTGGCCGAGTTAGTTTTGACTTCTTTCTACTTTAAAATCAATGGCAAGACTTGAAAATGGTTGTCTAGCAATGATCAACAACCCATTTGACAGAGCTTGAAGAATTCTGCAAATATGTTGCACAAGTGTTGCACAATCCAGGTGTGGAAAACTCTTAGAGATTTACCCAGAAAGACTCATAGCTGTAATTTATTTTGAATCCATTTTCAATTCAGGCTGTAACAACAAAATGTGTAATAAGGCAAGGGTTATGAATACTTTCATGTAGACAGGGATTAGGAGAAATCCCTAAAACAAAAATCCACAAAACACACATAATAATGTATGATCTTGACCAGGTAATTGACAAAAAAAAACAACCATGTTTGTAAAGTCTATGTTCTAACCTCTCCCTGCAGGTGGTTGGCTGGAGGCTAACAGAGGGGACTGGGCAGCCATCTTGGATTCCCAGACCCAGACGGGTGCAGCCAAGGACCCAGGGGACAACGTCACAGAGCAGGGCAGAACCAGAGGCGACATAGTGGAGGTCAGTGGATGGGACAGCATCCTCAACTCTGGACTTGGGAACAACACTGTTAACCACAACCAGAAACAGACATTCGAACACAAAACAACAGCTGAATTTAGTCTCCATGACGACAGACTGTCTGAGACCAGGGAGAGGCGTAGATTTGTACGGGGACGTGTCCGTATGCAGCGGGAGAGAACAGACACAGACTTGGCTAGCGATGCTCCATCCTGCTCCTATAGTTGTGATTCAGAGCGACTGATGGCGCCTCAGGTTAACCCCCTTACAGGTGCAGCCTTCAGCCTGCCTTCTATAGGATCTATCAACTGGAACATGGACCCTGTGACAACACAGACCCTCCCTGGCCTTCATCCTCCTCACACTCTCCTTATGTTAAACCAGACCTCAGACAATGCCAGTGCCTCAACACTAAATGGCTACACATGCCCATTGACAAATGACATAAGTGGTGACGCTATCAGCAGATCTGGTGGCAAAGAGAAGCGCTTCCCATGTTCATTCTGTGGGAAAGCCTTCAATTTCCGCAAACAGCTGGAGATCCACCAGAGGATGCACACGGGGGAGAAACCATTCGGTTGTCACCTGTGCCGAGCCAGTTTCTCCCACTCGTTCACCCTGAAGAGGCACCAGAGGGTCCACACAGGGGAGAAACCCTACACCTGCCCCCACTGTGAGAAGAGGTTCTCCCACCAGCACCATCTGAAGAGGCATTTTAAGGTCCATACGGGAGAGAGGCCGTTTGCCTGCACTCACTGTGGGAAGAGGTTCTCAGACAGGAGCTACCTCAGGATACACCAGCAGAAAAAACATTCCCATCTATAACATAGAAAGTAACTATTCCACTCGATAGTGATGTTTAGATCAGACCATGCATTAAAGACAAAGATGCATTTGCATTTGGAATAACATGAGTAATAGATTTCATATTTTCATCTAGACTTGTACAGTGCCTTCAGAAAGTATTCACACCCCTTGACTTTTTCCACGTTTTGTTGTGTTACAAAGTGGGATTAAAATGGATTTAATTGTACTTTATGTTAACAATCTACACAAAATACTCTAATGTCAAAGTGTAAGAAGAATTCTAACATTTGTAAAACATTTATAAAAAATAAAACACTATACTGTATCATGATTAGTATTCATACAGTGCATTCGGAAAGTATTCAGACCCCTTGACTTTTTCCACATTTTGTTACGTTGTAGTCTTATTCTAAAATGGATTCAATTGTTTTTTTCCCTCATCAATCTACACACAATACCCCATAATGACAATGCAAAAACAGGTGTTTAGAAATTAACACATTTTATAAAACATTTCTTAACTGAAATATCACATTTACAAAAGTATTCAGACCCTTTACTCAGTACTTTGTTGAAGCACCTTTGGCAGCGATTACAGCCTCGGGTCTTCTTGGGTATGACACTACAAGCTTGGCACATCTGTATTTGGGGAGTTTCTCCCATTCTTCGCTGCAGATTATCTCAAGCCCTGTCAGATTGGATAAGGAGCATCGCTGCACAGCTATTTTCAGGTCTCTCCAGAGATGTTCGATGGGGTTCAAGTCCGGGTTCTGGCTGGATCACTCAAGGACATTCAGAGACTTGTCTCAAAGCCACTCCTGTGTTGTCTTGGCCGTGTGCTTAGGGTTATTGTCCTGTTGGAAGGTGAACCTTCGCCTCAGTTGGAGGTCCTGAGCGCTCTGGAGCAGGTTTTCATCCAGGTTCTCTCGATACTTTGCTCCGTACATCTTTCCCTCGATTCTGACTAGTCTCCCAGTCCCTGCCCGCTGAAAAACATCCCCACAGCATGATGCTGCCACCACCATGCTTCACTGTAGGGATGGTGGAAGGTTTCCTCCAGACATGACGCTTGGCATTCAGGCCAAATAGTTCAATCTTGGTTTCATCAGACCAGAGAATCTTATTTCTCGTGGTCTGAGAGTCCTTCAGGTGCCTTTTGGCAAACTTCAAGCGGGCTGCCATTAGGGCTGTGGCGGTCACCAATTTTCGTCAGCCGGTGATTGTCAAGCAAATAACTGTCTGTCTCATGGTAATTGACCGTTAATTAACATAGACACGTTTAGCATCTCCTGGCTTCCACACAGCCTACAAGCCACTGATGCAGACCTTAGGAACATTTACATTTTAAAAAGTATAATAAATCCATGTAATAAAGCCTACACCTTCACAATAAATCAATTATTGTGGCGGGAGAGAACAGACACAGACTTGGCTTGCAATGCTCCGTCCTGCTCCTATAGTTGTGATTCAGAGAGACTGATGGCGCCTCAGGTTAACCCCCTAACAGATGCTGCCTTCAGCCTGCCTTCTATAGGATCTATCAACTGGAACATGGACCCTGAGACAACACAGACACTCCCTGGCCTTCATCCTCCTCATGTTAAACCAGACCTCAGACAATGCCATTGCCTCAACACTAAATGGCTACACAAGCCCATTGACATGACAGTAGTAGAGATGGAATCAGTAAAGGTGGCAGCGTCAAGAAGAAGCACTTCCCGTGTTCATTCTGTGGGAAAGGGGGAGAAACAATTTGTCTGGAGCCACTTTTTCCTCACTCGTTCCGCCTGAAGAGACACCAGAGAGTCCACACAGGGGAGAAACCGTTTAGCTGCCCCCAGTGTGAGAAGAGGTTCACCCGCCAGGACCAGCTGAAAATGCACCTGATGGTCCACATGGGAGAAAGGCCGTTTGCCTGTACGCACTGCGGGAAGAGGTTCTCAGAGAGGAGCTACCACAGGATACACCAGCAGAAAAATCATCCCACTCTATAACATAGAAAGTAACCATTCCACTCGATAGCTTCTGATGTTTAGATCAAATCATTAATTTCCATTGTTGTCAGCAGGAAAGAGCCACAGATGCATTTGGAATAACAAGAGTAACAGATTTCAGTGTTGAATATTCCTGGGTAGAATATTGTATCCAGATATTGTGATATATAAGGCATATATAAGCCTAAAAAGTCTGTTTCATATTGTGTTTGTACTGTGTAGGATATATGATGTTCACAAATGCATTTTTCACCCAATAAACTTTTAATGAGAAAATGAATGCAGTTTATCAAGTTAATGCCGATTTATTTTTATTTTTTTACATGTATATGTGTGGTGTTCATATGGTGTATTTAAAACTTTGTATCATAAGACTTTATTTGAGACTCCCTTTAATATGCGTCCCATCTGATCTCACCCTATTCTGCATACACACCAGCGCTTTACCATGCTTACTAAAATACCTACACACACACGTCAAAATAGTTCAGTCGTGTTTATCTGAAGAATATTCACTTATCATAGCTGACTCATATTTACCCACAACATATTTATGTCAACGATGACGTCATTCTGTAACTAGAGTATAGGACTCACGTAGTGGGGATGGATAAACACTCCATGTTTAAAGTGTGTTTATTATCTGTGTGTGCGTACCTGAGGGAGTGTATGTCTGTGTAATCTGTATCACTTGTCTCTTCCAGGAAGAGGGTCCAGAGGGGCTGCTGGTGAAGGAGGAGGGGTGTGAGGAGGGTCTGGGGAACCCTGAGGGGACCATGGACATGGAGGACAACCAGACTACACCTCCTCCTGAACCTACAGAGGAACCAGCTGAGTAGCACAGGACCACACACATTCTCACTGAAGTGAGCCCAATGAACTACTGTCTGAATGGTATTAGGTCAGGGCCCTTATCCACAGTGTGTCAGAGTAGGAGTGCTGATCTAGGAGAAGTTTTGCCTTTTATATTTGGACAGATCATAATGAATAAGATATGGAAAGATCCTAGATCAGCACTCCTACTCAGAGACTCTTTGTGAATAATATATATTTTTTTTTTATTAGGATCCCCATTAGCTGTTGCAAAAGCAGCAGCTACTCTTCCTGGGGTCCACACAAAACATGAAACATGACATAACACAGAACATTAATAGACAGATTTCTTGATCCAACATCCTCTCACTCTGTATCTCTTACAGTCAGTAGACAAGGAGGATGGGAAGCCTGATCTGCTGCTGGTCAAAGAGGAGACAATAGAAGACGGACCAGAGAGCATTGACCTGCTGAGTGGAGTAAAGATGGGGGAGCAAGGTAAGGGAGAAATACATATAGCCTACATACAGTAATAGATCTTCAATGGGAATAGTGATACGCCTGGCTATACATTTTTCTTAATTTTCTTTATTCATAAAATGAAATAAATACAATGTAATAACTTTATAAGATAATTGACAAAAAAAAATCCATATGTAGAGCTCTCCCGTGTTTTTAAAGTCTATTTTGTAACCTCTTCTTGCAGGTGGTTGGCTGGAGGATAACAGAGGAGACTGGGTGGCCATCTTGGATTCCCAGACCCAGATGGGTGCAGCTAAGGGCCCAGGGGACAATGTCACTGAGCAGGCCGGGACCAGAAGCTACATAGTGGGTGCCAGTGGATGGGACAGCATCCTCAACTCTAGGCTGGGGAACAACACTTAACCACAACCAGAAACAGACAGTGGAACACAAAAAAACATCTAGACTTAGTGTCCATGACTATAGACTGGCTGCAACCATGGCAAGGTGTAGATTTGGTCTGCAGGGACCAGGAGTTGTCTGTATGCGGCGGGAGAGAACAGACAGACTTGGCTAGTGATGCTCCATCCTGCTCCTACAGGTATGATCCAGAGAGACTGATGGTGGCTCAGGTTAACCCTCCAACAGGTGCTGCCTTCCACCTGCCTTCTATTGGATCTGTCAACGTGGACCCTGCGACAACACCCTTCAGCTGTGCCCAATGTCACATGCGCTTTGCAGAGGCTGGCACCATGAACAGGCACCAGAGAGTCCACACTGGGGAGAAACTCTTCAGCTGCCCACAGTGCGAGAAGAAGTTCTCCCAGCAGCACCAACTGAAGAGGCACCTGAAGGTCCAAACAGGAGAAAGCCGTTCGCCTGTACGCACTGCGGGAAGAGATTCTCAGACAGGAGCTACCTCAGGATATACCAGCAGAAAATGCACACGGCCCATTGATATGTAATAATAATATATGTATTTTATATAGCGCTTTTCATACAGAATGTCAGTCTCTTTAAAAAACTAACTAAAACAAATTCAGGGAGCTGGCAGTTCATGGGAGAGGGTCTTCCAC
Organism: Hucho hucho; assembly: GCA_003317085.1. Taxonomy (NCBI): domain Eukaryota; kingdom Metazoa; phylum Chordata; class Actinopteri; order Salmoniformes; family Salmonidae; genus Hucho; species Hucho hucho. Next base: position 409,006 of record QNTS01000413.1, read on the forward strand.
AGCTAGATGATGATGCAGTTCAGTAAAGGAGTAGCTTGATTGGAGTCGGCGTCGATGGTACGGTCAGGGAGGGAGACACATCAGTCAGACAGGCCCGGAGCTTTTCATCAAGCACCTCTGTCTCTACAGTTCACAGCTCCTCCCCCTCTGTAGGTAGGCTGGAACCTCGACCACTGAATGTGTAGCCCCCACCTGGGTGATGTATCGGCAGCAATAAGTGCCTGAGAGACCACCACACTTGGGCAGTAATCAGCAACAGTCTCCTACTAGGCGAGCCTCTGTCATCCCCTCACACTAGTCTACATCTTTCCATGTAGTACTAGTTCATTATGTTAGTTGTGGATGTAGTAGGGAACTGGATGATGAGGTGAACTGAGGAAATAATTAGTATGATGATGAAGAGTAGATAGTGATGGTTGGTGGGATGGTGTCTGTGACAACCCTTTCCTGTTTGATTTGATTAGGATCCCCATTAGCCGATGCCATTGGCAACAGCTAGCATTACTGGGGTCTGACACATCACAAAAAATACATTACAGACAAGAGATGTATGTTTGTTTGCATTATCAGTTGTACATACATGTCAGTACATAGTACCAGGAGTGGCTTCCGTATGGCCTCCGTCTGGCCACTACCATAAAGGCCTGATTGGTGGATGTCAGTACATATAGTGCCTTCGGAAAGTATTCAGACCCCTTGACTTTTTCCACATTTTGTTACATTACAACCTTATTCTAAAATGGATTAAATAAACTATTTTCCTCAGCAATCTACACACAATACACCATAATGACAAAGCAAACTTAAAAAAAAATTTTTTTTGCACATTTATTAAAAAGAAAACACTGATACCTTATGTAAATAAGTATTTAGACCCTTTGCTATGAGACTCGAAATTGAGCTCAGGTGCATCCTGTTTCCATTGATAGTCCTTGAGATGTTTCTACAACTTGGAGTCCACCTGTGGTAAATTCAATTGATTGGACATGGTTTGGAAAGGTACACACCTGTCTATATAAGGTCCCACAGTTGACAGTGCATGTCAGAGCAAATACCAAGTCATGAGGTCGAAGGAATTGTCCGTAGAGCGCCGAGACAGGATTGTGTCAAGGCACAGATCTGGGGAAGGGTACCAAAAATGTCTGCAATATTGAAGGTCCCCAAGAACATAGTGGCCTCCATCATTCTTAAATGGAAGATGTTTGGAACCACCAAGACTCTTCCTTGAGCTGGCCAAACTGAGCAATCGGGGAAAAAGGGCCTTGGTCAGGGAGGTGACCAAGAACCCAATGGTCACTGACAGAGCTCCAGAGTTCTTCTGCAGTGATGGGAGAACCTTCCAGAAGGACAACCATCTCTGCAGCACTCCACCAATCAGGCCTTTATGGTAGAGTGGCCAGACTGAAGCCACTCCTCAGTAAAAGGCACATGACAGCCCACTTGTAGTTTGCCAAAAGGCACCTAAAGGACTTTCAGACCATAAGAAACAAGATTCTCTGGTCTGACAAAACCAAGATTGAACTCTTTGGCCTGAATGCCAAGCATCACATCTGGAGGAAACCTGGCACCATCCCTACAGTGAAGCGTGGTGGTGGTGGCAGCATCATGCTGTGGGGATGTTTTTTAGCTGCAGGGACTGGAAGACTACGACCTTAAGCACAGTCAAAACAACACAGGAGTGGCTTCAGGACACGTCTCTGAATGTCCTTGATGGCCCAGCCAGAGCCCAGACTTGAACCTGATCAAACATCTCTGGAGAGACCTGAAAATAGATGTACAGCAACGCTCCCCATCCAACATGACAGATCTTGAGAGGATCTGCAGAGAAGAATGGGAGAAACTCCCCAAATACAGGTGTTCCAAGCTTGTAGCGTCATACCCAAGAAGACTAGAGGCTGTAATCGCTGACAAAGGTTATCCAACACAGGAGTAAAGAGTCTGAATACTTATGTAAATGTGATATTATAAATTAGAAAAATGTCTAAAAACCTGTTTTTGTTTCGTCATTATGGGGTATTATGTGTAGATTTAATCAATTGTAGAATAAGGCTGTAATGTACATGTAGAATAAGGCTGTAATGTAACAAAATGTGGAAAAAGTCAAGGGGTCTGAATACTTTCTGAATGCACTGTACACACAAAGTAGGTCACATGGGGGAGAGGTGCTGAGGAGTGGCTTCCATCTGGCCACTACCATAAAGGCCTGATTGGTGGATGTCAGTACATACACCCAAAAAGTAGGTGACATGGGGAGAGGTGTTGTGCTGTGAGGTGTTGCTTTGTTTTTTTTAAAACCAGGTTTGCTGTTCACAGTTACTATATGAGATGGAAGCGTGTTCCATGCAATCATGTCTCTGTACAATACTGTGCTTTTCCTTGAATATGTTCTGAACCTGGGGACTTTGAAAAGACCCCTGGTGGCATAAGTGTGTGTAAGTTGACTATGCAAGCAATTAGGAATTTCCAACACATTCATGTTTTTTATAAAAAACAAGAAGCGATGCAGTCAGTCATTTCTCAACTCTTAGACAAGAGAGACTGGCATGCATATTATTGATATTAGCCCTCTGATTACAAAGAGCAAAACATGCTGCTCTGTTCTGGGCCAGCTGCAGCTTAACTAGGTCCTTCTTTGCAGCACTTGACCATATGACTGGACAATAATCAAGATAAGAGATAATAATCTAGAGCCTGCAGGACTTGCTTTGTGGAGTGTGGTGTCAAAAAGCAAAGCATCTCTATCATGGACAGACCTCTCCCCATCTTGACAACCATGATGCTGGTGTTTTATAAATGAGGAAATGATAGTGCCTTAATTCAAGTCGTGAAGCTGTGTGTAATCTAATGTTGAACCTTTTCCAAAGTATTCTAAAATTCATTTTATCAAAGCAAGGGTACTAGATTTACAGAAAAGGTCAAGTGTTACCATAGCGAGAAAAAGGTTATTCTACTTGTCACATGCATCTTTCGTGCAATAAAAGTACTGTACTTCACCTTATGCGAGTATGACCATTTTGTTGAGGTTAAATACAAAATTGACTCTGTGCTGAATGACATGGTTATTTTTGTATCATTGCAGGGACTGAGTTATCCATGGATATTTGTTATTCAAATATCCATGGACATTAGAATTTAATTACTTGGGAGAGTATTCATTTGAGAGAAACATATATAGGCCTATTTTAACAACAAAGGCTCTTGTCTCAAATTAAATACAATTATCTATGTGACATTTCTACATAGCCTACAAGGATAGACCATTACATTCAACATGTTAATACAATTTTATTACAGTTATGAGTGCGCCCCATAAAAAAGAGGCACCGGTAACCTACACACATTTCACAGGTGTAGCTTTTTCTTATTGTCGTCAATCAAAGCGGCGCAACATTCAGAGGCTCCATGTGTAGCAAGTGAAGTGGGAGATTTCTAATCAACGCAATCTGCAATTGCGTAATTTAATTGTCAAATGAGAAGGAGTAGGCTACAACGATCAACCAACAAGTAGCCTGTTTCATATTAACGGGGTTGTTGTAGCCAAGTATTGGGAGCAAAGCAAAATAGCCTCAATTAGCCTTGCTACTTTTGCTAGATAGCTACTGTAGATAAATAGCTTCTTTACCACGATTTAATGTAGTTAAGACAGGCACTACCAGATGGTATGATAAGTAAGGCAGCAGCAAGTTTGTCTAACTAGCGCGAGTTGGTTTGGCTACTTTCTCGGTCTCCCTCTGTGCCAAATATTGACTGTCACACAGACCGGCCCCTGCTCCTCTCTCGCCCCTCCCCACCCTTCTGCCGAAACAAGCAGAGCACAGTGCACCCGTGAGCAAAGTAAATACAAAAATGTTTTCTTTAAAACACATGTAGTTTGACTGTCCGGATATAGGACAAATGATAGTTAAATTATTTCAAATGCAACAAGTGCTCAGCATATGTGGGAACTCCTTCAAGACTGTTAGAAAAGCATTCCAGGTGAAGCTGGTTAAGAGAATGCCAAGAGTTGCTACTTTGAAGAATCTCAAATACACTTTTTTGGTTACTACATGACTCCATGTGTTATTTCATAGTTGTGATGTCTTCACTATTATTCTACAATGTAGAAAATTGTAAAAATGAGTAGGTGTGTCCAAACTTGACTGGTACTGTACTTGTAAATACCTGTTTTTAGAGAGACAGTAAATCTAGGCTAAAACAAGGACAGTTTAATATTTATCTTACAGGCTCTAGTTTTGTCACACCTGGACTACTGTTCAGTCATGTGGTCAGGTGCCACAAAGAGGGACCTAGGAAAAATGCAATAGGCTCAGAACAGGGCCACATGGCTGGCCATTGGATGTACACAGAGAGCGCAAACATTAATAATATACACGTAAATCTCTCCTGGCTCAAAGTGGAGGAGAGATTGGCTTCATCACTACTTGTATTTGTGAGAGGTATTGACATGTTGAAAGTACTGAGCTGTCTGTTTAAAACGACAAGCACACAGCTCAGACACCCATGCATACCCCACAAGACATGCCACCAGAGGTCTCTTCACAGTCCCCAAGTCCAGAACAGACTATGGGAGGCGCACAGTACTATATAGAGCCATGACTACATGGAACTCTATTCCACATCAGGTAACTGATGCAAGCAGTAAAATCAGATAAAAAAATATAAAGAATTTTTAACACCTTATGGAACTGAGAAGCAACACAAACATAGGCACAGACATATGCATACACACACGATAACATTGCACTGTACACATGGATTTTGTGTTGTAGATATGTGGTAGTGGAGTAGGGGCCTGAGGCCACACACTTGGTGTGTTGTGAAATCTGTTATGAATGTATTGTAATGTTTTTTAAATTGTATAACTGCCTTAATTTTGCCAGACCGCAGGAAGAGTAGCTGCTACCAATGGGGATCCATAATAAATACAAATACTGAGGTGATGTAAATGGAATTAAGTCATTATTTTCTACTCTATTCTTTCTCAACAAGTCTGCTCTCAGCTTGAAAGATGCTGATCATAGGAGATTTGATGTAATAAGCAGTATCGTATTTAAAAGAATAGAGCGCACCCTTTTTCATTTAACCACACCCTTTCAGCTATGACGCCAACCAATAAGATCATTTCTCTTCAGTGTAAACGGAAGTGACCAGTGACTAAGAACAGTTTCCACGTTATCGTTTTTATTGTTGTTATTTAGACATTTATTATTACCCTGGAACTCAAAACATGACTCATTTAACTGCACCGCATCACATACTTACCCCAGGTAGTGTTTAATTCGCGTTGAAGACAGGACTTGGTTGATATAGGTGATATAGTTAATGCTAGCTAGCTAGCTGCTAACGTTAGCTAACAATGGCTAACTGTAACTCAAACGTTATGATTTTTCACACTCAAATAGCCTCCATCATGGAGGTACTAGCGAATGCAGCCGTGGCAGAGATCTGTAAACTCGTAGACGACGACTATGCAGTGTTTCGTTTGGAAATAACTCAAAGCCAGAAAGAAAACAGGACATTACGGAGGAAACTACAGCTACTGGAACTGAAGGTGCGCGCAGAGAGGACAACGCGAGAGCGCGTCCTCGCCAGTCCGAATAGTGTCAAGGTCCTCGACAGATACAGAGGAATGGGAAGAGGAAGAGGTACATTTAGCAGATGGCCAAGGCTGCGGAGCCTGTCGCCCTGTTCCAATATGCGCAAGTGTTGAGATGTGTTACCCAGATTTGGGTCTTGGTCAGTTATTGGTTAGTAGTATGCAATACTTCCCCTGAATACTTAGGTAGGTAGCTAGCTATCGTGCGATTTTTATTTGACCAGGCAGGTCAATTAAGAGCAAATTATATTTGCACAAAGACACAATATAAAATTCTAACCAGATTCTTGATTTACTGAATTTCCTATTGTCATACTCAATTAAAAGAATGTGATGCATGGAACATAATAAATAAATAGTATATCAAGAAGTAATGAATAGTGTTACCTTACATCCAAGGCCGATTACCGAAATGGCAACTGCCCTGGGGCCCCCAACCCCCCCCGGAAAAACCTTTTAAGATTGATGGCCTGTCATGACAAATACTTGCCAAAATGTGTCCACCTCTGCGCCACAATAGGATTCAATTAGTTGTTAGCGTCCGTTGCTATTTCAATGGTGTGATGAACTAATGCGTCCAATTTTGGAGATCATTACAGCCAAAACCGGTATGTAAACAAAGCTGATTTCCGTGACAATTATGCTGCTAAAACAAAAAAACGTGGAAACTGCACAGTAACTTAGCTTTCAGATCACCAAGTGAGCTCCTATGCAGCTATTATCAATTCATTCATGTGCAATTCAATTCATACACTGGCTCGTCTGGCTGGCATGTTTTTATTTTAAGCTTCCCTCCCCTTGTCTTGTCTTACACGAAAGTATGCATTCATTAGTAAATGATTATTCTTTTTTTCCTGTTACCCTTCCTCCACCACATGTCATAGCTCAGTACTACAGTAGTACACTCGTGGTTGAATATAATACAGGACACAACAAACAGTTGAATAATGTTGAACTCACAAATACCAAAAAGGGATTTACAACAATGAATTAACCTAATTGATTAATTAAATGAACAACTTGTGAAAACCAACCTGGCAGTAATTAAGATTGAAACATTTTAAAGGTTTCTATTTTTGTGGAACAGATGTGTCGTGAACTTGTTTATTTTATTTAATAGACCCACATGGCGGTTATAGACTGAAATATATGGCTATAGGCTAACATCGAAACATAAACAATTAAACACCATTTAGTTGAGAAAACAAAAGTAAAATGAGAAGTAAATATCACTGAGTCTGCATTTTAAGTATATGCATTATGTACATAAACACATGCATTCACTCACTCATTTATCGGGAGATGACTGCATTACTCTTGATATTGCATGTTACAAAATGTAACCTGGACTTAAATTGAATCAACATAAGAGCATGAGTAAATGTGTAGAACAAAGAGGGAAGGGAAGTGCTGCTGGGATACTGTAGTATATAGATATGGAAACAACAGACAGTCTTGTTTTACTCCTCTTAAAAGCTCAATACTTTCTGAGAAGTAACCATTATTTACTATTTTACATCTGGGGTTGCTGTACATAACTTTAACCCATTGTATAAGAGATTCACCAAAATAAAGTAATCTAGGCATTTATATATAAATTCTAGTCGTGCTTTATCAAACGCCTTTTCGAAATCTGCTCTGAAGACCAGGCCTGATATCTTTGATGTTTCATAATGTTCAATTGTTTCAAGTAATTGTCGTATATTATCTCCAATATATTGTCCATGTAAAAAAAACATGTCTGATCAGGATGAACAATATCTGGTAAAACATTTTTTATTCTATGTGCAATGCATTTCGGCAGGATTTTCGCATCACAACATTGAAGTATAAGACGCCTCCAGGTTTTTAAATGGACTGGATCTTTATACTTACCACCTGGGTCCTGTTTTAGTAGTAGTAAAATCAGACGTTGTTGAGTACCTGAAAGTCTACAATTTCTATAGGATTAATTAAAACATGCTAATAATGGATATTTGAGTACATCAAAAAGGTCTGATATACCTCTACTGGTATACCATCAAGCCCTGGTGTTTTTCCAGATATTTTCCAGATATTTTCCAAAATATTTAATTGCCGTAGTTAAACAGTTCCTCTTTTGTACATTGGCCTTCACACAGGTCTTTTTGTAAATGTGTTAATTTTACATTATTATTCGGAAAAAAATCCTTACAGTTAACATCATTCTGTGGAAATGGAGGAGACTGAAAATACAACAAATGATTTAAATATTTTTCTTCCTCTTTCAAAATATAATTTGGTGAATCATGCATGACTCCATCATTTGTAATGAGTTTCTGTAAATTCTTTTTTGTAGCATTTCTATGTTGAAAATTCAATAAAACATTTGTGCATTTTTCACAATTTTCCATCCAATTCGCTTTATTTTTATAATACATTACACTTCATTGTTCTTGAATAAGTACCTCCAATTATTTTTGTTTTTCCTCTAACCTATTTTGTACCTCTATAATACAGTTTCCATTACAATTTACTTGCGCTGTTATTTCCACTATTTCCTTTATTAGTTTAATCTCTTTTGACCTAAACTGATTTTGATTTGTATTGTATTGAATGGCCTCTAAAAGTACATTTAAAAGTGACCCATACAATAAGGGGATCTTCAGTTGTGCAGAAAAAAGTCAATTATTAATTATTTTGTCTTAGTTAATTAAGAACAAATTGTCATCCAATAGGTTTTGATTACATTTCCAATATCCCCGTCCACATGGAAATTCTGTAACAGTTATATGGAAGCCAATTAGATGGTGGTCCGATCGCATTCTGTCTCCTATTAATACTTTTTTTTAAACTTTTGATGCCAGCAAGAATGAGACTAGGAAGTAATCCAGACGGCTATCTTGATTAAGCCTCCTCCGTGTATATCTCACTAGGTCAGCGTTTTTCAGCCTCCGTATATCCTCTAGTTCTAATTTAGCCATGATATTTGTGAGCTCCTTAAGTGCTTGAGGGTGAGAGTTTGTAGTGCGATTTCCTTTACAATCCATTGAGGTACTTAAAACCGTATTATAATCTCCCACCATAATAATAGATTCATTCGTTGCTTGTGAGCTCAATAGATTATTATATATATTTTCGAAGAACTGTGGATCATCATTATTTGGCCCATATAGATTAATTAGCCATATCTGTTTTTGGTCCAAAAGCATATTTAAAATAATCCATCTTCCTTGAGGATCTGTTTGCACAGTGTGAACAATTGGATTATGTTTTTTATTAATTAGTATAATCACCCCTTTTGAGTTTCTATGCCATGACAAAAATATTTCTCCCTCCCAGTCTCATCTATATTTGTAGAGTGAGTTTCCTGTAACAGTAGATATTATATTCTTTCTCTTTTAGCCAGGTAGAAATGTATCTTCTTTTTTTAATGATCTGCTAAGCCATTGCAATTGTAACTGGCTATACTTATTTCTCAACTTACCATAATGATACCCACGTTTCAATTATACTTACCACAACCATTGTTTGTAAACTTCCCATTAAAAAGCACCATGATGATTAAGTGTCCATATAGCTGTACTATTATAATGTGCACTATTAAGCATACTGTAGCTGTGACTTTGTAAACCTCCAACTGTCCTAATATTCCTTCCACTAAAACCTCCCCCATATCTAGGCCCAAGACCATCAGACCATCTCCCTGACTCATGACACACCTTTGCGTCATAAGGCAAATCCTTGGCTGCCAATTGGCGTAGGCCAGAGGGAAATATGGGCAGTCCCATGAAAACAATTCAATATTGCCACCCTTCACTAACACATTCAAAGCCCTGTAGGTCTATTGCATATCTATGAGGGTGCTTTTTAAGAGAACTAGCCAAATAACATGGAGAACAGTCAGAAAAAATAAAATAATAATCATAATAGATCATATTAATAGAAATAATAACAGCGCAATATTATAAATTCATGCGCATATTTAGAAAGTCCTGCATGTCAGCCCCGCCTGCTCAGTTCATTGGATCCAATTGTTTGATATACAGTATCAGTCAAAAGTTTGGACACACCTACTCATTCCATTTTTGTTGTTGTTTTTTTTACTATTTTCTACATTGTAGAATAATAGTGAAGACATCAAAACTATGAAATAACACATGGAAACATGTAGTAACCAAAAAAGTGTTAAACAAATCCAAATTATTTTAGATTCTTCAAAGTAGCCACCCTTTGCCTTGATGATAGCGTTGCACACTCTTGGCATTCTCTCAACCAGCTTCACCTGGAATGCTTTTCCAACAGTCTTGAAGGAGTTTCAAAATATGCTGAGTACTTGTTGGCTGCTTTTCCTTCACTCTGCGGTCCAACTCATCCCAAACCATCTTAATTGGATAGAAGTCGGGTGATTGTGGAAGCCAGGTTAATCTGATGCAGCACTCCATCACTCTCCTTCTTGGTCAAATAGCCCTTACACAGCCTGGAGGTATGTTGGGTCATTGTCCTGTTGAAAAACAAATGATAATCCCACCAAGCGCAGACCAGATGGGATGGCGTATCGCTGCAGAATGCTGTGGTAGCCATGCTGGTTAAGTGGTGGATTTGGCGTCAAAATGAGCAGAAAACAACCCCATACCTACTGTAAAATATGGTGGTGGATCTTTGATGTTATGGGGCTATTTTGCTTCCACTGGTCCTGGGGCCCTTGTTAATATCAACGGCATCATGACCCAGTACCAGGATTTTAGTCCAAAACCCGGTTGCCTCTGCCAGGAGGCCGAAACTTGGCGGCAAGTGATTCATCCAGGACACATCAAAATCCACAAATAAATGGTTAGTTGGCCACAAAATAAAACATTTGCAATGGCCATCTCAATCTCTGGATTTGAAACCCATTGAAAACATTTGGTTTGAATTGAAGAGGGCAGTCCATAAGCGCAAATGAAGGATATCAAGGATCTGGAAGGATTCTGTATGTAGGAATGGTCTAAGATCGCTGCCAATGTGTTCTCCAACTCATAAAACATTTTAGAAAAAGTATCTGTGCCATTAAGGTATTGAAAGGATTTAAAAACTGGTGTATAACAAAATATCGTTCTCTGAGCAATTCTATTAGTATAAAATAATCATTTCCCAATTTTATTTTGCATACAATGTAGCTCAGTATTTGAATGATTTATTTTGCTCATCTTTATCAAGGGTGTCAATAATTTCAGAGCCCACTGTAGGTGCCCCAGGTCCCCTGATGTGGTAGTCCAGCCCTGCTTACATCCTTGCCAATTGTAGACGGTGTCAATAGTGTACAATATAGTGTTGAGCATTGACAGTAGTTCTTAACTTAAGCACCCTCTTTCGCCCAATCCCTCTCTTAGGTGAAGGACATCTCACTGGAGGCCACAGGAGCTTTGTGACACCAGCGGGACACAACTCGTGGAGAGATGACCAACCCATACCTATAGATGAGGGGAGTGGAACCTCAACCCAGCATGTTATCGTGATAGAGGTTAGTGTCATAGTGTAACATAAAAAAATTACAGTACATTAAATGTGGCCCGTTTATTTCAGAAAGGCTCCCCTCAGCTATTCACTTGCTTACATGTACATCCTTATTTATCTGCCATAGGGGAGCTTGTGAGACTTCTCTACGACATTGTTATCCAATTCAACTCATGTACCGATAATAACCTCCTCTCTTCTTGTGTCAGTCTGCAGATGCAGAGGCTGCAGGTCCTGGAGGATCGTCTCTGGTAAAGCAGAAGAGGTCTGAAGGAGAGGAGGACCCACGACACAGCAGAGACATCCACACTGGAGCAGCGGCCGGAGTGGCGCCCCCTGTAGCCATGGAGGACATCGCTACCTCCACAGCGCCCCAGCCCAGGACCCAACGCAGCATCACGGAGGTCAGTGGAACGCCGAATGCCATCCACAAGTCAGAGACAGACACAAAGACTTTAACAGGCACACATGCAGGCTCTTACACACAGGATCTGACCACAGATCAGACCCAGAGAGACTGGACTGTCCTCCTGCTCCCAGCACAGAATATTTACTTTACGGTAACCCGAGCCCGAGGACGGTTCATTCCCATCGGGACTCAGGTGACGCGTTAGAGACTGGCAAGGATCCGTTTTGTTCTTACGCTACAGAGATGGACCCTGGCAACATGCCCTTGGGTTTAGAGACACAGACTGATCTGTCTAGAGGGGATGGGAACTGGTACAGTAGTAGTGTATACTCTGAAGGGTGCCTAGATAAGAAAGGGGAGGGTCTGGTCGTAGATGAGGTGACTGAAAGCGGAGGGCAAGCTCCTCTGACATGGAATGTAGACGAGACTCACTTAGGAGAAGGACACTCACAGGGCAGAGATTTCTTAGTTTACAGGGACAGTTTAGAGAAAAATCTAAATGTTGCCACCCAGTCCCATTTACACAGGCTCAGGGATTGGGACCCATTGTCTACGTCGATGGAGCCTTCCAATTCTCACAGCCGTGTCCTTTTCGATCAGTTTTTGAACTCAAAGGACCAAAGGGCCAAGGCTCGAGGAGGGGGAGCAACATCAGGTGATAGTAAAGAAAAATGGTTCCTCTGCATGTTCTGTAACAAAGGCTTCAGCTGCCCACAGAAAGTGGAGATCCACCAGAGGTTCCACACAGGGGTGAAATCCTTCAGCTGTACCCAGTGTCACATGCACTTCGCCCAGGCTAGCAGCCTGAAGAGTCACCAGAGGGTCCACACAGGAGAGAAACCCTACAGCTGCCCCCAGTGTGAGAAGAGATTCTCCCATCAGCACCATCTGAAGACGCACCTGAAGGTCCACATGGGAGAGAGGCCATTCAGAGAGTAACTAAGGATACACCAGCAGAAAAAACATTCCACTATAACATAGAAAGTAACCATTCCACTCGATAGCTTCTGACTTTTACATCAAACCCTGCATTAGACAAAGATACATTTTCAATGTTGTCAGCAGAAAAGATCCACAAATGAATTTTGAATAACAAGAGTAACAGATTTCAGTGTAGAATATTCCTGGGTAAATAATTGCATCCAGACATTGTGTGAGATAAAAAGCATATATAAGACTAAAAAGTCTGTTACATATTGTGTTTGTACTGTGTAGGCCAGGGATTCTCAACTGCGGGTTCGCGGGAGGATTTTAAGAGGTTGTGGGACTTTTGCAAGAATATAATTTTTGTAATGAAACATATTTTGAAAGGTAACCGCCACACTGAAACTTGTATTTTGAAAGGATACGGCGTCACCGCTTATTGTTGCTGACTTTACACGTGCAGCGCGTCGGCAGTGTTGAAATGGCTTGCTACGTTCGGACTTTGAGGGGTTTCGCACTGCACACTCTTTTATGAGCTTCGAGCCGAGATTGCTTCTTCTCTTTAGGAAAACAAGTAATCTCGGCACAAACATTTAGATTGTAAGGAATGGCTCGCACAGGTTGCCTACCTGGCAGATATTCTTGATCACCTGAATTCGCTCAATGTGTCAATGCAAGGGAGGGGGCAGAATTGATTTGAACAGAGGGACAAAGTGGATGCCTTCAATATGAAGCTTACCGTTTGGTCAAATCATGTTTCTAACAGGAGTATTGACATGTTTCCCAATGCTGATTTAGAGATTCAGAATCTGATATCAACAAAGCGCACGGCGACACACTGAAAAAAAACAACGTTAAACAGCATCTTGTCAAGCTGCAGGGAAAGTTTTGCGACTATCTCCCGGAGGAGAACAGGAGACAAGACGACTGGATACGGGAAGTGTCACGTTGCCAAGCAACGAAGAGGATCAGCTGGTGGAGCTGTCATTTGATCGCGGACTGAGCATGGGCATCCCGGAAATGACACTGTCACAGTCCTGGTGCGGCTTAATGGGAGAGTACCCTGGTCTCGCCTGTCATGATCAGAATCATGCTACCGTTCAGCACTACCTATCTGTGTGAAAGTGGCTTCTCTGCTATGGCCAAGCTGAAAACTAAAAGCAGAAACAAACTGGATTTTTTTTTTAAACATTTAATCTGTATTTAACTAGGCAAGTCAGTTAAGAACAAATTATAATTTACAATGACTGCCCTACCAGACCAAACCAGGACGACGATGGGCCAATTGTGCGCCTCCCTATCACACACCCAATCACAGCCTGGACAGCCAGCATGACCTCCGAGTTTCCCTGTCAACCATCACCCCGAACTTCAATAAACGTATCAAACTGAAGAAACACCCCCAGCTTTCCCACTGATAGGCCACACACCCGCGCACGCACACACACAATAAATAAACAGGTTAATGAGTTATTGTTCACTAGGTTAATTATTATTGTTAATTAATTCTGACATTCATATTACATGTTATTGAACTGGTTAAAAACGTATACCTTTAAACAAACGTTAAGGTTGTGAAACTATTCACTAACTGTTTTGGGTCCCCGGGCAAAACCAGTTGAGAACCACTGGTGTAGGCTATAAGGAAATAGGCATTTGTGAACATCATACTTTCATTCCACTTCAGATTTTTTGTTGTTGCCTTAGACACTTTTAATGAGAAAATGAATGCAGTTTATCAAGTTTATTCAGATTTTTAGTTGAGACGTGTGTGTGGGTTTCATATGGTGTATTTAAAACTTGTTCACGTTTAATAAACACAAAATTTGACTTTTCATTTTAAGACTTTCATTGTGACTCTCTTTAATATATCTCACATCTGATCTCACCCTATTCTGCATATACCCAGCAGCGCTTTATAACCAATATACACTTCAATATAAATAAATATACCCCCACACTAACAAACACCTACTGTACCCACAACATCATATTTATGTCCCCCATAATGGGTTTAACAACAAGGAAGTTATTCTGTAACTACAGTGTGGGACTCAGTAATCTGTATCACCTGTCTCTTCCAGGAGGAGGAGGCTCTAGAGGTGCTGCTGGTCAAGGAGGAGGGGTGTGAGGAGGGTCTGGGGAACTCTGAGGGGAACATGGTCATGGAGGACAACCAGACTACACCTCCTCTTGAACCCACAGAGGAACCAGCTGAGCAGAACAGGACCACACACAGTCTCCCTGAGGTGAGCCCACTGAACTACTGTCTGAACGGTATTATGGGGGTGCCACAGGGTTAAATTTTCGGGCCGACTCTTTTCTCTGTATATATCAATGATGTCGCTCTTGCTGCTGGTGATTCTCTGATCCACCTCTACGCAGACGACACCATTCTGTATACTTCTGGGCCTTCTTTGGACACTGTGTTAACAAACCTCCAGACGAGCTTCAATGCCATACAACACTCCTTCCGTGGCCTCCAACTGCTCTTAAATGCTAGTAAAACTAAATGCATGGTTTTCAACCGATCGCTGCCCGCACCCGCCTGCCCGACTAGCATCACTACTCTGGACGGTTCTGACTTAGAATATGTGGACAACTACAAATACCTAGGTGTCTGGTTAGACTGTAAACTCTCCTTCCAGACTCCCATTAAGCATCTCCAATCCAAAATTAAATCTAGAATCGGCTTCTTATTTCGCAACAAAGCCTCCTTCACTCATACTGCTGAACATACCCTCGTAAAACTGACTATCCTACCGATCCTTGACTTTGGCGATGTCATTTACAAAATAGCCTCCAACACTCTACTCAGCAAATTGGATGTAGTCTATCACAGTGACATCCGTTTTGTCACCAAAGCCCCATTTACTACCCACCACTGCGACCTGTATGCTCTCGTTGGCTGGCCCTCGCTTAATATTCGTCGCCAAACCCACTGGCTCCAGGTCATCTGTAAGTCTTTGCTAGGTAAAGCCCCGCCTTATCTCAGCTCACTGGTCACCATAGCAACACCCACCCGTAGCACACGCTCCAGCAGGTATATTTCACTGGTCATCCCCAAAGCCAACTCCTCCAGTGGCCTTTCCTTCCAGTTCTCTGCTGCCAATGACTGGAACGAATTGCAAAAATCACTAAGGCTGGAGACTTATATCTCCCTCACTAACTTTAAGCATCAGCTGTCAGAGCAGCTTACTGATCACTGCACCTGTACACAGCCCATCTGTAAATATCCCACCCAACTACCTCATCCCCAAATTGTTATTTATTTTTGCTCTTTTTGCACCCCAGTATCTCTACTTGCACATCCTCATCTGCACATCTATCACTCCAGTGTTAATGCTAAATTGTAATTATTTCGCCAATATGGCCTATTTATTGCCTTACCTCCCTAATCTTACTACATTTTCACAAACTGCATATAGATTTTTCTACTGTATTATTGACTGTATGTTTGTTTATTCCATGTGTAACTCTGTGTTGTTGTATGTGTCGAACTGCTTAGCTTTATCTTGGCCAGGTCGCAGTTGTAAATGAGAACTTGTTCTCAACTGGCCTACCTGGTTAAATAAAGGTGAATAAAAACAAAATTAGGTCAGGTCCCGTATCACAAAGCCTCTCAGATTAGGAATGCTGATCTAGGATCAGTTTTGCCTTATAGATCATAATGAGTAAGAATATATGGAAAGATCCTAGATCAGTACTCCTATTCTGAGGCTCTTTGTGGATCTGTGCCCAGGTCTTGATTAATTTAGTCATAAAGGCCGACTGCACTTCCTGATTTGGCCTTGTTTTTCATCAATGCGCAATGCCATGACTGAAGGCAACGAGAGTTGTCTTTGGGGTGTGTTTTGATCAGTAGAGGCTCCTCAGAGGGGGAAGGGAGAGAACCTTCCTGATTTGGCCTTGTTTTTCATCAATGCGCAATGCCATGACTGAAGGCAACGAGAGTTGTCTTTGGGGTGTGTTTTGATCAGTGGAGGCTCCTCAGAGGGGGAAGGGAGAGGACCATCCTCAGTGAATTTCATAAAAATACAAATAGTGAAACTATTAAACGTTTCTTAGATAACTATACTAAATATATTCACATATCACCAAATAATTGATTAAAACACACTGTTTTGCAATGAAGGTCTACAGTAGCCTCAACAGCACTCTCTTGGGTAGCACCATGGTGTAGCCGGAGGACAGCTAGTTTCCGTCCTCTGAACAGTTATTATTATTTTTTTTAAATAATTTTTTACTTTGACCCCTTTTTCTCCCCAATTTTGTGGGATCCGCATGGGGCGGCGCACAATTGCCCCAGCATCGTCCGGGTTAGGGGTCCAGGCTCGTGTTCGAGTCCATGCACCAGTTCAAGTTCATGCTCCAGTTCGAGCCCATGCTCCAGTTCGAGTCCATGCAGTTCGAGTCCATGCTCCAGTTCGAGTCCAGGCTCTGTCGCAGCCGGCCGCAACTGGGAGACGCATGGGGCGGCGCACAATTGGCCCAGGGGAGGGTTTGGCTGGCAGGGATGTCGTTGTCCCATCGCAGTCTAGCGACTACTAGCTAGCTAGATATGTGAAAGTGAAGAAAATAAATACGACTAAATATAACTAGCTCTCTCTCTCTTACTTCTCATTCATTTTTGAAGAAATTAATTTGTTCAAAACTGTTCAGAGGGGCCTCCCGAGTGGCGCAGTGGTCTAAGGCACTGCATCGCAGTTCTAGTCCATGCACCAGTTCGAGTCCATGCACCAGTTAGAGTCCATGCTCCAGTTCGAGTCCATGCTCTGTCGCAACCGGGAGACGCATGGGGCGGCGCACAATTGGCCCAGCATCGTCCGGGTTTGAGACAGATGTGCACCAGTTCGAGTCAGTTCGAGTCCATGCACCAGTTTGAGTCCATGCACCAGTTTGAGTCCATGCTCTGTCGCAACTGGGAGACGCATGGGGCGGCGCACAATTGGCCCAGCATCGTCCGGGTTAGGGGTCCATGCACCAGTTCGAGTCCATGCTCCAGTTCGAGTCCATGCACCAGTTCGAGTCCATGCTCCAGTTCGAGTCCATGCACCAGTTCGAGTCCATGCTCTGTTGCAACCGGGAGACGCATGGGGCGGCGCACAATTGGCCCAGCATCGTCCGGGTTAGGGGTCCAGGCTCCAGTTCGAGTCCATGCACCAGTTCAAGTCCATGCTCCAGTTCGAGTCCATGCTCCAGTTCGAGTCCATGCAGTTCTAGTCCATGCTCCAGTTCGAGTCCAGGCTCTGTCGCAGCCGGCTGCAACCGGGAGACGCATGGGGCGGCGCACAATTGGCCCAGCATCGTCCGGGTTAGGGGAGGGTTTGGCCGGCAGCGATGTCCTTGTCCCATCGCGGTCTAGCGACTACTGTGGCGGGCGTGGCACATGCACGCTGACATGGTCACCAGGTGTACAGTGTTTCCTCCGACACATTGGTGTGGCTGGCTTCCGGGTTAAGCGAGCATTATGTCAAGAAGCAGTGCGGCTTGGTTGCGTCGTGTTTCGGAGGACGCCTCTCCTGAGTCCGTAAGGGAGTTGCAGCGATGAGACAAAACTGTAACTAACAATTGGATAATTAGTAAAAATCTAAATAACTTCACAGATCTTCATTGTAAAGGGTTTAAACACTGTTTCCCATGCTTGTTCAATGAACCATAAACAATTAATGAACATGCACCTGTGGAATGTCGTTAAGACACTAACAGCTTACAGACGGTAGGCAATTAAGGTCACAATTATGAAAACTTTGGACACTAAAGAGGCCTTTCTACTGACTCTGAAAATCACCAAAAGAAAGATGCCCAGGGTCCCCGCTCATTTGCGTAAACGTGCCTTAGGCATGCTGCAAGGAGGCATGAGGACTGCAGATGTGGCCAGGGCAATAAATTGCAATGTCCGTACTGTGAGATGCCTAAGACAGCGCTACAAGGAGACAGGACGGACAGCTGATCGTCCTCGCAGTGGCAGACCACGTGTAACAATACCTGCACAGGATCGGTACATCCGAACATCACACCTGCAGGACAGGTACAGGATGGCAACAACAACTGCACCAAGTTACACCAAGAACGCACAATCCCTCAATAAATGCTCAGACTGTCCGCAATAGGCTGAGAGAGGCTGGACTGAGGGCTTGTAAGCCTGTTGTAAGGCAGGTCCTCACTAGACATCACCGGCAACAACATCACCTATGGGCACAAACCCACCGTCGCTGGACCAGACAAGACTGGCAAAAAGTGCTCTTCACTGACAGGTCACGGTTTTGTCTCACCAGGGGTGATGGTCGGATTCGCGTTTATCGTCGAAGGAATGAGCGTTACACCGAGGCCTGTTGTACTCTGGAGCGGGATCAATTTGGAGGTGGAGGGTCCGTCATGGTCTGCGGCGGTGTGTCACAGCATCATCGGACTGAGCTTGTTGTCATTGAAGGCAATCTCAACACTGTGCGTTACAGGGAAGACATCCTCCTCCCTCATGTGGTACCCTTCCTGCAGGCTCATCCTGACATGACCCTCCAGCATGACAATGCCACCAGCCATACTGCTCGTTCTGTGCGTGATTTCCTGCAAGACAGGAATATCAGTGTTCTGCCATGGCCAGCGAAGAGGCTGGATCTCAATCCCATTGAGCACGTCTGGGACCTGTTGGATCGGAGGGTGAGAGCTAGGGCCATTCCCCCCAGAAATGTCTGGGAACTTGCAGGTGCCTTGGTGGAAGAGTGGGGTAACATCTCACAGCAAGAACTGGCAAATCTGGGAACCTGGTGCAAATCTGGTGCAGTCCATGAGGAGGAGATGTACTGCAGTACTTAATGCAGCTGGTGGACACACCAGATACTGACTGTTACTTTTACCCCCCCTTTGTTCAGGGACACATTATTCAATTTCTGTTAGTCACATGTCTGTGGAACTTGTTCAGTTTATGTCTCAGTTGTTGAATCGTGTTATGTTCATACAAATATTTACACATGTTAAGTTTTCTGGAAATAAACGCAGTTGACAGTGAGAGGACGTTTCTTTTTTTGCTGAGTAAATGTCTTTTTTTTAAGCAATGTATAAGGGAGTTATACTTCAGTCTAGTAGGTGGTGGTAATGCAACGTTTATTTAATGCCAACCGCCATTAAACCTCATCGAAGAAGGGCTGTGGCAAAAAGATAACAGTGCACCAGCAGTACTTGTTACTGTGATTCCTGAAATGCAGAGCCTGTTGGAGTATTTTTTTAATCCAAAATTATACTTTTGTTACATTGTTTGCTAGCTTAGCTGGTTAGCTAGCTCTCAGTCTCATTGACCACCACTTGTTTTCTCAAAATGTATGTTAGTTAGCTAAGTTAGCAATGCTATGAATACAAATCCCATCTGCTGTCGACATCAGTATACGTGGTTATAGCTTTGACTGCATGCTAACAGTGAATTCAGAACCAGTCAGTGGCTACTTAGCTACACTACTAACAGAATTTTACCAGGTTCCCGTGAAGTGGTTGTAATGACAGTCCACCACAACATACCCAAGAGTTTCCTGATTAACCAGGGGTAGTCTGTGTTTAATTTCATTGTAGTAGAAACACAGTTGGAGATCACCATGAGGGGATTTCGCCAGTGGTTGAATGGGGAATTGGGCATCCCAGGAAAATGTTGTCCGAGGTTGCAAAAGTAACCAAGGGGGGTGCGGGGCTTAGCGAAGGGTCAATTCAGTTGTGCGCCGCCCCTTGTGTTTAGCCAAGCTGTCAGCAGCTAGCTAGCATAGCTTGGTGATAGCTGCCGCTGGCTATCTAGCTGATATTTCTCTGTGAAATTAGTTATGGCAAGGTAGCAAGAGCCAGTAAGTTTCAATACAACCTTTTTATATGAGTAAAATACATGTCGGATCAGAAATGTCAGGACAGGCCTGATGGAAACAGCAAATTTGACGGTAAACGTTCCAAATGTGGGCAAAACAACATTTGGTGAAAACGCCTTTATGCACAAATATTGATATAATAACCATCATATCGAAGTAAACTTGGAGTCACACAATGATATATTGTGTGATCCTCCCACTACGACTCAGGAAACAATGCAGTTTATTAGGCTACAGATGAAATAAATTATGATGAACCTCACAGGGTGGTGAAAGTACATGGTGATGAGCTAGATGGTCCTTTCCAATAAATATTGAGGGTCTTATTCTGGTGACATGATGATCTATGCTTGGCCGCCATTTGACAAGTAAAAATACTCTTGCTCTTTTGTCCATAATAATCTCATCATGTAGGCTATACCCGTACTTCATCTGCAACCTCTTGGCTAGATCGCACGTGCCAAGACCTGAGTGGGCACATTCTCTATATAAAGAAACATATTTTGTGACAGAACCATCAGTAGATCTGAAAATGCAATGGAAACCCATTTAACTTGTATTTTTTTATTCAGTACTTGGGAATTTGTCACCAATCAGTCACCAATTGGATAGAACCTAGCTAGTGTCTGGAATGTGTTTCATAAGACACTCGTTCTACAACACCTTGCTACAAAAGTATTTTGCAACTTAGTTTCAACGTTTCATCGCTTCATGTAAATACATGTTACCGTGGAAATGGTATCAACTGCAAGTTTAGCTCTCCTACAACACAATATTCTATAACTGGCTAGTTAGTTTTGTGTCATCTTGTCTATCCTTATATCCACTGTTAGATCTTTCCGGGGGACAAATCCCAGAGCTACTAATATTCCGACAACAGTTGTAGGCTACATGTGGACATGATGATGCTGATTCATGATTTAGATTGGCTGAAAATCTGCCTGCCTGTCTGTCTGTCTCGTCCTGACTCCCAACACATTCATTACTATGGGACAGCTGGAGATCGAATTTGAATATTGAAACAATGTTGCAAATGTCGGAGAGACAGACAGCAAGGTTTATACAAATCTCCGCTGTTGAAAACTAAATGTTAGTCTAAAAGAAATGTGAGATAATGTCAAGATGCCTTTTATAGTGGAGATCAAGTTTATAAATTGCCTGGCTGGGCTGATGAGACAGTGGATTGCACAGTCAGATGGAACAGAGTAAATAGGCATTTTTGTTATAATTTTTTTTTTTACTTGTTTATTTAGTAAATATTTTCTTAACTGTTATTTTTCTTAACTGCATTGTTGGTTAAGGGCTTGTATGTAAGCATTTCACGGTATGATCTACACCTGTTGTATTCGGTGCATGTGGCAAATAAAATTTGATTTTGAAAAATGCTCCTAAATACAATTTAACCAGGTGCTCTAGACTAGAGCCTCCAAAGTGTCTGTGCAGCAGCCTGAACGTTTGATGTCCCTAGTCGATTTTAGCTAGCTACGGTATCATTCCCCTTTTATCTGTGGTATCATAGCTAGCCTGGCTCGCTAGCATTATCAAATAATGTTGTATAACCAAAAGTAGCTACTACCTAGTACCAGTTATCTACTTAGCTAATTACTCACCAACACCAGTGGTTTGACGGTTGACATGCAGCAGATTTGACCGTGTCGGATGTAATCCATTCCTGGCCATATTGTTGAAATGCATTGGAAGTTTGCATCATCTTTGTGGAAGGCCATTTTCACTCCTATTTGCCATGCTTTGGACCCATATGCAGACTTGACAACAAATGTCCACATGGCAGCTGGACCACAGCTGGGGGGCGTGTTGTCTCTGGGCAATTGGGCATCATTGGCAAAAGTGGGCAAGTAAGTAATCCAAACCAACCCTCCAGTAAGTCGTGACGAACTCACTAACAAATCTCAGTTTTGGACGAGACTGACTTTATGACCAAAATTATCATATTTACACTTTGTAGTAAATTTTGACACTAGAATGAATGTCATATCGATGCCACATAGGCCGTTAAAAAACAGTAAAGTTGGTTCTAAGCTAAGGGGTTGACCTTCAAGTGTGGGACCATGCCTTTAAATTATCAAACCATTAAAGAGTGTCAAGTAATCAAATCAACTAACACGTTTGCATATTATCAAATCAATTAATATTTTTGTATAGTACTCATTGCAATCCCTCACTACTCAATCATAAGATGCTCCATAGCAGGGTGCTCATATCAGAGTTCTTAATCCAACATCCTCTCACTCTGTATCTCTTACAGTCAGTAGACATGGAGGATGGGAAGCCTGATCTGCTACTAGTCAAAGAGGAGACTATAGAAGACGGACCAGAGAGCATTGACCTGCTGAGTGGACTAAAGATGGGGGAGCAAGGTAAGGTTGACATACAGTGCATTCAGAAAGTACTCAGAACCCTTCAAATTTTACACATTTTGTTATGTTACAGCCTTATAGGGATCGGCATCCCATCAACGGGACAGTTGTAAATCATGCAGCGCCGTGTGTCACCATCGCAGATTTGAGAGAAACAACAAATGTCGGTACATATAAGTGTCTGATATCGGCTGAAAGCTTAAATTCTTGTTAATATAACTGCACTGTCCAATTTACAGTAGCTATTACTGCGAAAAAATGTCACGCTATTGTTTGAGGAGAGCTACTAACAACAAAACACTTTTTTCACCGCGATAGGTTTGATAAATTCACCTCTGAAGGTGAAATGTGAACTTACATTCTGAAATCTTGCTCTGATTTATCATCCAAAGGGGTCTCAGAGATAACATAAAGTGTCGTTTTGTTAGATAAAATCCTTTTTTCATATCCTAAAAAGGTCCATATAGCATGCACGATAAATTTTTGTATGTCCACTCGTTCAATATGCAAAGAAAGGAATCTGTGAAAATCTAACCCTAAACATTGTTTCAAACCAGTCAAATTACATTCGTATTTATTCCTCAGAGATCCTAGAACGTAACCAGACTTCACTATATCATTAGGAGTGTAGTATATCCTATAGGACACCAAATTTGGTCAGAGAGCGATGCCTTCATGGCGAGCCGATGACGCGGGCGGTCTTCACTTAATTGACTGTAACTTTGTCAAATAAGCACCAATCGGGGTCAAACAAAGCTAGCTAGATAGCCAATGAGCTGGAAATCCCGTATCTGTCTCACAATTTTGCTGCTAACCTTGTGCGACAGCAAGCCTTTTCCTTTTGGACAAAAATGGCAAGAATATGGAGTTATGAAAACTGGATGTCTTACAATATGGCTACTAATACTGGAAAAGCTAAATCAAAGTCCAAGTATACAGATTTGACGATATTCTTGCAGAAAAATGTAATGTTAATGTAAATGTGCCGTTCAGGATTTGCTCAAATGTACCTGGGTGACTTCACACTAAATGTCATGTAGCTTGCTCATAATTTATCAGTCTGAAACTTTTCACATACACTGCTGCCCTCTTGTGGACACCATCGGAATTACAACCAGAGTGATCGCTAGATTTGGGACCTTTCTGTTGCATTTCAAAGATGGTGGTAGAGAAGAAAAATAAAAATCTACCAGATCTATTGTGTTATTCTCCTACATTCAATTCACATTTCCACAAACTTCAAAGTGTTTCCTTTCAAATGGTACCAAGAATATGCATATCCTTGCATCAGGGCCTGAGCTACAGGCAGTTAGATTGGGTATGTCATTTTAGGCGAAAATGTAAAAAAAGGGGGCTATCCCTAAGAAGTTTTTTAATTAATCCATACACAATACCCCATAATGACAAAGCAAAAACACGTTTAGAAATTTTTGCAAATGTATTAAAAATTTAAAAATGATGTCTCACATTTACGTAAGTATTCAGACCCTTTACTCAGTACTTTGTTGAAGCACATTTGGCAGCGATTACAGTCTTCTTGGGTATGACACTAAAATCTTGGCACACCTGTATTTGGTTAGTTTCTTCCATTCTTCTCTGCAGATCCTCTCAAGCTCTGTCAGGTTGGATGGGGAGCCTCACTGCACAGCTATTTTCAAGTCTCTCTAGAGATGTTAGATTGGGTTTAAGTCCGGGGTCTGGCTGGGCCATTCCTTGGACATTGAGAGACTTTTCCCGAAGCCACTCTTGCTTTGTCTTGGCTGTGTGCTTAGGGTCGCTGTCCTGTTTGAAGGTGAACCGTCTGAGGTCCTGAGGGCTCTGGAGCAGGTTTTCATCAAGGATCTCTCTGTACTTTGCTCCGTTCATCTTTACCTTGATCCTGACTAGTCTCCCAGTCCATGCCACTGAAAAACATCCCCACAGCATGATGCTGCCACCAACATGCTTCACCGTAGGGATGATATTGGCCAGGTGATGAGCGGTGCCTAGTTTCCTCCAGACTTGGCATTCAGGCCAAAGAGTTCAATCTTGGTTTCATCAAACCAGAGAATCTTGTTTCTCATGGTCTGAGTCCTTTAGGTGCCTTTTGGCAAACTCCAAGCGGGCTGTCATGTGCCTTTTACTGAGGAGTGGCTTCCGTCTGGCTACTCTACCATAAAGGCCTGATTGGAGGAGTGCTGCAGAGATGGTTGTCCTTCTGGAAGGTTCTCCCATCTCCACAGAAGAACTCTAGAGCTCTGTCAGAGTGACCTTCAGGTTCTTGGTCACCTCCCTGACCAAGGTCCTTCTTCCCCGATTGCTCAGTTTGGCCGGGTGGCCAGCTCTAGGAAGAGTCTTGGTGGTTACAAATTTCTTCCATTTAAGAATGATGGAGGCCACTGTGTCCTTGGAGACCTTCAATTCTGCAGACATTTTTTGGAACCCTTCCCCAGATCTGTCTCGACACTATCCTGTCTCGGAGCTCTACGGACAATTCATTCGACCACATGGCTTGGTTTTTGCTCTGACATGCACTGTCAACTGTGAGACCTTATATAGACAGGTGTGTGCCTTTCCAAATCATGTCCAATCAACTGAATTCACCACAGGTGGACTCCAAGTTGTAGAAACGTCTCAGGATGATCAATGGGAACAGGATACACCTGAGCTCAATTTCGAGTTTCTAAGCAAAGGGTCTGAATAATGTTTTTTATTTTTAATACATTTGCAAGATTTTATAAAAAACTGTTTTTCACTTTGTCATTATGGGGTATTGTGTGTAGATTGATGGAAAACATTTATTTAATACATTTTAGAATAAGGCTGTAACGTAACAAAATGTGGAAAAAGTGAAGGGGTCTGAATACTTTCCAAATGCACTGTACATATAGCCTACATACAGTAATAGATCTTCGATGGGAATAGTGATGCACCTGGCTTTTATTTTTTCTTCATTTATAAAATGAAATCAATAAAACGTATCTTTACATACAAAAACACATTATAATGTATGATTTAAAGAATCTTCACATGTAGAGTCTATTTTGTAAACTCTTCCTGCAGGTGGTTGGCTGGAGGCTAACAGAGAAGACTGGGCAGCCATCTTGGATTCCCAGAACCAGGCCGGTGCAGCCAGGGACCCAGGGGACAACATCACAGAGCAGGCCAGGACCAGAGGCAACATAGTGGAGGTCAGTGGATGGGACAGCATCTTCAACTCTGGGCTGGGGAACTAAACTGTTAACCACACCCAGAAACAGACAGTCAAACACAAAACAACATCCAATCTTGGTTAGGGATGGGCATTTGTCTGGCACGGAGGGAGAGAGAAAGTAGCCAAACCTGACTCGTGCTGGTTAGACAAACTTGTTGCTGCCAAATGTTATCTATCATACCATCTGGTAGTGCTTATCTTGACTCCATCAAATCGTTTGTAAAAAATCTAGCTAACTAGTAGCAAGGCCAATTTAAGCTAT
Organism: Hucho hucho; assembly: GCA_003317085.1. NCBI lineage: Eukaryota > Metazoa > Chordata > Actinopteri > Salmoniformes > Salmonidae > Hucho > Hucho hucho. The sequence goes on from QNTS01000413.1 coordinate 435,066, forward strand.
TTTGCTGCGCTCCCCATACTTGTCTACAACTCTATTCATATGAGACAATAGCCTACCTGTTGGATGATCAGTGTAGCCTACTCCTCATTTAGCCAACTTAATTCTGTATTTTTTATTCCATTTTGCATCGATTAGAAATCTCCCTCTCAATGTTGCGCCGCTTTGATTGATTACAATAACAACAAGCTACACCTGTGAAACGTGTGTAGGCTACAGGTTCGTCTTTTTTATGGGGCGCACTCGTAAAAAATATAAAAATGGTCTATAATGGTCTATCCTTGTAGGCAGGATATAACCTCACCCACTTTTCCGAAGCACAGCCCTCACACCACTAGAGGGATATCTTCAAACCACCAACTTACTACCCTGAGACAAGGCCGAGTATAACCCACGAAATTCTCCCCCACGGCACAAACCGGAGGGGGGCGCCAACCCGGGCAGGAAGATCACGTCAGTGACTCAACCCACTCAAGTGACGCACCCCTCCTAGGGACGGCATGGAAGAGCACCAGTAAGCCAGTGACTCAGCCCCCGTAATAGGGTTAGAGGCAGAAAATCTCAGTGGAGAGAGGGGAATCGGCCAGGCAGAGACAGCAAGGGTGGTTCGTCACTCCAGTGCCTTTCCGTTCACCTTCACACCCCTGGGGCAGACTACACTCAATCATAGGACCTACTGAAGATATGAGTATTCAATAAAGACTTAAAAGTCGAGACCGAGTCTGCGTCTCTCACATGGATAGGCAGACATTCCATAAAATTGAGCTCTATAGGAGAAAGCCCTGCCTCCAGCTGTTTGCTTAGAAATTCTAGGGACCGTAAGGAGGCCTGCATCTTGCAAGCCCATGTAATGCTTTGTAGGTTAGCAGTAAAACCTTGAAATCAGCCCTAGCCTTAACAGGAAGCCAGTGTAGAGAGGCTTGCCCTGGAGTAATATGATCAAATGTTTTGGTTCTAGCAGCCGTGTTTAGCACTAACTGAAGTTTATTTAGTGCTTTATCCGGGTAGCCTGAAAGTAGAGCATTGCAGTAGTCTAATCTAGAGGTGACAAAAGCATGGATACATTTTTCTGCATCATTTTTGGACAGAAAGTTTCTGATTTTTGCAATGTTACGTAGATGGAAAAAAACTGTCCTTGAAACAGTCTTGATATTTTAGTCAAAAGAGAGATCAGGGTCCAGAGTAACGCCGAGGTCCCTCACAGTTTTATTTGAGACAACTGTAGAACCATCAAGATTAATTGTCAGATCCAACAGAAGATCTCTTTGTTTCTTGGGACCTAGAACTAGCATTTCAGTTTTGTCCGAGTTTAAAAGTAAAAAATGTGCCGCCATCCACACAGGCTTCCAGGGAGGGCAATTTTGGGCCTTCACCATGTTTCATCGAAATGTACAGCTGTGTATCGTCTGCATAGCAGTGAAAGTTAACATTATGTTTCCAAATGACATCACCAAGAGGTAAAATATATAGTGAAAACAATAGTGGTCCTAAAACGGAACCTTGAGGAACACCGAAATGTACAGTTGATTTGTCAGAGGACAAACCATCCAGAGACAAACTGATATCTTTCTGACAGATAAGCTCTAAACCAGGCCAGAACTTGTCCGTGTAGACCAATTTGGGTTTCCAATCTCTCCAAAAGAATGTGGTGATCGATGGTATCAAAAGCAGCACTAAGGTCTAGGAGCACGAGGACAGATGCAGAGCCTTGGTCTGACGCCATTAAAAGGTAATTTACCACCGTCACGAGTGCAGTCTCAGTGCTATGATGGGGTCTAAAACCAGACATTAGGTATACATTGTTTGTCTTCAGGAAGGCAGTGAATTTCTGCGCAACAGCTTTTTCTAAAATGTTTGAGAGGAATGGGAGATTCGATATAGGCCTATAGTTTTTTATATTTTCTGGGTCGAAGTTTGGCTTTTTGAAGAGAGGCTATATTACTGCCACTTTTAGTGAGTTTGGTACACATCCGGTGGATAGGGAGGCGTATATTATGTTCAACATAGAAGGGCCAGGCACAGGAAGCAGCTCTTTCAGTAGTTTAGTTGGAATAGAGTTAGTGGCCTTTCATGTGCAAAGTATTAGCATTTCCATGAGCATAGTTATCAGCTGAGTACGATAGTGAAGTCCTTTGTCTTTTCTCCCGCTCTTTCTTACATGCCCCTCCCTTTTCATTTTATGTAACAAGCCGTCATATCGGTTTAGTCCACTAGGGACCTTTCATTGCATTATGTAGTCATCAATGTGTAAGCTATTCTGTTTGTGTTTATGTAATTCTGTGTGATTAGTTAATTAGTTAGTAAATAAATAATTAAGCCAATTTGTATATCGCTGATTCATCATTTATGCTAGGGTTCGTGCAGATATCCAAGGATTTTGCGACATTCAGAATGAGACTGATAGAAGGCAACAATTAATGAATGACTGATTGATGACTGAAATGTAAGAGATATTTACACTACTGTTCAAATGTGCTTTTCTTTCAAACCAAGGACATTTCTAAGTGACCCCAAACTTTGAACAGTAGTGTAAATATCTCTTACATTTCAGTCATCAATCAGTCATTCATTAATTGTTGTCTTCTATCAGTCTCATTCTGAATGTCGCAAAATGTTTCTCAAACTAGACACTAATGTACTTGTCCTCTTGCTCAGTTGTGCACCGGGGCATCCCACTCCTCTTTCTATTCTGGTTAGAGACAGATTGCGCTGTTCTGTGAAGGGAGTAGTACACAGCGTTGTACGAGATCTTCAGTTTCTTGGCAATTTCTCGCATGGAATAGCCTTCATTTCTCAGAACAAGAATAGACTGACGAGTTTCAGAAGAAAGTTCTTTGTTTCTGGCCATTTTGAGCCTGTAATCGAACCCACAAATGCTGATGCTCCATATACTCAGCTAGCCTAAAGAAGGCCAGTTTTATTGCTTCGTTAATCAGGACAACAGCTGTGTTATAACATAATTGCAAAGGGGTTTTCTAATGATCAATTAGCCTTTTAAAATGATAAACTTGGATTAGCTAACACAACGTGCCATTGGAACACAGGAGTGATGGCTGCTGATAATGGGCCTCTGTACGCCTATGTAGATATTCCATAAAAAATCTGCCGTTTCCAGCTACAATAGTCATTTACAACATTAACAATGTCTACACTGTAATTTCTGATCAAATTGATGTTATTTTAATGGACAAAAAAATGTGCTTTTCTTTCAAAAACAATGACATTTATAAGTTACCCCAAACCTTTGAACGGTAGTGTATATCTTTAAGAGTTAATTCGGAAAACGGTAACTCGTTAAATAAACTTTTTCCGTGGTGCCCCAAGATTGCTTGTGAGTTAATTGTTACAGGATTAATTTAATCATCGTAATAATTAAACAGTTAATCAATTTGATAAAACAATCGTCATCACATTAATGATAGATGTACATGTGTCGTGTCTTGGCTATGTATGTAGTAGGGAACTGGACGAGATGAACTGAGGAAAACATGGCGTGATGTGATGGTGTCTGTAAAATTGCTTCACTGATGAAAAGTGACAACCTTTGATGCTGGTGTTTTATAATGAGGAAATTATAGTAACTTAATTAATGTTTACTTGACATAAAGTAGTCAAGCTGTGTGTAATGTAATGTTGAACCTTTTCCAAAGTATTCTAAAATTAATTTTATCAAAGCGAGGGTATTTTTTACAGAAAATATAGTGTTACCATAGTGGGAAGTTATTCTACTTGACACATGTATCATTTGTGCAATGAAAGTACTGTTCTTCACATTCTGTAAGTGTATGACCATTTTGTTGAAATGAAATACAACATTTACTCTGTGCTGACTTTTTGTATCATTGCAAGGGCTGAATTTCCCTTATCCCAGTCGAACCAAAACATACTTCATTCTTGAATCAGCACATTTAGATTTTTTTAAATAATAAACGCCAATGGCTCCATATTGTTAGGTACATTAATCACAGTGTTAGAGATGGGCTTGACTGTGGTTAACATTTTATAATATCATGTAATGTTTTGTGTGTACAGCAAAGAGTTTCTTATATAAACCTTTATTCTCTTCTGTACAATTTGTGTTTACAGTTTGCAGTCCATGAGGACCTGCTGATATCCAGTGTTGCTGGCAGGCGAGACTGGACCTCTGAGGCAGCTGGTCACAAACCTTGGCTCCGGATCAGGACCCTGGATCAGGAGCCGTCACTTTTCCTTTCCGAGTCAGAAACAGAACCAAACCATGAGGGACAGAGACTCCACCACAACCACCACACAGAACACAACCAGTGGACAGGTGGATTAAACAACCTCAGTCCTACTGGTCACCAGATAGACAGAGGCTCCAGTCAGGGATCCAGTCTACAGCCCAGACCCTTCTCTTCACAGTCTCAGTGCAGTGATGAAGCAGGGCCTGGGGCTCATAGAGATAGACCCTCCTGTTCCTATGATACAAACGCCACAGTATCCATGATGAACAGAGCAGGTCACCCTGGGCTTCAGCCTTCACAGAGAGTAGTGGGAGACACCCCCGGTGGGAGTCTAACAGGAAGTCTGTCTTCTTCTTCTTCAGGATCTTGTCTAATGCCTGGTGACTGGGTTCATAGAGGGCTTGAACCTGGGTCTAGCCTTCCTCAATTACCTCATGGTTACCCCACCAATACAGAAAGGGTCAGGATGGGCGTTCACCACAAGAGGTACCTAGCCTATAACACAGCACACAATCCCAACAACACCCAAACAATGGTTAGAGGTCAAGGAGGGAGCTTAAAGACTAACCACCTGAGGATGGTGACTCCTGCTTCTGCCTCGTCTGGTGTCATTGGGTCACAACGTGGGAGGCAGAGTATTAGGACGGACGCCGACAAGCCGTACACCTGCCCCACATGTGGGAAGCGCTTCGCTAGGGCAGACTATTTGAGGGAGCACCAGGCCGTTCACACCAAGGACAAGCCCTTCAAGTGCAAACTATGTTACAAGAGCTTCTCCTTCCTGACTAACCTTATCAGACATAGGAGTGTCCACAACCGGGAGAAATTGTAGCAGTGTGGCTCGAGATGTACGCAGGGGATATCTGGGAACTATTCTTAAGTTGACATATAGTTGTGAAGTGTTTTGGGGTAAGAGGGTAATTAACAAAATACCCTTCATTAACCTTTTGTTAACTTGTCATTTGAAACAGGCTTGTAAATACCTATTTTTAGAGAGACAGTAAACCTGGGATAGAACAAGGACAGTTGAATATTTACCTTACTGAGGTGATGTAGATGGAATAAAGTCATTCTAATATTTTCTACTGTAACACACTGTTCTTTCTAAACAAGTCTGCTCTCAGCTTGAAAGATACTGACATTGGGAGATTTGATGTGTAATGTAATAAAAAGTAATTTTTTAAAATTTTATTTCACCTTTATTTAACCTGGTAGGCCAGTTGAGAACAAGTTCTCATTTACAACTGCGACCTGGCCAAGATAAAGCAAAGCAGTGCGACACAAACAACAACACAGAGTTGCACATGGAATAAACAAACGTCCAGTCAATAACACAATAGAAATGTCTATATACAGTAATAAACAGTACCATAATTCTAAGAACAGCGTGCATACCTTTTTCATTTAACCCTTTCAGCTATGATGCCAACCAATAAGATAATTTCTCTTTATTGTCGAACAATTTCCACGTTTGTGTTTTTTTTGTTATTTAGACATTAAAGTCCTGGAACTCCAAATATGACAAATTTAACTGAACATCATCACATACTTACTGCAGTAGTCTTTAATTCGCATTGGAGACTGGACTTGGTTGATAGATGTTATCTGGATAACCCTAGCTAGCTGCTAACGTTAACTAACATGGCTAATTGTATGGGTTTTTCACACTCAAATAGCCTCCATCATGGAGGTACTAGCGAATGCAGCCGTGGCAGAGATCTGTAAACTCGTAGACGACGACTATGCAGTGTTTCGTTTGGAAATAACTCAAAGCCAGAAAGAAAACAGGGGATTGAGGAGGAAACTACAGCTACTGGAACTGAAGGTGGCACGGGAGCGAGCAGAGAGGAGAGATCCTAGACAGATACATGTCAAGAGGTACATATTGCAGAAGGCAGAGGCTGCGCGGCCAGTCGCCGTGCATATATAGCTCAGTGCCTGTCGCCTTGTTCACCTTTGCACGTGTTCAGATTCGTTATCGAGAATTGAGTCTTGGTCAGTTTTTGGATAGTAAGCAATAATTCCCCTGATTACTCAGCTAGCACAAAGACACAAAATCATATTCTAACCAGATTCTTTATTAATGCACCTAAATTGGAACGGAAATGGCGCCACACCAAACTGGAAGTCTTCCGACTAGCTTGGAAAGACAGTACCATGCAGTATCGAAGAACCCTCACTGCTGCTCGATCATCCTATTTTTCCAAGTTAATTGAGGAAAATAAGAATAATCCAACATTTATTTTTGATACTGTCGCAAAGCTAACTAAAAAGCAGCATTCCCCAAGAGAGGATGGCTTTCACTTTAGCAGTGATTCATTCATGAACTTCTTTGAGGAAAAGATCATGATCATTAGAAAGCAAATTACGGACTCCTCTTTAAATCTGCGTATTCCTCCAAAGCTCAGTTGTCCTGAGTCCACACAACTTTGCCAGGACATAAAATCAAGAGAGACACTCAAGTTTTTTAGTACCATATCTCTTGACACATTGATGAAAATAATCATGGCCTCTAAACCTTCAAGCTGCATACTGGACCCTATTCCAACTAAACTACTGAAAGAGCTGCTTCCTGTGCTTGGCCCTCCTATGTTGAACATAATAAACAGCTCTCTATCTACCGGATGTGTACCAAACTCACTAAAAGTGGCAGTAATAAAGCCTCTCTTAAAAAAGCCAAACCTTGACCCAGAAAATATAAAAAACTATCGGCCTATATCGAATCTTCCATTCCTCTCAAAAATTTTAGAAAAAGCTGTTGCGCAGCAACTCACTGCCTTCCTGAAGACAAACAATGTATACGAAACGCTTCAGTCTGGTTTTAGACCCCACCATAGCACTGAGACTGCACTTGTGAAGGTGGTAAATGACCTTTTGATGGCGTCAGACCGAGGCTCTGCAACTGTCCTCGTGCTCCTAGACCTTAGTGCTGCTTTTGATACCATCGATCANCCCAAAATTTGATCATATTACTCCAGTACTAGCCTCTCTACACTGGCTTCCTGTTAAGGCAAGGGCTGATTTCAAGGTTTTACTGCTAACCTACAAAGCATTACATGGGCTTGCTCCTACCTATCTTTCCAATTTGGTCCTGCCGTACATACCTACACGTACGCTACGGTCACAAGACGCAGGCCTCCTTACTGTCCCTAGAATTTCTAAGCAAACAGCTGGAGGTAGGGCCTTTTCCTATAGAGCTCCATTTTTATGGAATAGTCTGCCTATCCATGTGAGAGACGCAGACTCTGTCTCAACCTTTAAGTCTTTATTGAAGACTCATCTCTTCAGTAGGTCTTATGACTGAGTGTAGTCTGGCCCAGGAGTGTGAAGGTGAACGGAAAGGCACTGGAGCAACGAACCACCCTTGCTGTCTTTGCCTGGCCGGTTTCCCCTCCACTGGGATTCTCTGCCTCTAACCCTATTACAGGGGCTGAGTCACTGGCTTACTGGTGCCGTGGCGGAGATCTTGTGGGCTATACTCGGCCTTGTCTCAGGATGGTAAGTTGGTGGTTGAAGATTTCCCTCTAGTGGTGTGGGGGCTGTGCTTCGGCAGAGTGGGTGGGGTTATATCCTGCCTGTTTGGCCCTGTCCGGGGGTATCGTCGGACGGGGCCACAGTGTCTCCCGACCCCTCCTGTCTCAGCCCCCAGTATTTATGCTGCAGTAGTTTATGTGTCGGGGGGTTAGGGTCCGTCTGTTATATCTGGAGTATTTATTTTATCTGGTGTCCTGTGCGAATTTAAGTATGCTCTCTCTAATTATCTCTCTCTTTCTTTCTTTTTTCTTCTTCTCTCTCTCGGAGGACCTGAGCATTAGGACCATTCCTCAAGGCCTACCTGGCCTGATGACTCCTTGATGTCCCGAGTCCACCTGGCCGTGCTGCTTCTCCAGTTTCAACTGTTCTGCCTGTTTTATGAACATTTTAAAATCTTGTCCATGTTCTGTTATAATCTGCACCCGGCACAGCCAGAAGAGGACTGGCCACCCCTCACAGCCTGGTTCCTCTCTAGGTTTCTTCCTAGGTTTTGGCCTTTCTAGGGAGTTTTTCCTAGCCACCGTGCTTTTACACCTGCAGTGCTTTTACACCTGCATTGCTTGCTGTTTGGGGTTTTAGGCTGGGTTTCTGTACAGCACTCTGTGACATCAGCTGATGTAAGGGGGGCTTTATAAATAAATTTGATTTGATTTGATATACTCAATGAAAACATTGTGATGCATGGAACATAATACATTGATCAATAAATAGTATATCAAGAAGTTATGAGAAATGTTACCTTACATCCTTGCCAATTCTAGACAGTGTCAATGGTATGGAATAGCTACAGTCGGAAGTTTACATACACTTAGGTTGGAGTCATTAAAACTCGTTTTTCAACCACTCCACAAATTTCTTGTTAACAATCTATAGTTTTGGCAAGTCGGTTAGGACATCTACTTTGTGCATGACACAAGTCATTTTTCCAACAATTGTTTACAGACAGATTATTTCACTGTATCACAATTCCAGTGGTCAGAAGTTTACATACACTAAGTTGACTGTGCCTTTAAATAGCTTGGAAAATTCCAGAAAATTATGTCATGGCTTTAGAAGCTTCTGATAGGCTAATTGACATAATTTTAGTCAATTTGAGGTGTACCTGTGGATGTATTTCAAGGCCTACCTTCAAACTCAGTGCCTCTTTGCTTGACATCATGGGAAAATCTAAAGAAATCAGCCAAGACCTCAGAAAAACATTGTAGACCTCCACAAGTCAGGTTCATCCTTGGGAGCAATTTCCAAATGCCTGAAGGTACCAAGTTCAGCTGTACAAACAATAGTACGCAAGTATAAACACCATGGGACCAAGCAGCCGTCATACCGCTCAGGATGCAGACACGTTCTGTCTCCTAGAGATGAATGTACTTTGGTGCGAAAAGTGCAAATCAATCCCAGAACAACAGCAAAAGACCCTGTGAAGATGCTGGAGGAAACGGGTACAAAAGTATCAATATCCACAGTAGAATTAGTCCTATATCGACATAACCTGAAAGGCCGCTCAGCAAGGAAGAAGCCACTGCTCCAAAACCGCCATAAAAAATCCAGACTACGGTTTGCAACTGCACATGGGGACAAAGATTGTATTTTTTGGAGAAATGTCTTCTGGTCTGATGAAACAAAAATAGAACTGTTTGGCCATAATGACCATCGTTATGTTTGGAGGAAAAAGGGGGAGGCTTGCAAGCCGAAGAACACCATCCCAACTGTGAAGCACGGGGTGGCAGCATCATGTTGTGGGGTTGCTTTGCTGCAGGAGGGACTAGTGCACTTCACAAAATAGATGGCATCATGAGGAAGAAAAATATGTGGATATATTGAAGCAATATCTCAAGACATCAGTCAGGAAGTTAAAGCTTGGTCGCAAATGGGTCTTCCAAATGGACAATGACCCCAAGCATACTTCCAAAGTTGTGGCAAAATGGCTTAAGGACAACAAAGTCAAGGTATTGGAGTGGCCATCACAAAGCCCTGACCTCAATCCTATAAAAAATGTGTGGGAAGAACTGAAAAAGCATGTGCGAGCAAGGAGGCCTACAACCTGACTCAGTTACACCAGCTCTGTCAGGTGGAATGGGAATTTTTACTAGGATTAAATGTCAGGAATTGTGAAAAACTGAGTTTAAATGTATTTGGCTAAGGTGTATGTAAACTTCCGACTTCAACTGTATTGACACAATACTATACCGTTGAGCATTGACTGTAGCTTACCTAACCACCTCTTTTCCTTCTATCACTCTCAGGTGAAGGAGATCTCACTGGAGACCACAGGAGCTTTGTGAAGCCAGAGGGACACAATCACTGTTAATCACTGTTGTCAAGCTGGAGAGGTCAAGGACCCGACTCAGCATCACGGAGGTCAGGGGAACGCTGAGCGCCGTCCTCAAGTCAGAGACAGACACTGAGACTTTAACAGGGCTGGGGCGACTGAGCTGTCCTCCTTTCCCCATTTAGAGTATTTACTTTACGGTAACCTGAGCCCGAGGACTGTTCTGTCCAATCGGGACACAGGTGATGCGTTACAGTGGCAATGATCAGGTCCTGTTCATACGCTAGAGACAGAGATGATACCTGGTGACGGGCCTGTGGGATTAGATACACAGACTAATCCAATGAGATACAGTAGTAGTGTACGGTATACTCTGAAGGGCGCCTAGATAAGAAAGGGGTACCTTCAGCTCGGTACCTTCAGCTTGTCAACACCTCTTACAAAAACAAGAATGAGGAAGTCAATCTCTCTTCCACTTTGAGCCATAAGAGATTGACATGCATGTCATTAATGTTAGCACCACCCAAGATGGCTCTAGGTCTGGTGGGTCCTGTCTGGTGGGTCCTGTCTGGTGGGTCCTATCCATGACCTATGAATGTAGACACAGAGAATGTAGTTGCAAAGCATAAATACAGTCATTGCAGGACACCATTACAGGTACTTCCTGATGCCAATTAATCATTTGATTGAAAAAGAAATACTTTCCATCATTCACACTATGAAAATAGATACTTGATAAGAATAGGCTGTCCAATATCATAGCTTAGGCTACATTTTATTGCATAACATGACTTTTTTCTAGGGAAGGAGGTGAGAGACAAATATAAAACTACTTTCTTTGTTCTCTGGCATGGTCTGCCAGCAGTTTGCCACCTGGATCTTGACTGGGGATTTTGCCTCCCTCTCCCTTGTCACTGCCTTGGGTGTTGCCAAGGCATTGCATTTTCTGAGGTGGAAGAGACCGGCAGTTGACACCTGAGGTGGTTGACCTCTTCTTCCAATGGGCTAGTCTCCAATTGGCATTGATAGATAGTTTGTCCAATGTGCAGACTTTAAAGGGGCAATCAGCAGTTCCTACACCCATTCTTGGACTTATAAATGAATTATATGTATCCATTGATTCTTGAATAATATAAATTATAAATGCCTCATGAGCTTAGTTCAATTGTCGCACCCCATCAGAACCCAAAATACAAGCTTGTTTAACTCCAATGTTTGTTTACATTTTCTTTGTTTACAAACACTATTGCCTCAAAACATGGTTAAAACTGTGGATGGTCGGTCCTTGCATCCATAGCTCTGTCTATGAATTGTGTTTTCTCCAGGCCCATCTCTCAGCTTTTCACCATACCAGGGGTGGGGAAACTGCTTTGTTATTGTTTCTACTGCTGATTTCCATATCTTGGAATGATGGAAACATAAATGGAAGTGGTATTAATATAATAACTTTAATCGTTTTAAATGCATGCCATGCTAGACATGACAATAATTCAGAGTTCGCATTTACCATAAGGTCAATTATCTATTATTACCTTACAAGTGTACAGACATCTTGTAATTTTGTTGACATTCTAGAAGGGATCAGATTAACAGATCACAGCCAGATAGATACATTATAGTAACCAGTGGTTTAAAGTACTTAAGTAAAAATACTTTAATTTAAAGTACTACTTAAGTAGTTTTTTGGGGTATCTGTACTTTACTATTTATATTTTTGACAACTTTTACTTCACTATATTCCTAAAGAAAGTAATGTCGTTTCTACTCCATACATTATCCCTGACACCCAAAAATACTCGTTACATGGTGAATGCTTAGCAGGACAGGACAATTGTCGCACTTATCAAGAGAACACGTGGTCATCCCTACTGCCTCTGATCTGGCAGACTCACTAAATGCAAATGCATCGTTTGTAAATTATGTCTAGGTGTTGGAGTGTGCCCCTGGCTATTCGTGAAATTTAAAAACAAGAAAATGGTGCAGTCTGCTTTGCTTAATATAAGGAATTTGAAATGATTTATACTTTTACTTTTAATACTTAAATATATTTAGAACCAAATACTTTTAGACTTATACTCAAGTAGTATTTTACTGGGTGATTTTCACTTTTACTTGATTAAGGTATCCATAAGTATGACAATTGGGTACTTTTTCCCACCACTGATCGTAACTAGCTACCTTACTGAGTAACCTTAGTTGTCTTCACTTTCTTCCAGTGGTAGACTATTGATTTGATCGATTCCATGAAGTGCAACGCAGCATACCAACTTCAATGATGCTTACTTTAGCTCTATTTTTTGTATCTGAAAATAAGCAATTCTACTCGTAACCATATCTAATTCGTTGGCTTAATTCACATATAGCGTGGCATTTAGCTTGTTATCTGTCAGTCAATCGTAATAGCTGGATGGACGCGGCAATGCGACAAGCAGACTGCTTCGCCTCGAACGCGGCGGTGAAAGGGATGCTGAGAGCCCATTGGCTATCGAACGGCCAATATCGTGGGTCTTGAATATTTCGGTTCAACTACCGTAATTCAAAGAACAGCGCGCACTCCTTTTTCATTCAACACCCGTCGAGCTGTGACGCCAACCAATAAGATCAATTTATCTTCAGTGTAACCGGAAGTGAACAGCGACCAAGTACAATTTACACGTTAGCATTTTTATTTGTGTTATTTGGACGTTTATTAACACACTGGGACTCAAAATATGACTAATTGAACTGCACATACTTACACCCTGTAGTATTTAATTCGCGTTGGAGACAGGGCTTGGTTGATAAATGTTATCTAGGTAACGCCAGTTAGCTAGCTGTGAACATTAGCCAACATGGCTAACTGTATGGTTTTTCACACTCAAATAGCCTCCATCATGGAGGTACTAGCGAATTCAGCCGTGACAGAGATCTGTAAACTCGTAGACGACGACTATGCAGTGTTTCGTTTGGAAATAACTCAAAGCCAGAAAGAAAACAGGGCATTGAGGAGGAAACTACAGCTACTGGAACTGAAGGTGGCACGGGAGCGCGCAGAGAGGACAGTGCGAGAGCGCGTCCTCGCCAGTCGTCCCAGTAGTGTCAAGATCCTCGACCGATACAGAGGAATGGCAAGAGGTACATTTAGCAGAACGAAGAGCCTGCAGGGCCTGTCGCTTTTTCCACACTGTCTTAACCACATATGGTTAACCAGAATTGGGTCTTGGTCAGTTTGTTGGATAGTATGCAATAATTGCTTGGCTATTTTGCACAAAGACAAAATATAATGTTCTTACCAGATCATTGATTTATGGAATTTCCTATCATTTACTTATTGAAAACAATATGGTGCATGGAACATAGTCAATCGATCTATAAATAGTATATCAAGAAGTTATGCAAAGTGTACCTAACATCCTTGTCAATTCTAGACACTGCCAATAGTGTAAAACATACCAAAAACTGTAAATAGTGTACAATATAGTGTTGACAATAGCTAACCTAACCACCTCTTTTCCCCCAATCACTCTCTCAGGTGAAGGACATCTCACTGGAGGCCACAGGAGCTTTGTGAAGCCAGCGGGACACAATACATGGAGAGATGACCAACCAATCACTGTTGACGAGGGGAGTGGAACCTCAACCCAGCACGTTATTGTGATAGAGGTTAGTGTAATGGTATTACATTAAAATTACAGTACATCAAATGTGGCCAGTTTATTTCAGAAAGGCTCCCCTCGGCTATTCACTTGCTTACATGTACATCCTCATTTATCTGCCATAGGGGAACTTGTGAGACTTCTCTACGACATTGTTATCTAATCCTACTCATGTACCGGTAATAACCTCCTCCTTGTCAGCCTGCAGATGCAGAGACTGCGGGTCCTGGGGTGAAGCTAGAGAGGTCTGAAGGAGAGGAGGACCCACGACACAGCAGAAACATCCAGACTGGAGCGGCTGGAGCACCCCATGTAGCCACAGAGGACCCCACCACCACCCCAGTGCCGCCCAGGATTCGACGCAGCATCACAGAGGACAGTGGAACGCAGAACGCCGTCCTCAAGTCAGAGACAGACACAGAGACTTTAACTGTAACACAAAGGCTTTTACACACAGGATCTGACCCAGAGATACTGGGGCTGGGGGGACTGGGGGGACTGGGCTGTCGTTCTGCTCCCAGCTCAGAGTATTTACTTTACGGTGACCCGAGGACGGTTCTGTCCCATCAGGACTCAGGTAACGCATTACAGACTGGCAATGATCCATCTTGTTCTTACACTGCAGAGACAGGAATGATACCTGGTGACATGCCTGTGGGCTTAGATACACAGACTAATCCAATGAGAGGGAACTGGAACCGTTACAGTAGTAGTGTATATTCTGAAGAATGCCTGGATGAGAAAGGGGAGGGTCTGGCCTTAGATGATGTGACTGTGAAAGTGGAGGGCGACGCTCCTCTGACATGGAATGAAGTCGAGACTCATTTAGGAGAAGGACACTCGCAGGGCAACAGCAGTGACTTCTTAGACTACAGGGAAAGCTTGGAGACAAATCTAAATGTCACAACCAACTCCTCTTTACACTCCGTGTCCATGTCGATGGCACCTTCCGATTCACAAGGCCTATTCGATCAGGTATTGAACTCAAACGACCAAAGGTCCAAAGCTCAGGGAGGGGGAGCAAAAACGGGCGGTAAAGATAAACGGTTCCTCTGCATGTTCTGTAACAAAGGCTTCAGCTGCCCTCAGAAGGTGGAGATCCACCAGAGGGTCCACACAGGGGAAAAACCCTACAGCTGTACCCAGTGTCACATGCGGTTTGCCCATGCTGGCAACCTGAAGAGGCACCAGAGGGTCCACACAGGGGAGAAACCCTACAGCTGCCAACAGTGTGAGAAGCGGTTCTCCCACCAACACCATCTGAAGATGCACCTGAAGGTCCACACGGGGGAGAGGCCATTCAGAGAGTGACTACCTGAGGATACAGCAGCAGAAAAACCATTCCACTCTATAACATAGAAAGTAACCATTCCACTTGATAGCTTCTGACTTTGACATCAAACCCTGCATTAAAGACAAAGATGAATGTTGTCAACAGAAAAGATCCACAGATGCATTTGCAATAATGAGAGTAACAGATTTCAGTGTTAAATATTCCTGGGTAGAATATTGCATCCAGACATAGTGATATATAAGGCGTATATAAGCCTAATGAGTCTGTTACATATTGTATTTGTACTGTGTAGGTTATGTTCACAAATGCCTATTTCATTACTTCCATTCAATACTTAATTTTTTGTACAAGACACTTTTAATGAGTATATTAATGCAGTTTATCAAGTTCATGCAGATGTATGTATGGTTTCCATATGGTGAATTTAAAATGTGTATGTTTAATAAATAAACATTTTGACTTTGTTCTTGTTATTTTAGACTCCCTTTAATATACATCACATCTGATCTCACCCTATTCTACATACACACAACAGAGCTTTATAACCAATATACACTTACTAAATATACCCACACTAACAAACACCTACTGTACACGTCAAAATAGTTTAAGGTTTGTCTGATGACTTTTGACTTATCATAGCTGACTCATATTTACCCACATCATATTAATGTCCACCATAATGGGTTTAACAACAATGAAGTCATTCTGTAACTACAGTAAAGCACTCAAACGTAGTGGGGATGGGTAAACACTCCATGTTGAAAGTGTGTTTATCTGTGTGTATGTACCTAAGGGAGTGTATGTCGTGTAATCTGTATCACCTCTCTCTTCCACGAATAGGAGGTGCTGCTGGTGAAGGAGGAGGGGTGTGAGGAGGGTCTGGGGAACCCTGAGGGGACCATGGTCATGGAGGTCAACCAGACGGCTATATCAGCCACACCCGTTGCTGACAGGTGTATAAAATCGAGCACACAGCCATGCAATCTCCATAGAGAAACATTGGTATTATTGTGGGACGGGAGGGGGGATGGGGTCTGTGTTTTATGTTCGCATTTATTAATACAGGTGGCATGACAAGCTCCCGCACTGCGGGACGTTTTTCTTTTGGGATTTGTATGACAGCAACAATTTGCTCTAAAATAAGAAATGCCACATAGTCACCAAGCACAGAGTAGACCTGGTGGAATAAAGATAGTCAGCTGGAACTGTAATGGCTTAGGGCATGTCGTGAAACGAGCTAAGGTTTTATCTCATCTTAAATCACTGGGCGCTGACATAGTGCTTCTTCAAGAAACTCATATTTAACGCTCCGCTCAGGCCAAGCTACGAGTCGGCTGGATCAGTCAGATATACCAGTCTAACTTTGATGCAAAAGCGAGAGGAAATCCTGATAAGGAAAAACGTTTGTTTTGTTTACTCATCCTCGATTTCAGATCCTAATGGTCGGTATATTATTGTGGCTGGTACACTGAATTCGAAACCAATAACCTTGGTCAATTTATATGGACCCAACTTCGATGATCCATTGTTTTTTCAAAGGGTATTTAAGGCCATATCAAATATCTCGGAAACAAGTGTTATTGTTGGAGGTGACTTTAACTGTATGTTAGATCCTATTTTAGATAAACAGCTTTCAAGGTCACTTCAACAAATGCCAGTGTCTGTCTAATTACATTGATGACAAACCTTAACATTGTCGATATTTGGAGACTGACGCACCCAACAGATAGGGATTATTCTTTCTTTTCATCAGTTCATAAATCATATTCAAGAATTGATTATGTTTTGTTGGACTAATTTCAGCAGCTGCGTCGGTTACCTATCACCCTATTCTAATTACGGACCACTCTCCTCTGTCCATGGTGCTGAAACTCGACAATATGTCAACAGGTCGGCGGCCGTGGCGCTTAGACGCATACCTGTTGAAAGATGAGACTTTTTGTCAGTATTTGAAGGAGCAGATTGCCTTTTTCCTCGGAGCTAACGACACAGGGGATGTTGACGACTCCACCTTTTGGGAATCTCTAAAGGCTGTGGTTAGAGATTACATTATTTCTTATACATCAGAGAGGAAGAAACGCGCCAATACTAGGCTGAGAGAAATTGAAAGAGAGTTAGGGGAACAGGATAACGTTTTTAGGACGAATTCCTCGAATGCAGTCATTGAGAAGATCACAAAGTTGAAATATGAGTACAAATATGAGTACACTTTACTTGCTAGAACGCAACACAGTTATTTTGAACTGGGTGACAAACCACATAAATTATTAGCAAGACAGCTAAGGCATGTACAGGCATCTAGAGCTATTCACAAAATAAAAGACAAGAAGGGTAAAATAGTAACAGAGCCGCAGGATATTATTACATGCTTTGCGCAGCTATATCAATCAAAATGCGTTGAAACTATAGAACGCTTTCTCACTGAATGGGAACTTCCTAAACTAGACAGGGGGGCAGCTGCTGCACTCGATGCTGGGATAACTTTAGAGGAAATTAACACAGCGATAGCACAATTTCCAAACAGCAAGGCCCCTGGGCCCGATGGATATGTAATAGAATTCTATAAGAAGTACTGCGCCAGTCTAGCTCCACTTATGTTGCGAATGTTTAAACATGCCAAAGAAAATGCCAAACTCCCGCAAACACTGTATGAGGCTACAATAGCACTGATCTTGAAAAAAGATAGAGATTCCATGGAGATGTCTTCTTATCGCCCCGTGTCGTTACTCCCCATAGAAAATAAGGTGTTGACAAAGATATTGGCAAACCGATTGAAAAAATATATATATCTGACATCATACACCCTGACCAGACAGGTTTTATCCCGGGCCGACATATATACTACAAATTGAGACGCCTTTTCAACGTAATGTAACATGATCATAAAGTTGAGGCAGTGGTCATTTCTATTGACGCAGAGAAGGCATTTGATCAGATTGAGTTGAAGTATATGATGTCGGTTCTGGAGCATTTCGGGTTTGGAAAGGAATTTATTAATTGGATAACAATTATTTATGCACAGCCAATGGCGTCCGTGGGGTAACCAATCAGGAAATGTCGCAGTCATTCAGCCTGTTCAATGGCTGCCGAACAGGGGTGCCCTATTTCGCCTGCTCTCTTCGCTATAGCCATTGAACCGCTTGCTACTCGCATTCGTGCATGTGCCGACATAGCTCCGGTTAAAATAAAACACACGCAGCACAAAATTTCCCTATATGCAGACGATGTTCTTTTGTTTTTATCCAAGCCTAAAACGTATATCCCCCTTACTTAACTTGATAAATACATTCGGCTCTTTCTCTGGCTACAAGATAAACTGGTAAAAAAGCGAATTGATGCCGATATCACGGCCTGTGGATATGCAATTTCTGCAATCTACCCCATTTAGAACAGTGATGGACAAGTTCACAAGCCTTGTCATTGTAGTGACAAGATAACTTGATCAGCTATTGAAAGCGAATTGGGACATGAAAATGTATCAGCTTAAACAAAATATAGATTTTTGGAAAACTGCCTATCTCCTTGGTTGGTCGTATAAACGCTATTAAATGGTTGTCCTACCCAGGTTTCTTTACCTCTTCCAATGTCTACCCAATTTCATACCACAAAGCTATTTTAAGAAACTTGATTCAATAGTAATTCCATTTTTATGGGATAAGGCAGCCAGAATTTCAAAGAAGCATTTATGCAAGCACAAGATAGAGGGGGGCTTTGGCCTTCCTCACTTTAAACTGTATTATTGGGCTGCTAATCTGAACAATGTGTCTTTCTGGAGGGAAAGTTTACCTGGGATGCACAGAATGATATGCCTTCATGGCTTTTGATTGAGCAGGCCTCCTGTCAACGTTCCTCACTCCCTGCACTTGTTAAAAGGGCATCATATGTGAAAAATAAAAAAGCCACTTATGACTCTAATCCAGTCATTAGATTAGATATTTTCTTAACATACCCACTGTATACATTGACAGCCCGATTTGCCTGAATCATTCTTTCCACCCTGCATTGGATGATATGGTGTTTTCACAGTGGAGGGAGAAGGGGCTCACAACAATTGGTAACTTATACATTGATGGTCAGTTAGCTTCATTTCAACAATTACAGGGTAAGTTTAACATGCCAACAACACATTGTTTCAGATACCTCCAAATCAGGAAGGACACATATCCCACAGTATGGCATTAAGCCAAATAGTCCTACATTAGATAGCCTGATCCTTGTCAAACCCTATTCAAAAGGTTTGGTCTCTAGACTGTATGATGTGCTACAGGCCCACATAGAGGTATCCACAGACACTATTAAAAGTGCTTGGGAACAAGAACTTGGTTCAGAAATCTCAGATGAAGACTGGGTAGATTCTCTCAGGAATATAAACCACAGTTCAGTGAATGCCAGACACAACCTTGTACAGTTTAAGGTGATACACAGGTTACATTACTCAAAAGTAAAACTGCATAAAATATTCCCGGACACCTCACCGCTGTGTGAGAGGTGCAAGCAGGATGAGGGGACGTTGACCCACTTATATTGGACATGTCCTAAGTTACATGCCAGAGGTCCTGTTGTCCGGACCTCTGGCAGTCTCTATGGGGGTGCCACAGGGTTCAATTCTCGGTCCGATTCTCTTCTCTGTATACATCAATGATGTCGCTCTTGCTGCTGGTGATTCTCTGATCCACCTCTACGCAGACGACACCATTCTGTATACTTCTGGGCCTTCTTTGGACACTGTGTTAACAAACCTCCAGACGAGCTTCAATGCCATACAACACTCCTTCCGTGGCCTCCAACTGCTCTTAAATGCTAGTAAAACTAAATGCATGCTCTTCAACCGATCGCTGCCCGCACCTGCCCGCCCGTCTAGCATCACTACTCTGGACGGTTCTGACCTAGAATATGTGGACAACTACAAATACCTAGGTGTCTGGTTAGACTGTAAACTCTCCTTCCAGACTCACATTAAGCATCTCCAATCCAAAATTAAATCTAGAATCGGCTTCTTATTTCGCAACAAAGCATCCTTCACTCATGCTGCCAAACATACCCTCGTAAAACTGACTATCCTACCAATCCTCGACTTCGGCGATGTCATTTACAAAATAGCCTGCAACACTCTACTCAACAAATTGGATGCAGTCTATCACAGTGCCATCAGTTTGTCACCAAAGCCCCATATACTACCCACATCTGCGACCTGTACGCTCTCGTTGGCTGGCCCTCGCTTCATACTTGTCGCCAAATCCACTGGCTCCAGGTCATCTACAAGTCTTTGCTAGGTAAAGCCCCGCCTTATCTTAGCTCACTGGTCACCCTACCAGCACCCACCTGTAGCACGCGCCCCAGCAGGTATATTTCACTGGTGACCCCCAAAGCCAATTCCTCCTTTGGCTGCCTTTCCTTCCAGTTCTCTGCTGCCAATAACTGGAACGAACTGCAAAAATCACTGAAGCTGGAGACTCATATCTCCCTCACTAACTTTAATCACCAGCTGTCAGAGCAGCTCACAGATCACTGCACCTGTACATAGCCCATCTGTAAATAGCCCATCCAACTACCTCATCCCCATATGGTATTTATTTATTTATTTAGCTCCTTTGCACCCCAGTATCTCTACTTGCACATTCATCTTCTGCACGTCTATCACTCCAGTGTTTAATTGCTATATTGTAATTACTTCGCCACTATGGCCTATTTATTGCCTTACATCCCTTATCTTACCACATTTGCACACACTGTATATAGACTTTTTCTACTGTATTATTGACTGTATGTTTGTTTATTCCATGTGTAACTCTGTGTTGTTGTATGTGTCAAACTGCTTAGCTTTATCTTGGCCAGGTCGCAGTTGTAAATGAGAACTTGTTCTCAACTTGCCTACCTGGTTAAATAAAGGTGAAATAAAAAAATAAAAAATAAACATGCTTACTGGGCTCTCATTTTTGATTACTTATCTAAAGCCTTCGATACAGTTATAGTCCCAGACCCATTGATCGCTCTGTTTGGTACAGTTGATGGGAATAACCAGGAGGGGAAGGCTGTCTCTATTTGTAGTCTATTAGCCAAAAGGCTCATATTGCAATTTTGGAAATTGGGGACTGTACCTACCTTTGAAATGTGGTTACGGGATTTAGGGAATGTAATACATATGGAAAAGATTCGATACAATACATCATATAGAAGTCCAATGTTTTACAAAATATGGCAGCTGATACTGGATAAATGGTCTAGTCCTGCTTCATAACTGGGTTGATGATCTGCTGCTACTCTGTGCTGTACTCCACTCAATATTTATGTTTGGCTTAACTACACTGCTTGTAATGTCTATATGCTGTCTTCTTATACATGTACCACCTAATAGGATTTAGTTTTATTTTGTGTATGTGTGAGTTTTGTTTTGTCCTCTAAATTGGCCATTCCATTCAACAGTACAATGAATGTCAATATTTGTATTGCTGTCTTTTTTAATTTATTTTTTATTGGAAAATAATAAACATATTCTAAAAAAAAAAAAGAATGGCCTTACTGAAGAGCTCAGTGACTTTTAACGTGGCACCGTCATAGGATGCAACCTCTCCAACAAGTCAGTTTGTAAAATGTCTGCCCTGCTAGAGCTGCCCTGGTCAACTGTAAGTGCTGTTATTGTGAAGTGGAAATGTCTAGGAGCAACAACTGCTCAGCTGCTAAGTGGTAGGCCCCACAAACTCACAGAACGGGACTGTCGAGTGCTGAAGCAAGTAGCGCATAAAAATCATCTGTCCTCGGTTGCAACACTCACTACCGAGTAACAAACTGCCTCTGGGAAGCAACGTCAGCACAAGAACTGTTCGTCAGGAGCTCGATGAAATGGGTTTCCGTGGCCGAGCAGCTGCACTCAAGCTTAAGATCACCATGCGCTATGCCAAGCGTCGGCTGGAGTGGTGTAAAGTTCGAAGCCATTGGACTCTGGAGCAGTGGAAACGCGTTCTCTGGAGTGATGAATCACACTTCACCATCTGGCAGTCCGACGGACAAATCTGGGTTTGGTGGATGCCAAGAGAACGTTACCTACCCAATGCATAGTGCCAACTGTAAAGTTTGGTGGAGGAGGAATAATGGTCTGGGGCTGTTTTTCATGGTTCGGGCTAGGCCCCTTAGTTCCAGTGAAGGGAAATCTTAACGCTACAGCATACAATGACATTCTAGACGATTCTGTGCTTCCAACTTTGTGGCAACAGTTTGGGGAAGGCCCTTTACTGTTTCAGCATGACAATGCTCCCGTGCACAAAACGAGGTCCATACAGAAATGGTTTGTCGAGTTCGGTGTGGAAGAACTTGACTGGCCTGCACAAAGCCCTGACCTCAACCCTATAGAACACCTTTGGGATAAATTGGAATGCCGACTGCGAGCCAGGCCTAATCGTCCAACATCAGTCAAAATTGTATTTGTCACATACACGCGTTTAGCAGATGTTATTGTGAGTGTAGTGAAATGCTTGTCCCTGCAGCAATGTTCCAACATCTAGTGGAAAGCCTTCCCAGAAGAGTGGAGGCTGTTATAGCAGCAAAGGGGAGACCAACTCCATATTAATACCCATGATTTTGGAATGAGATGTTCGACGAGCATGTAGTGGTCATGTAGTGTATTAGGTCAGGGCTCGTATCCACAAAGCATCTCAGAGTAGGAGTGATGATCTAGGATCAGTTTAGCCTTTTAGATCATAATGAATAAGACTATGATGGGGACCTGATCCTCTCGATGAGCACTTATACTCTGAGACTCTTTGTGATTACGGGCCCAGGTTTTGATAAATGTTGTCTTAAAGATGCACTATGCAGAAATCACTCCGCCATTTCCTGGTAGGTAAAATTCTAAAAGTTCGCTTAATTTCAGTTTGTTACAAAACAAGCAACTATTTGACTTAATATTAACAACATTTGAAATGTAGATTTTGATAGACCAATGTATCAGCTATTACATCATGTAAAGGAACAACATAATTCCTTAATTTGATTTATGTAAACTCCGTCAGACACCATTAAAGGCATTTCATTTTTAAATTTTTAATCCAAAATCCTTTTTTTTTAACTATAAAAATAACGTTTCCCTGCCGAAAAATTATTGTCCCAACTTTCAAGAATCCCTTAATTACAATATCCTATGGGAGCAGCCAGAACATTTTGTTAATGGAGTTGAAAATAGGTCTAAAAATATGGCTGAGTTTCCAGACCAGGGGCACAAATGAGCGAGATTTACCACTACAAAGTCCAGATATACCACATTGGTACACATTGTTGAAATTAGGACAGGGATTGAGGTGTTTTACTCTGAGCCAAAACTAACTGGAAAATGGACTTCATGCTCAAGTTATTCTTTGAAACGTTTAACTCCATACAAGAGCCAACCCGCAACTTTCAGTAAAAAAAACACACTTGCATATGTAAACATTTAATCAATCCGATTTAATCAAAGAGCACTTGAACAAGATTTAGAAAAGTTTAGGATGAGGGGGATGAAGTAGTTGATGTTGTTTGGCAGCGTGGGATTGGTGCCAACAGCAAAGCAACTTCCCTTAATGTATCCTGGAGAGAAACAGAGAGAACATGTGACAGTGGAGGGACACAGTTTAACAAATAGGTAACAAGTAAATAGCCTGATGTGGACACCAATTCAGAGGCAAACTATGGATGAAGTTCATGATGATCTGCTCAGATGCCATACTGTACCCTTCTCCTGCAGGCACATTCTGAACCCACACCCGTCCATACAAACACACACAGTACTAGCATTGACTGTGACTTAACTGGATATTGTTGTATTGAATGTGTAAGCAATAGCTATGCAAAGTGCCAGATATGTAACGATTTACAGTAACTTCAGTTCATTATTACTCAGCCAATAAGCACCAGCATTAGTCAGCCATAAGATCTAACTAAGTTAGCTACAGAATGTAATGGAGAAATCTCACCTTTCTGCATCAAGTACCTCTGGCCGGGCAGCTTCATCTTAGCAGGTTGAGGGACTAACTTACTTCCACTAGCTACTTCAAGCTAACATGACTATAGCCAGTAGCCAGGTAGGCCTAGCTAGCCAGCTAACGTTAGTCAGTTAGCCAGTTTACTAGCTTGCAAGCATTAACATAATTTCAGTTGTTCCTTTCATTCTACTGGCATGCTAATTTCATGATAAGTTCAGCATCTTAGCTAACATTACTATTTTTAACTTCCTGTCACACAACGGTCTAATCCTTTCTCTGTGCTGCCGACACCGCAGATCAACCCAGACTGGTAACAAACCCCCTATGCACTGTGAATAACTCATACATGGTGTGTACTTCCATGTATCAACGAAACAAAACATGGGATACATTTTGTTTTCTGAATACTCGACGCACAATTTTGAAACCATAAATGAGAAAATGAGTTTATATTCAATTTTCGTTCTTAAAATGATGAAACCAAACACAATAAATGAGCCATCGAGGCAAAGGGTTATTATTATACGTAGAAAATAGAAAAATAAAGAAAACCCTGCAATGAGTAGGTGTGTCCAAACTTTTGACTGGTACTGTATATGTATTTTTATTTTTTTGTCAAGTGGCAGTTTCATCAGAATAACACAGATACGCTTATGTTGTGAGCTCTGTTGAGAAACAGTTAAGACTTTAACATGTTTTGGTTGTTGTTGCATTGATGAACACAGTGACATGGTGACATACATCAGTATAAATACAGCCAACTTTGAGTGTGTGACTTGTGTGGCTGAGTAAGTAAATAATTGAGGGGCAATGTTTGCTACAGCCATGGGAGATTTTTGTCGCCATGGTGCCATAATAGCAGCCAGAGGTTGATCCCTTCTGTAAAGAAAATATATTTGTAATCATTAGGTGGCATGTTTTTTTGGAATGGAATTGTTTCAATTGACTTCCTGTTTTCTTTTTATTCATATTTTTTAATCATAATCTGATCATTTTGATGATTCAAATCAGTCAACTGGCTTGAGGGGAAAAGAGGAGAGTGGCAACTGAAGTGTGATAAACTATTCTGACCATTCCAGCGCCTTTGTGGCTGCTCTTGAGTAGCATCATCCAAGTGGGTGCTACACGGTGTTAAGCGGTGTACACACCGGTTGCGTCAAACTGTATGCTTTCAGGCAGAAGTCTATTCATTTCATTGGGAGGCAATCCGCACTGCTGCAACTCAATTAAATTTAAATTTAGGGGCTTTATTGGCATGGGAAACATATGTTAACATTGCCAAAGAAAGTGAAGTAGATAATAAACAAAAGTGAAATAAACAATACAAATTAACAGTAAACATTACTCACAGAAGTTCCAAAAGAATAAAGACATTTCAAATGTCATATTATGTTTATATACAGTGTTGTAACGATGTGAAAATAGTACAAAAGGGAAAATAAATCAACATAAATATGGGTTGTATTTACAATGGTGTTTGTTCTTCACTGGTTGCCCTTTTCTTGTGGCAACTCATCTGCCGGACTAAGTTGCTGTGCATGACACTGCATGCAGTATGTCGCATAAATGTTTTAAAAACTTGTAGTAAACCCTCGAATAAGTTGCTAATGTGTGATTCTTTTTGACGTGATGCGCCTCGTGGATTGTGAAGACTATGTACAGTACAATAATAACCTGTGTGAGCGAAGCATTATGCCTCATTCACAAGCACTCCATTACGTTGCGTTGGATGTCATTCACATCCAGTGAAGGCTCCGTTTGAATTATTCCAAAACTGTGCTGTCTTCTTTAGTCCTGCCAGTGTCCATCGAAGAATCGGAAGTTACCAAACCACAGAAGATGAAAATATGGGGTTTTCGAAGATGGGTTTATGTGATAGCTAGCAACTTGTAAACATTTACCCATTCCTATAAGTGAGTACTATTTTAATAGTATATATTTTTTTAAATACGCGTTGCCTTTTAAGCCAATTATACTTTGACTGTTGCCTCCCGTCTTAGTTTGTGATAATTATTAGGGGAGAAGGTCACTAGCTACAATATAGCCTAGCTTTTAGCTAGCGGCTCTGTAAAATAGCTTGACTTGCTAGAAAGTTATAGAAACAAGTTAAGGAAAAGGTAGATACAAAACATGTTTTATTATCAACTGAAAAAATATGTTTCTCCTGTCCTGAATGAAATTATCATATTTTGCAACTTCCCAAAAATAAATGCGATCTCTGACGAGAATCTACGCTCTCCTGCATCTATGCTCTCCGTCCAGTAGCGGAACGAGAATGCATGAAGATGACTTATGGCGTAATGAAATACAGTACCAGTCAAAAGTTTGGACACACCTACTCATTCCAGTGTTTTTCTTTATTTTTACTATTTTATGTGAACCCATACAAATATAGTCACTGTTATATTACCAATGTCAGTTAGAATAGGTGATATCTCACACACAAACAGATACTATGTTGAAGTTGGAGCAAGTCAGACTAAACCTACCAGAGCGATGTGGATGGGTAGTCAGGCCATGCCTGACAATCTGTGAAAATAGCAAGTGAACAGTGAATTAAATTATTTTTGGAGGTCTAAACATTGCAGTCATATTGATTTCCATGTTATGATACCAACCTTTGCTCCTTCTAGTAGGTCCCAGCGTCCATTCATGACAAGTGGATCAGTCTTTCTGGTTAAGTCTCAGAGCTTTCCACAACTGGAGTGTGCAACACTTGCCCATTATTCTTTAAGCTCTGTCAAATTGTTTGTTGATCATTGCTAGACAACCATTTTCAGGTCTTGCCATAGATTTTCAAGCAGATTTAAGTCAAAACTGTAAATCGGTCACTCAAGAACATTCACCGTCTGGCCGTGATTGTGAGTTCCATAGGGCGGCATACAAATGGCCCAGCGTCGTCCGGGTTTGGCCCGGGGTAGGCCATCATTGTAAAAAAAATAAAAAAATAAAAGCAACTCCTGTGTAGATTTGGTCCTGTGTTTTAGGATATTGCGCAGCTGAAAGGTGAATGAATCTCCCAGTGTCTGGTGGAAAGTAGACTGAACCAGGTTTTTCTCTAGGATTTTACCAGTGCTTAGCTCTATTCTGTTTCAATTTTATGCTAAAAACTCCCCAGTCCTTAACGATTACAAGCATACCCATAACATGATGCAGCCACCACTATGCTTGAAAATATGGAGAGTGATATTTTCTATTGGATTTTGTGAATTGCTTTGCCACAATTTTTGCAGTATTACTTTAGTGCCTACATTAGTGCCTTAATCTGTACAGGATTCCTCCTTTTCATTGGTCAATTAGGTAAGTATTGTGGAGTAACTGCAATGTTGTTGACCATGCTTAGTTTGATCCTATCACAGCCATTACACTCTGTAACTGGTTTAAAGTCACCATTGGCCTCATGGTGAAATCCCTGAGCGGTTTCCTTCCTCTCCGGCAACTGAGTTAGGAAGGACGCCTGTATCTTTCTAGTGACTGAGTGTATTGATACACCATCCAAAGTGTAATTATATAATAACTTCACCATTTTGAAAGGGATATTCAATGTCTGCTTTTTTCATTTTATCTACCAATAGGTATCCTTCTTTGTAATGCATTGGAAAACCTCCCTGGTCTTTGTTGTTGAATCTGTGTTTGAAACTCACTGCTCGACTGAGGGACCTTATAGATAACTGTATGTGTGGGGTACAGAGTTGAGGTAGTCATGCAAAAAATCATGTTAAACACTATTATTGCACACAGAGTCCATGCAACTTATTATGTGAGTTGTTAAGCACATTTGTACTCCTGAACTGTTACTTCTCATAACAAAGGGGTTGAATACTTACTGATTCAAGACATTTAAGCTTTTCTTTTTTAATTAATTTGTAAAAACATAATTCCACTGTAGATCAGTGACAAAAAAAAGAAATCTGAACCCTTTTCAAATTTTTGCAAGTATGGCCCCGCAGTGTTTACCCATCCCCACTACGTTTGAGTCATATACTGTAGTGACAGAATGACTTAATTGTTGTTAAACCCATCATGGTGGACATTAATATGATGTTGTAGGTAAAAATAAGTCAGCTACGATAAGTCAAAAAGTCAGACAAACATGACTAAACTATTTTGACTTGTACAGTAGGTGTTTGTTAGTGTGTGGGTACGTGTAGGTATATTTAGCAAGTGTATATTGGTTATAAAGTTCTGTTTATGCAGAATAAGGTTAAATCAGATGTGATGTATACTAAAAAGTCTCAATCTTCGTCTTAGAAAAATAAAATTTTATGTTCATTAAACATAAGTGTTAAATACACCATATGAAAACCACATATACATGTCTCAACTAAAAATCTGCATGAACTTGATAAATTGTATTAATGTCTTCATTAAAAGTGTCTAGGGAAAGTAGTTCAATGGATGTAATGAAATAGGCATTTGTGAACATCATATAGCCTACACAGTACACATACAATATGTAACATACTTTTTAGGCTGATATGTTCTTTATAGACTGAGTGTACAAAACATTAAGAACACCTGCTCATTCCATGACAGACTGACCAGGTGAATGCTATGTCTTATTGATGTCAGCTGTTAAATCCACTTCAATCAGTGTATATGAAGGGGAGGAGACAGGTTAAAGAATGATTTTTAAGCCTTGAGACAATTGAGACTTGGATTGTGTATGTGTGCCATTCAGAGGGTGAATGGGAAAGACAAAATATGTAAGTGCCTTTGAAGGAGGTATGGTAGTAGGTGCCCGGCGCACCGGTTTGTGTCAAGAACTGCAACGCTGCTGTGTTTTCACGCTCAACAGTTATCCGTGTGTATCAAGAATGGTACACCACCCAAAGGACATCCAGCCAACTTGACAACTGTGGGAAGCATTGGAGTCAACATGGGCCAGAATCCCTGTGGAACGCTTTCGATGTCTGGACTAATTGAGGTTGTTTTGAGGGCAAAAGGATGCAACTCGATATTAGCTATGTGTTCTTAATGTTTTGTACACTCAGTGTATATCACACAATGTCTGGATGCAATATTCTACCCAGGAATATTCAACAATGAAATCTTTTACTCTCGTTATTCCAAATGCATCTGTGGATATTTTCTGCTCACTACAATAAAAATTACACTTTGTCTTTAATGCAGGGTTTGATCTAAATGTAATAAGCTATGAAGTGGAATAGTTTTTCTGCTGGTGTATCTTGAGGTCTAGCTCCTCTCTGAGAACCTCAGGCGAACAGCCTTTCTCCCATGTGGACCTTCAGGTGCCTCTTCAGGCTGCCAGCCTGGGTGAAGCGCATGTGACACTGGGTACAGCTGTAGGGTTTCTCCCCTGTGTGGACCCTCTGGTGCCTCTTCAGGCTGCCAGCCTCAGCGAAGCGCATATCACATTGGGTACAGCTGAAGGGTTTCACCCCTGTGTGGACCCTCTGGTGGATCTCCACCTTCTGGAGGCAGCTGAAGCCTTTGTTACAGAACATGCAGAGGAACCGTTTCTCTTTACTATTGCCTGATGTTGCTCCCCTTCCCTGAGCCTGGGCTCTAGCCCTGTCATTTGAGTTCAATACCTGATCGAAAAGGACGCGGCCGTGTGAATCGGAAGGCCCCTTCGACGTGGACACTGGGGCACGATCACTGAGCGTGTGTAAAGGGGAGAGCCTCGAGACATTTGGATTTGTCTCTAAGCTTTCCCTGTAATCTAAGAAATCTCTGCCTTGTGAGTGTCCTTCTCCTAAGTGAGTCTCGTCTGCATTCCATATAAGAGGAGCGTCGCCCTCCACTTTCACACTCACTTCATCTACCGCTATAACCTCCCCTTGCTTATCTAGGCACCCTTCAGAGTATACACCACTACTGTATCGGTTCCAGTCCCCTCTAGACAGGTCAGTCTGTGTCTCTAAACCCAAGGATATGTTGCCAGGGTCCATCTCTGTAGTGTAAAAACAAGACAGATCATCACCGCCAGTGTCTAACGCGTCACCATCAGTATTTCCACGGGAATTAACCGTCCCCTGGCTCTGGTGAAATACTGGTAAATACTCTGTGCCGGGAGCAGGAGGACAGCCCAGTGGCCCCAGCCCCAGTCTCTCTGGGTCTGATCTGTGGTCGGATCCTGTTTGTAAAAGCCTTTGTGCTACAGTTATGGTCTCAGTGGCTGTCTCGGACTTGAGGACAGCGGTCGGCGTTCCACTGACCTCCGTGATGCTGCGTCGGGTTCTGGGCGTGGTGGGGTCCTCCATGGCTACAGGGAGCACTCCAGCCGCTCCAGTCTGGATGTCTCTGCTTTGCCCTGGGTCCTCTCCTTCAGACCTCTCCAGCTTGAGCCCAGGACCTGCAGCCTCTGCATCTGCAGACTGATACAAGAAGAGAGGAGGTTAATATCGGTACATGAGTAGCATTGGATAACAATGTTGTGGTAAAGTCTCACAAGCTCCCCTATGGCAGATAGATGAGGATGTACATGTAAGACAGTGAATAGCAGAGGGGAGCCTTTCTGAAATAAACGGGCCACATTTTATATGCAACAATTCCACTAACCTCTATCACTATAACGTGCTGGGTTGAGGTTCCACTCTCCTCATCAACAGTGATTGGTTGGTCATCTCTCCATGTATTGCGTCCTGCTGGCTTCACAAAGCTCTTGTGGCCTCCAGTGAGATGTCCTTCACCTGAGAGAGTGATTGGGGGAAAAGAGGTGGTTAGGTTAGCTACTGTCAATGCTCAACGGTATATTGTACACTATTGACAAGGGATTCACGATATATCGGTGAACGTCGGCCGATATTAGATAAAAATGCCAACATCGGTATCAGCCCGATGTCTAGGTTAACGGCGATGTTAAAAAAACGATGTCAAAGCTACCGTGCATACCTATATAACGTAGGTACATGACATAACGACGCCACGTCGAGCAGTCATTTGAAAGAGTAATACAATTTCAGTGAGACAACTCAAAAGGCGAAATCCATTAAAGCCAAGATAATGGAATTCATTGCCCTTGACAATCAACCGTTCCGTCGTGGCCGATGTTGGCTTTCACCGACTGGTCGAGCACCGGTACACACTACCAAGTATGCTATTTTTCAGATGTTGCCCAACCGGAGTTACACAGTAATTGCGTCACTACTGCTATTAGCTTCACAACATGCATACTATGGAAAGCCGTTTGGGTATTTGCGTGTCAAAAAAGATACAGTAGCACTGTCAAAGCTGTACAAAAAAGTCTGCAAACAAGCAAACACCGGCCACAAACGATGTGTTTACAATACTGCGTTGGTAATACAGCATCATTTGTTAGACCGCAACTTCTGGGGTAGCTAGCTTTAGCTTGGTACCAAGCTAGCACCAATACAACCAGCCTGAAAACAATGACCAGTAGAAACTGCAGCCATTTTCATTATTCTTAGCAATGATTTAGGAATCCTTGTGAGTAAGTATTATCTAGGTTGCCACTTGTTGTTCACCTATTGAAATTGAACTTCAGTTCATGAAAATAAATAGCTAGCCAGCTACTTAACACTGTTGCCCAAAGCTAACGTTATAAGCAGCCAGATAGCTTCATCTGGCTAGTGATGCTCAACCGGACCGGGTTATGTGTTGTGAAGCTAGCCACAATAAGGATTAGGCACAATAGTGGAATTTGCGGTTTGCCTTCAAAATAAAAGTATGGCATTGACAGTGATGCAAATGAATACAAATAGTAGAATTATGCCATACTTTTATTTTGAAGGCTAACCACAAAGTCCACTATTGTGGCTAATCCTTATTGTGGCTAGCTTCACCTAGATAGATCCGACCACCATTAAGAACTGTCTTATAAATTAGGGTTATTTTAGAAGATAACACCAAGCTATATAAACTCAGCAAAAATGGAAACGTCCCTTTTTCAGGACCTTGTCTTTCAAAGATAATTCGTAAAAATCCAAATAACTTCACAGATCTTCATTGTAAAAGGTTTAAACACAGCTTCCCATGTTAAATGAACCATAGACAATTCATGAACATGCACCTGTGGAACGGTCATTAAGACACTAACTTCTTACAGACAAAGGCAATTAAGGTCACAGTTATGAAAACTTAGGACACTAAAGAGGCCTTTCTACTGACTCTGAAAAACACCAAAAGAAAGATGCCCAGGGTCCCTGCTCATCTGCGTGAATGTGCCTTAGGCATGCTGTAAGGAGGCATGAGGACTGCAGATGTGGCCAGGGCAATAAATTGCAATGTCCATACTGTGAGACGCCTAAGACAGCCCTACAGGGAAACAGGACTGACAGCTGATCATCCTCGCAGTGGCAGGCCACGTGTAACAACCCATGCATAGGATCGGTACATCCGAACATCACACCTGCGGGACAGGTACAGGATGGCAACAACAACTTCCCGAGTTACACCAGGAATGCACAATCCCTCCATTATCTAGTAGAATTCACTCATCTTTTCTGACTCAAGTGTTTGACAACAGCTGATAATCAGATCGCGTTGTACCAATATAAACGAATGGCGGGAGTCAATCGCACATTAGATGACGCATTTGGAGTACTATTTTTTTGCATACTATTTAGTACAAAAATATGGGTATTCGGACACGAAGAATTGGCAGGGATGTAAGATAACACGCATACCTCCTTGATATACTATTTAGAGATTGATTATGTCCCATGCATTATTTTGTTTTCGATTAGTAAATAATAGGAAATGCAGTAAATCAATAATCTGGTTAGAATATGATGGCTAAGTAATCAGGGGAATTATTGAATACTATCCAAAAACGGAACAAGACCGAATGCTGGTTAACCATAGTGGTTAATAACGCATCTAAGGTCACACATGCGCAGAGAGAAACGGGGCGATAGGCCCCGCAGCCTCCAGCTAAATGTACCTCTTGTCATTCCTCTGTATCGGTCCAGGATCTTGACACTACCGGGACGACTGGCGAGGACGCGCTCTCGCATTGTCCTCTCTGCGCGCTCCCGTGCCACCTTCAGTTCCAGTAGCTGTAGTTTCCTCCTCAATGCCCTGTTTTCTTTCTGGCTTTGAGTTATTTCCAAACGAAACACTGCATAGTCGTCGTCTACGAGTTTACAGATATCTGCCACGGCTGCATTCGCTAGTACCTCCATGATGGAGGCTATTTGAGTGTGAAAAACCATACAGTTAGCCATGATAGCTAAAGTTAGCAGCTAGCTAACGTTACCTAGATAACGTATATCAACCAAGTCCTGTCTCCAACGTGAATTAAAGACTGCCTGAGGTAAACGTGTGACGACGTAGTTAAATTAGTCATATTTTGAGTTCCAGAGTGTTAATAAACGTCGAAATAACAACAAAAATGCTAACGTGCAAATTATTCTTGGTCACCGTTCACTTCCGTTTACGCACTGAAGAGAAATTATTTTGTATTGGCGGATCGCAACCGTGAGGTGCATACAACGCCACCTACTGTACTGGAGTGAGGCCATTCACGCCTTCCCCTTCTTCGGCGAGGTAACGGCGGTTGGCATCCAATATGTTGTATTACTGCCACCTACTAGACTGGAGTACAACTCCCTAATACTTTCCTTGAAATTGTTTTTACAAATACCCTACCATCTAACACTAAACTCACAAATTCAAAAAATAAATAAAATAAACACCACCCTACTCCACTATTTAAAACTATTTAGTGCTACCTCATGCCAACAGCCTGAAAGGATGGGACATCACCACTCAACACACCCTGTAACTCTTCTGATGTCAAGTCTCTCACACCCAAATACCTCTCTGAATCTGCCACTACAGCCTCAGTTTTCTGTGACTTATGTTCCATCCCTGCAGTACTGTTGATAACCATTGCTAAAAAATCCAATCTTACTGAAACATATATCACTTGTTGGCCTATCCCTCTGTACTGGTACAGTTCTACTACTCACGCCACTCCTCTCAGGATCCCTCCCCCTTGGCCCATCTTCCTCTACTTTCTTCACTGCCTCAGCATATGACAACTTCTGCTCTACTCTAACCCTGGAAACCTCAACCTGCCTCTCTCACACTGGACATTTCTGATCCCCAGCCCCATGGGCACCCCTACAATTAACACATACCACTACTTTCCCCAATGCTACACATTCCTTTGTCTCATGCCCTTCAGCACACTTCTCACACCTAGGAACCTCCCTCCTACACACTACTGCCACATGCCCATAAGCTTGACACCTGTAACAACGTAATGCATTTGGCACAAAAGCTCGTACAGGATAACTTATACATCCTAACATCACTTTGTTGGGCAAAGACTCAACATCAACACTCAAAAGAACAGACAATGACTTTTGTTTCACCACTCTCGCCACCCTGTCTGCGTTGCACCAAACGACAAGCATCACAAACACCGGGAATCTTCCCCTTCAGTTAGTCAACTTTTACATTTACTGCTACCCCAGTAATCACTCCTTTCAATGGCGCCCTTTTCTTGAGCGAAACAATTCACATTTCTTGCCCCCATTCATTGAAAGCCAAGCGCCTTCTCCCTCTGACCAGCAGAAACACAAACAATTATCACAAGACCACGTCTGGTTACCCTCACTGATTCCACAGTACCCAACTCTGTTTTCACCCACCCTGAACCCACAAATGGATCAGCTAAAAGCCAAGGGTCCACTTTTTCCAAAAACTTCACTCTTACCATTAGACTCATCTTTATCCTGACCCTCGGTGCAAGCCACAGACTCTGAGAACTTCACCACACCTACCACCTCCGATACTTCGCCCTCATTCTCTTCCATTTCTCCTCCTGTCTTCAACTCACTCTGCTTACACTTTCTACCGTTCTTCTTTAACAAACCATCTCCCTTTTTTCCACCATTTTAACCGACTCAAGCTCACCATCTTCCTCCCTCTCTCAGACCTCTGCCTCTCTTTTTCCCTCCATTCCTCCTCCGTATTCCAAGTATACGTCTCCTTATTATAATACTGCACTGCTCCTGACATACATCTTGTTCTTGCTTTCTCAAAGGACGTCATTTAACCGGCTGTCATAATCTCCGTACAATCAGCGCTCAACATTGCATCCCACTTATAATGTAGCTGCTTCATCTTGATGTTATTCTTTATCAAAAGCTACCGCAACACTTTTAAATTTCAAACAAGCGTGTTCTTCCAACCACCATCCCCGTCTCTGCAAAAGCTCTCCCCAAAACGTTACGTCCGTTGGTCACGGCCTCCGCTATTCATGTATTCCTCTTATCTAGCTCTGTGTTTCCACCTACTGTTTTGGAGTGCGAGTTCATTACACATCGTAGAAAAATAGCCCTACTAATCCAACACCCATTAAAAAAGCTCACCACTATTCCACTAGCTACTTGACCCCATCTGATCCTACACCAGGCTGGGAGGATGGGACACTATTCAATTCAATGGGCTTTATTGGCATGGGAAACATATGTTTACATTGCCAAAGCAAGTGAAATGGATAAACAAAAGTGAAATAAACAATAAAAAGGAACAGTGAATATTACAATCACACAAGTTCCAAAATAATAAACACATTTCAAATGTCATATGTCTATATACAGTGTTGTAACGATGTTTAACTAGTTAAAATAAAAAAGGGGGAAAAAATAAATATAAATATAGTGATCTAATATATATATTTACAATGGTGTTTGTTCTTCACTGGTTGCCCTTTTCTTTTGGCAACACGTCACAAATATTGCTGCTGTGATTGCACACTAGTATTACACCCAATAGATATGGGAGTTTATAAAAATTGGATTTGGTTTTGAAATTCTTCGTGGGTCTGTGTAATCTGAGGGAAATATGTGTCTCTAATATGGTCATACATTTGGCAGGAGGTTAGGAAATGCAACTCAGTTTCCACCTTATTTTGTGGGCAGTGTGCACATAGCCTGTCTTCTATTGAGAGCCAGGTCTGCCTATGGTGACATTTCTCAATAGCAAGGCTATGCTCACTGAGTTTGTACATAGTCAAAGCTTTCCTTAATTTGGGGTCAGTCACAGTGGTCAGGTATTCTGCCACTGTGTTCTCTCTGTTTCGGGCCAAATATCATTCTAGTTTTCTCTGTTCTTTTGTTAATTCTTTCCAATGTGTCAAGTAATTATCTTTTTGTTGTCTCATGATTTGGTTGGGTCTAATTGTGTTGCTGTCCTGGGGCTCTGTGGGGTCTGTTTGTGAACAGAGCCCCAGGACCAGCTTGCTTAGGGGACTCTTCTTCAGGTTCATCTCTCTGTAGGTGATAGCTTTGTTATGGAAGATTTGGGAATCGCTTCCTTTTAAGTGGTTGTAGAGTTTAACAGTTATGTTCTGGATTTTGATAATTAGCGGGCATCGGCCTAATTCTGCTCTGCATGCATTATTTGGTGTTTTACGTTGTATGCAGAGGATATTTTTGCAGAATTCTGCATGCAGACTCTCAATTTAATGTTTGTCCCATTTTGTGAATTCTTGGTTGGTGAGCGGACCCCAGACCTCACAACCATAAAGGCCAATGGGTTCTATAACTGATTCAAGTATTTGAATGGCAGCTTCATTAAATATTACCTGCAAAACACCAGTCTCAACGTCAACAGTGAAGAGGCGACTCCGGGATGCTGGCCTTCTAGGCAGAGTTCCTCTGTCCAGTGTCTGTGTTCTTTTTCCCATCTTAATCTTTTCTTTTTATTGGCCAGTCTGAGATATGGCTTTTTCTTTGCAACTCTGCCTAGAAGGCCAGCATCCCGGAGTCGCCTCTTCACTCTTGACATTGAGACTGGTGTTCTGTGGGTACTACAACTTATCCTCTTGCTCAGTTGTGCACCAGGGCCTCCCACTCCTCTTTCCATTCTGGTTAGAGCCAGTTTGCGCTGTTCTGTGAAGGGAGTAGTACACAGCGTTGTACAAGATCTTCAGTTTCTTGGCAATTTCTCGCATGGAATAGCCTTCATTTTTCAGAACAAGAATAGACTGACGAGTTTCAGAAGAAAGTTCTTTGTTTCTGGCCATTTTGAGCCTGTAATCGAACCCACAAAATGCTGATGCTCCAGATACTCAACTATTCTAAGAAGGCCAGTTTTATTGATTCTTTAATCAGGACAACAGTTTTCAGCTGTGCTACCATAATTTCAAAAGGGTTTTCTAATGATCAATTAGCCTTTTAAAATAATAAACTTGGATTAGCTAACACAACGTGCCATTGGAACACAGGAGTGATGGTTGCTGATAATGGGCCTCTGTACGCCTATGTAGATATTCCATAAAGAAATCTGCCGTTTCCAGCTACAATAGTAATTTACAACATTAACAATGTCTACACTGTATTTTGGATCAATTTGATGTTATTTTAAATGGACAAAAAAAATGTTTTTCTTTCAAAAACAAGGACATTTCGAAGTAACCCCAAACTTTTGAATGGTAGTGTACATCACCACCTACTGTACTGGAGTGTGAGCTAGAGGTCTTCCCAGATCCACCTCTACCTGAATACCAGATCCGAGACCGAGTGGGTCGGGATACAGAATTCGAAATAATGTCACAGGTCTGGTCGGATCTGATTGTCTGGGGTATGTGTAATTTTTAACTGACTTGTCCGGAAGGGCCGTACATATCTGAACGCGACTGCTGCAGTAGAGAGAATTTTTATAATTTATGCTGCTGCTCTTGCTTTTCAGGAGAGTGGCACATGTAGCTTGTTGTTGTTGGCCAATCATAAGTCATCAAAGCTGCAATAGGCTACAGTCATAGAGCCTCTGTCTGGCAAAAGTTAAAATATATCTAATCAATGGAAGGTGGAATTAAAATGATGGAATTCAAAGTTAAAGAAGGAGGATAGGCTACAACGACCAAGAGCCAACAGGTAGGTTGCTACTTAATATTCTGAATGGAGTTATTTGTATCTGTAGGATGAGAAAGCATGCACTGGAGCCTTAATTAGCCTAGCTAGCTAGCTTCTCCCAGTTTCATGCAGTCAAGACAGGCACTACGTAATCATATTTGATGATAAATAACCTAGCTATAATGCCATGTTCAAAACAACTAGGAGCTTGGAAATCAGAGACTTCCGACTTCAGTGTGTTCAAGACAACTGGGAACTCGGAAGGGAAAAAAAAAAATCTCCGACAGGGAAAAATAGTTTTCCATCTCGAACTCGAGCCTCTTTCATGACCTCCAACTTTCTGACCTGAAGATCACTGACATGACTTGACCTCGTATTTTTCAGAGTTCCCAGTTGTCGTGAACGCACCATTAGCGCAAATCGGCTTGGTTGCCATCTCTCCCTCCCTGCTCCCAGTGTCACTTCCTCACAGTACTCTCCCCTCTCTCAAGAGCGGCACCTCTCTCGCCCCTTCTCACGCTTTATCAGTCGGTTAATAAAGTAGCATAAATACAAATCTGCTGCTTCACTCACTCGGATTGGACCGGGTCAGGATCCGACCAGTTCCGAACGGGGTTAGTTGTCTTTGGGTCCGTTTGGAACAGGTTTTAAAACATGTATTATTAAAAAAATGAATGTATAGATATGGATCCAGGTGGGAAAGCCCAAGGTCCATTTTGGGACGGGTCCAACTCTAGTGTTAGGCTCCCTACCATACTGGGCACACATTGGATGAATCAACGTGGTTTCCACGTAATTTCAATGGAATTACGTTGAACGGACATCTGTGCCCAGTGGGACGCTACTATATTGTCTTAAAGAGCGACTGCCTTTAAAAAGTTACGGATCCCTTTGAAAAACGGCCTATGTGGCATAGATATAAATCAGAAACAGTTATTCTAGTGGCGATAAAGTCAGTCTTGACTAAAACGGAGTTTGGAACATCCATGAGTCACAAGGGGTGAACTGCCCATGAGCTCCGACTTTGTTACCATAATACAACACCTGGCGCTTTTTTTTTACTTGAGAAATACTCAACCAAACACAACCAGATGTAAAATTGCGCAACCAAAACATCCTCGGTAAAAATGTCAAAATATATTACAGATTTATCGAGTTATTTTAGATTATTTGGAGGGATTTTGAGGAAGTGAAATAGGCTTCGGTGTCTACAGTGTCTCATGGGGGACAAACGTTAACAAATGCGGAATCGGTCAATAGACACATTCTAAGACTGAAATCTCATTTTTCTAATGAGAAACCTAAAAATACTTGTCAATCGGCATTTTGAGTCGCTTTTAAACTAAACATGGATTTATAATAAAATAAACTACAAACCTCACTGCTCCCATCCCTTCACCCAAAATACCACCCAATCCCCATCCAACATCTAAAAAAACGATTCCTTTCTATGTCAGAAATTCACTAAATAATACATGTTCAACAGTTTCCTCTACCATACACCCATCCCACATTCCACTACCATGTTTCCCTATCAATTTCAAAGAAGAATTCAAACCTGTATGCCCTAATCTCATCCTACACAACATAAATCCCTCCCTTCTGTTCCCATTACATGATACTAACTCCTGTACAGAAGAGGCAGGGGTAGCATTGCTTTGCTTATGCCATGCTTGCTTTGCTTCACATTGTGTTGCTCTGCCTAGCATGCTACCTCAGTACCTCAGTGACGCCCCATTTACTTTGTGATTTATTTCATTACGGCGTACGTCATCTTCAGAGTCTTGCACCGCTACTGGAACGGACAGGTGTAGTGTTTGTAACGCAAGATGGAGAAGAGCCTGTCTCTCGTCAGTGATTGCATTTATTTTGGGAGATTGTAAATATGACATTTTGTTTCAGGTGATAAAACATTATTGGTTTAGTTCTTTTTCCTCAACTTCTTAGGGTAGCCCGGGCTCTCAAATCCTGACGGCAAGCCAGTCTATAAGATGTCGGTCCTGTGATTTTTGTTGATGATGAAGAGCAATTACCTACGCATGTCATGCTTGGTTATGTGACACACGCCGTAAGAGCTTTCCTCCCCAAACCACTGCAGTGTAAGAATTGTAAAGGATTTGGCCAAGTTTCAAGTGTGTGCAGACGAACAGAGTATACTGAAGAACGGTGTGTAGAAGGACGACGTTGATGCAATTGTGGTGGGGATTATGATCCTGAGTTCCTGGAGTTCCCTGTAAGGGTGAAGGAGATTGAGGTGGCAAAAGTTAGAGCGGTCAATATAATCTTCTATGCGGAGGCGATCAAAAGAATTGAGAAAACAAGTGATGCCAGTGAAGAGATGGTAGTGGATACACCACATCCTGTAGTAAATGTTTACTGCCAGACTAAAGATACCCTGTGTGTTACATTTTTTGATTTTGTTACGTTCATTGCCACAGTTAAACTGTACCGCAAGTCTCAAAGAAGTCGAATAAACTATACATTATTGTGGCTGCAGCAGAAAAGTTTTTGGGACTCAAGGATTTTACATTGAAAGACTTGCAAGGGGTACTGGCGCCGAAAGACGCACCCTCCCAGGTTCCCCATGAGCCTGTGTAGGGATCCGCTCTGTTTTATTTATTTATTGTTAACAGAAAAGTTATTTTATTTATGTTTTTGGTAGTTCCGTTTTTTGGGGGGAATCCTATTTCCATCCCGCGTAGATGGTAGGATGCACATTAAATTGTGTGATCGCCAATATACCATAGGAGAAGATACAGTAAACCTTGGCTATATTAAGGACTGAGGTGATGTAGATGGAATAAAGTCGTTCTATACATACCTACTCTATTCTTGCTAACACATTTTTCTTAATAAACAAATCTGGTCTCAGCTTGAAAGATACTGATCATAATACTGATGTGTTATGTAATATACAGTACCGTAATTCAAAGAACAGCGCGCATTCATTTTCATTTAACCACACCCTTTGAGCAATGACGCCAACCAAAAATAATTCATCTTCAGTGCGTAAACGGAAGTGGACGGGACCAAGAACAATTTACACGTTAGCATTGTTGTCATTTTGACGTTTATTAACACATTGGAACTCAAAATATGACTAATTTAACGGCACAGCATCACATACTTACTTCAGGTAGTCTTTAATTCACGTTGGAGACAGGACTTGGTTGATAGACGTTATCTAAGTAACGTTAGCTAACAATGGTTGTTCACACTCAAATAGCCTCCATCATGGAGGTACTAGCGAATGCAGCCGTGGCAGAGATCTGTAAACTCGTAGACGACGACTATGCAGTGTTTCGTTTGGAAATAACTCAAAGCCAGAAAGAAAACAGGGCATTACGGAGGAAACTACAGCTACTGGAACTGAAGGTGGCACGGGAGCGCGTCCTCGCCAGTCGTCCCAGTAGTGTCAAGATCCTCGACCGATACAGAGGAATGACAAGAGGTACATTTAGCAGAAGGCCGAGACTGCGGCGGTCAGTCGGGCAGTTCCCCTCTGTGCATGTGTCCAGATGTGTTATCCAGAATTGGGTCTTGGTCAGTTTTTGGATTGTATGCAATACAGGGCCGGTCCTAGCTTTTTGTTAGCCCTAAAAAAAAATACGTTTTAGAATCAAGTTTTTTACAATTCTACAGATTTTGCCATGGGGCACAGAGAAGATTTTGCAGTTTTAAAGCTAATTTCCTGAAATTGTACACATTTTTCCATGACTTGTGTCATGTTAATATCAGTGTTTAATTCGAGCAGGATCTGGCACCTTGCGGTTTTGGACGGTTTCATTCCATAACCTATTTGGTTGGATCTGGTGCCTCATGGCATTTTGCAATGTAAAAATTTGAATAAAAGCGATCAAAGTTCATATAAGTTGCCTCTATGTTGACACCCCCGCCCCAGCCCGGGCCTGATAATCTAAGTATTGTTTCGGGTTTATAGTTTGCGCAACATTGTAACCTATGTTTGAGACCAATATGTGACCGTGGCTGTGTGAGAAGCGTCCCTGTATCTCTATCAGAACCAGAATGTGATTAACGTTCTATGATCTCTCTCCCTCTTCTGATAGACATGAGTTTGCATCATTTATTTCCTTATAGAGGCATAGTCGAGCGAAGTGTTCTGGAGGAGCTGCTGCACCCCTGATATATTGAAATACATTTTCCAAAGTTACTGCTGTCTGTTCAGAAATAATCCAGAATAGTTTACTACACCATTAGAGCTGAAAAATGTAGTCACAGAGGACCAATAGCTTATTTTAAAGAATAGCCTAGCTGTGGAGTGTATCCTAATAACAAGGCGGAAACGCACGGCAAATCTGTCAGTGAACAAACAGCATGCAGGCAAAACAGGCCTTTCGCAATATTTCAAATACAATCACGGGAAAACACAGGTTGAAAAGAAAATGGCTCCTGCTGAAAAGAGAATAATCTGTATTCTGTAGGCTACCAAAATATTTGATAAGCTTTCAAATATTGTTTTACAAAGTAAAACGAGTGAAAAAGGCTTTTGGCACGAGCGCATCGGCCATCACCAGCGAGTAGCTGCGCATCATTGGGTAAGTCAGTGAAACTGGAAAGCATTTTTAGGACTAATTTCCTCCTCATATTGTAGCCTACAGAATGCGTCTCCACACACCTAGGTTATTGATGGATTTAAGATGAGGTCGTTTTTATTGATCTCAGTTTGTCCGTGTCAAAGTAGCTTGTCATTTAGATCATTTGTGTGGTATTACAAAATATTCTGTCAAAGTCTCCAGTCATGTAAAATTATGTAGAATTGCCTGAAATTCGTTTTATAAAAGGCCACTTTTCTGACAGTTTGTGCAGAAATTATTCAGTTGCGCAAACCCACAGTTTCATCAGCTGTCCGGGTGGCTGGTCTCAGACGATCCCGCAGGTGAAGAAGACTGATGTGGAGATCCTGGGCTGGCGTGGTTACACATGGTCTGTGGTTGTGAGGCCGGTTAGACGTGGATGGATTATATTGGCAAAGGAGAAATTCTCATTAACAGGGATGTAAACAAATGTGTCCACAATTTGAGAGAAGCTTTTTGTGTGTATGGAACATTTCTGGTATCTTTTATTTCAGCTCATGAAACAAGGGACCAACACTTCATGTTGCTTTTTTATATTTTTTATATTTTTGTTCAGTGTAGGTAGTCAGTCTGGTGGCTAGCTGCCGGCAGCGACTGCTATTGCAGTAATGTTGAAGGGCTCTGTCTAGTATTACTTAGGCAGCTAGAAGGATGAAGTAAGAAGCTAATGTTAAACGGAGCCTACTTTAGCAGGAGCAAAAATAGGCTACAAAGTTCTCATAATAACTTTACTTTACAGAGAGTAGGCAACTGAGACAGATAGTGATGTGGCGAGGCTGAGGCAGGCTTCAATGCATGCAGGAGGAAGCAGAGGAGCTCTGACGAAGGCCAAGAGGCCGACCCATAAGCTTAGCAAGAGCAGTGTGCAGGTTTCTTATTCTTAAAAAAAAACCTTACCCTTTTTCTCCCCAATTTCGTGATGTCTAATTGGTAGTTTATGGTCTTGTTTCATCGCTGCAATTCCCCTACGGACCTGGGAGAGGCGAAGGTGGAGAGCAATGCGTCCTCCGAAACACGACCCTGCCAAGCCGCACTGCTCCTTGACACAATGCTCGCTTAACCCGGAAGCCAGCTGCACCAATCTGTCGGAGGAAACACCGTCCAACTGACGACCAAAGTTAGCTTGCAGGCACCCGGCCCGCCACAAGGAGTTGCTAGAGCAGGATGAGAGAGAGCTGTTAGAGATTTGAATGGTAATTTCTCTACCATAAGCCGCCTCCAACATCGTTTTAGAGAAATCCCAGCTGGCCAAACCCTCCCCTAACCCGGATGACGCTGGGCCAATTGTGGGATGCCCCATGGGTCTCCTGGTTACAGCTGGCTGTGACACAGCCTGGGATCGAACCCGAGGCTGTAGGGGCGCGTCAGCACTGTGATGCAGTGCCTTAAGCCGCTACACCACTCGGGAGGCCTTATTTCTAACTTATCTAATTGTTACCATGCACCTGCAACAAGATAGCTCCGATGTGAATGTTGAAAGTAAAACACAAGTCACCTCCTTCTCCCGCCTCTACATCTGGACCCTTCTGGGAGGGAGAGGAGCCCACAGCTGCACCTTAGGAGGATGAGGAGATGA
The DNA here is from genome assembly GCA_003317085.1 of Hucho hucho. Lineage (NCBI taxonomy): Eukaryota > Metazoa > Chordata > Actinopteri > Salmoniformes > Salmonidae > Hucho > Hucho hucho. Next base: position 478,921 of record QNTS01000413.1, read on the forward strand.
TGACGGGTGGGTTGATGGAGTGGCAACCCCAGCAGCGTCTCATCCATCACCGCATACCACTTCCAGGATGCGGCTGTGGCCTCCCCCTCCCTCGGTGCTGAGTCCGGTGGGGGCAGCTTTCAACTCCTTAAAAATATGGAAAAGGATAGTTTTCAGCATCAAAGTAGGGGTATTCGAACACAGCCAGTGTAAATAGTGTACAATATAGCGTTGAGCATTGACAGTACCTAACTTAACCACCTCTTTTCCCCCAATCACTCTCTCAGGTGAAGGTCATCTCACTGGAGGCCACATGAGCTTTGTGAAGCCAGCGGGACACAATACATGGAGAGATGATCAACCAATCACTGTTGATGAGGGGAGTGGAACCTCAAGCCAGCACGTTATTGTGATAGAGGTTTGTGTCATAGTGTGTAACATAAACATTTACAGTACATCAAATTTGGCCTGTTTATTTCAGAAAGGCTTCCCTCAACTATTAATTTGCTTACATGTACATCCTTATTTATCTTCCATAGGGGAGCTTGTGAAACTTCCCTAATACATTGTTATCCAATGCTACTCGTGGTTCGGTAATAACCTCCTCTCTTCATGTGTCAGTCTGCAGAGGCTGCTGGTTCTGGAGGATCGTCTCTGGTCAAACAGGAGAGGACTGAAGGAGAGGACCCACGGCACAGCAGAGACATCCAGACTGGAGCAGCGGCTGGCATGGCGCCCCCTGTAGCCACAGAGGACATCGCCACCACGCCCCAGCCAAAGACCCAACGCAGCATCACGGAGGTCAGTGGAACGCTGGACGCCGTCCTCAAGTCAGAGACAGACACAGAGACTTTAACTGTAACACACAGGCTCTTACACACTGGATCTGACCACAGGTCAGACCCAGAGAGACTGGGGCTGAGGCGACTGGGCTGTCCTTCTGCTCCCGGCTCAGAGTATTTACTTTACGGTAACCGGAGCCCGAGGATGGTTCATTCCCATCAGGACTCCGGTTACGCATTAGAGACGGGCAATGAGCCATCTTGTTCCTATACAACAGAGATGGACCCTGACAACATGCCCTTGGGTTTAGAAAGACAGACTGATCAGTCTAGAGGGGACTGGAAACGGTACAGTAGTAGTGTGTACTTTGAAGAGGACCTAGATAAGAAAGGGGAGGTTATAGTCGTAGATGAGGTGACTGTGAAAGTGGAGGGTGACGCTCCTCCAACATGGAATGTAGACAATACTCACTTAGGAGAAGGACACTCACAGGGCAGAGATTTGATAGATTACAGGGAAAGCTTAGAGACAAATCCAAACATCGAGACCCACTCCCCTTTACATGCACTCAGGGATCGCGACCCAGTGTCCAAGTCGATGCACCATTACGATTCACACATCCTTTTAGATCAGGTTTTGAACTCCCAGGACCAAGGGGCCAAGGTTTTGGTAGGGGAAGCAACATCAGGCAGTAGTAAAGAGAAGCGGTTCCTCTGCATGTTCTGTAACAAAGGCTTCAGCTGCCTCCAGAAGGTGGAGATCCACCAGAGGATCCACACAGGGGAGAAACCCTTCAACTGTACCCAGTGTCATATGTGCTTCGCCCAGGCTGGGCACCTGAAGAGGCACCAGAGGGTCCACACAGGGGAGAAACCCTTCAACTGCCCCCAGTGTCATATGCGCTTCGCCCAGGCTGGCAACCTGAAGATGCACCTGAAGCTCCACACAGGAGAGCGGCCGTTCGCCTGTACGCACTGCGGGAAGAAGTTCTCAGAGAGGAGCTACCTCAGGATACACCAGCAGAAAAAACATTCCACTCTATAACATAGAAAGTAACCATTCCACTCAATCGCTTCTGAGGTGTAGATCAAATGCTGCATTAAAGTCAAAGATGAATTTTCATTATTGTCAGCAGAAAAGATCCACAGATGCATTTGGAATAACAAGTAATACAGAGGGGTTGGGTTAAATGCGGAAGACACAATTCAGTTGTACAACTGACTAGGTATTTCCCTTTCCCTAATAGATTTCAGTGTTGAATATTCCTGGGTAGAATAACGCATCCAGGCATTGTGTGATCTACAAGATTAAAAGTCTGTTATATATTGTGTTTGTACTGTGTAAGCTATATGTTTATAAATGCCTATTTCATTACTTCCAACTACTTAATGAGAAAATGAATGCAGTTTTATCAAGTTCATACAGATTTTATGTTGACATGCATGTGTGGTTTTTATATGGAGTATTTAACACTTGTTAAATACTCGTAACCATATACAGTTTGAAAATGGCCGAGTTGGGCACTAATAAGTAAACATTGGAACGTGGTAGCTGTACAACACTGTATGGGTAAGCGCTGTATGGGTTTTGACTGAGGGAAATGATGTAAATTAAGATGACTCAATGTTTATGATCACTATGTTTGATGTACAGTTACAAGAGGACATGTGGTAATACCCTGGGTTCTTCTGAACAGCCTGTGTTTGTTTATTGTGAAGAAAACTCACCGCTGAACATGTACCTGAATGCACTCATGACTCCTTGCGCACCAAAATTACGATCTGTTTCTCTGAATTACCTTGTGAAAGCCTAACATTGTAAGATCGTATTTTATAATTTAGCTAGTCATGTTTGCAATAGAACAAGCTTTCAGATTATGCCCACCTTACCCAGATTGCGATTTATTATAATGGACTGTTTTTGAATTGCGTAAACGACAGTAATTTGGTGATGGCGGGGATGCAGGGTTGTGTTCCGAACAGAACAACTACACGTGTGCTTGCTCTAGTTCCTCAACGGCACAGCTAGGAGACCAAAAAAAAAGTACCTTATAGTTGAAGACTCTTCTTTGAGTCATAAAAGTGCATTGAAATTACTAAGGAACTATGCACACTTTGGAGAGGTGTGTGGCGCCACTTGGAGACAGCAGTTAGACCTCTCACCCAAACCCTTGTAATTTTTTGGTCTTATGTTGCACCTACCCCACATTGTCCAGGAATAGTCTTATGTTACTGAATGTATCCCGAGTATGTTCAGATTTTGTTATCAACAAATGTGGCTAAATGGAAAATGCACATAAAATCAAGTGTTTGGATTCAATCTTGTGTCAGGTAAACTATTGTATACTCACCTTTGGTCTAATTATCTCCAAACTGTTCCCTTTCAATTGCTACCATGGTTATGTAAATGGTTTTATTATTATAAATGTTTTATTCTGTAAGAAACATTTCAATTTAACCCTATCAATATAGGCCAATTCCCACACATGTAAAGGGTTAATAAACACAAAATGGGACTTTTCATTCTAAGACTTTCATTGACTCTCTTTAGTATACATCACAGCTGATCTCACCCTATTCTGCATACACCCAACAGTGCTTTATAACCAATATACACATACTAAATATATATATATATATATATACCCTCACACTAACAAACACCTACTCTACACTGGAGAGGCTATATGAACACGCCTGGTGCCCAAAATGTATGATGTATGTCGCGCAGCGAGAGTTGAGTGGGGACTAACTGTCATTTCAGAACAAATTAGCCACGTTAGCTACCGCTAGCAACATGTAATACAGCTGCCCGGTGAAGCAACAGTGGGAAGCACCTCAATACAACACTGTTGCACTGGTCATTTACACCGGCTTGTCATTACGTTAGCTAATTGGCATGTCACAGTGAAATCCAGATGGTGACCAATACTACAAGTTATTAATCGCTTGTCCATTGAAATAAACATGAGTCTTTTACAAGTTTTAACTAGCGCCATGCTGCTGTTGCCTATAAACCAGCATGAACTAGCTAGCTGGGAAGTGTTCATCAGGACAACAGACTGAAGAGACTCCATTCGTCTCCACTCGACTCTCAGCTGAGCGACATACTTTATCAATTTGGGCACCAGGCCTGTCCGTACAGCCTCTCCCATTTTTCATGTTATTTTGGTTTTTTTACACGTCAAAATAGTTTTGTGAGGTTTGTCTGACTTTTTGACTTATCATATTTGACTCGTATTTACCCACAACATCATATTTATGTCCACCACGATGTTTAACAACAATGAAGTAATTCTGTAACAACAGTATAGTAGTATTACCTGTGTGTGTACGTTCCTGAGGGAGTGTACGTCTGTGTAATCTGTATCACCTCTTCCAGGAGGAGGAGGGTCCAGAGGTGCTGCTGGTGAAGGAGGAGGGGTGTGAGGAGGGTCTGGGGAACCCTTTGGGGACCATGGTCATGGAGGACAACCAGACTACACCTCCTCCTGAACCCACAGAGAAACCAGCTGAGCAGCACAGGACCACACACAGTCTCACTGAGGTGAGCCCACTGTGAACTACTGTCTGAATGGTATTAGTTCAGGGTCCGTATCCAAAAAGTCTCTGAGTTGGAGTGCTGATCTAGGATCAGTTTTGCCTTTTAGATCATAATGAATAAGATTATATGGAAAGATCCTAGATCAGCACTCCTACTCTGAGGATTTGTGGATACGGGCCCAGGTCTTGATAAATGTTGTCTTAAGTGTGGGACCATGCCTCTGAATTATCAAACCCTTAGAGTGTCAAGTAATCAAATCAACCAACATGTTTGCATAGTATCAAATAAAAAAATGTCTATAGTACTCATAGAAATCCCTCATTTCCCAATCAGAAGATGCTCCATAGCAGGGTGCTCATATCAGATTTCTTGAGCCAACATCCTCTCACTCTGAATCTCTTAGTCAGTAGACATGGAGGATGGGAAGCCTGATCTGCTGTTGGTCAAAGAGGAGACAGTAGAAGATGGACCAGAGAGCATTGATCTGCTGAGTGGACTAAAGATGGGGGAGCAAGGTCAGGGAGAAATACATATAGCCTACATACAGTAATAGATCTTCAATGGGAATAGTGATGTGCCTGGCTATTGTTTTTCTCTCAATTGTTGACATACTGTGACAGTGCAGTAAACTATAGGCCATGTTTACGTTTACTTTCACCTTTAACGGAAAGGGTGGAGTGAGTAAGTAAGTAAGTAAGTAATGGGGAAAGGGAAATGGAGGCGAGGCCTATTTAACCAGGTGGAAAGAGGACGTCACCGGGGTATGTTTTGATTCGTGAGAAGGAGAGCGAAGTAAAAGGTTACCATGTGGCGTGGAAGACTGAGTTGTTTGGACTGAGGCTTCCCGCGCACGCCGTCTGATGCGACGTGGAGTCTGGCGATTCCACAGCGACGCACCTCAAAGACCGGTTGTTGGTGGTGAGCGGTTCACTCTCAACGAGTCCAAGGACGTTAAACTTCCTTCCTGGAGCCAGGCGGGGTCCATCTACACTCTCCAGTTTGCGATTCCCTCCGCCAAAATTGTTTGGCGTGAATATGGACACGAGTCTGCCAGTGTGGACGCCCAGCTAGAATGTGACCAGTATGACCTGGGATTTCGTTTATAGCGTTTATGTGATTGTGTGAACACTGATTTTGAACTGTGAAATTTAACTGTCACATTGAGGACTATATATATATATTTAATTACTGTTTGTTTGGTTTTTGCTTGTTCGAAATAAGTACCCTTTTTTTTATATAATGGCTATGGACACTACGTAATAAATTCCAGGTAAATTGAAGCCCGTTTTGAAATATTTGTTTTTGTGTGTAATCAGTGG
>QNTS01000413.1:488053-561634 GCA_003317085.1 Hucho hucho
GAAAAAAAATCCAGAAAATCACATTGTAGGATTTTTAATGAATTTATTTGCAAATTATGGTGGAAAATAAGTATTTGGTCACATACAAACAAGCAAGATTTCTGGCTCTCACAGACCTGTAACTTCTTCTTTAAGAGGCTCCTCTGTCCTCCACTCGTTACCTGTATTAATGGCACCTGTTTGAACTTGTTATCAGTATAAAAGACACCTGTCCACAACCTCAAACAGTCACACTCCAAACTCCACTATGGCCAAGACCAAAGAGCTGTCAAAGGACACCAGAAACAAAATTGTAGACCTGCACCAGGTTGGGAAGACTGAATCTGCAATAGGTAAGCAGCTTGGTTTGAAGAAATCAACTGTGGGAGCAATTATTAGGAAATGGAAGACATACAAGACCACTGATAATCTTCCTCGATCTGGGGCTCCACGCAAGATCTCACCCCGTGGGGTCAAAATGATCACAAGAACGGTGAGCAAAAATCCCAGAACCACACGGGGGGACCTAGTGAATGACCTGCAGAGAGCTGGGACCAAAGTAACAAAGCCTACCATCAGTAACACACTACGCCGCCAGGGACTCAAATCCTGCAGTGCCAGACGTGTCCCCCTGCTTAAGCCAGTACATGTTCAGGCCCGTCTGAAGTTTGCTAGAGAGCATTTGGATGATCCAGATGAGGATTGGGAGAATGTCATATGGTCAGATGAAACCAAAATAGAACTTTTTGGTAAAAACTCAACTCGTCGTGTTTGGAGGACAAAGAATGCTGAGTTGCATCCAAAGAACACCATACCTACTGTGAAGCATGGGGGTGGAAACATCATGCTTTGGGGCTGTTTTTCTGCAAAGGGACCAGGACGACTGATCCGTGTAAAGGAAAGAATGAATGGGGCCATGTATCGTGAGATTTTGAGTGAAAACCTCCTTCCATCAGCAAGGGCATTGAAGATGAAACGTGGCTGGGTCTTTCAGCATGACAATGATCCCAAACACACCGCCCGGGCAACGAAGGAGTGGCTTCGTAAGAAGCATTTCAAGGTCCTGGAGTGGCCTAGCCAGTCTCCAGATCTCAACCGCATAGAAAATCTTTGGAGGGAGTTGAAAGTCCGTGTTGCCCAGCGACAGCCCCAAAACATCACTGCTCTAGAGGAGATCTGCATGGAGGAATGGGCCAAAATACCAGCAACAGTGTGTGAAAACCTTGTGAAGACTTACAGAAAACGTTTGACCTCTGTCATTGCCAACAAAGGGTATATAACAAAGTATTGAGATAAACTTTTGTTATTGACCAAATACTTATTTTCCACCATAATTTGCAAATAAATAAATTAAAAATCCTACAATGTGATTTTCTGGATTTCTTTTTCTCATTTCGTCTGTCATAGTTGAAGTGTACCTATGATGAAAATTACAGGCCTCTCTCATCTTTTTAAGTTGGAGAACTTGCACAATTGGTGGCTGACTAAATACTTTTTTGCCCCACTGTATATACATTCTTAATCCATTCCTTACTTAGATTTACGTGTATTTTGGGTATATGTTGTGAAACTGTTAGATATTACTTTTTTTTTACTGCACTGTCGGAGCTAGAAGCACAAGCATTTCACTACACCCGCAATAACATCTGCTAAACACGTGTATGTAACCAATAAAATTTGACTTGATTTGATTATTTGATTTGATAATTGAATAGGATGGTATAGACTAGAATACAGTATATTCATATGGAATGAGTAAAACAGTATGTAAACATTATTAAAGTGAACAGTGTTCCATTATTAAAGTGACCATTGATTCCATTGATTCCGGCTAGTGACAGTGACTAAGTTCAGCGCAGAGTACTGGGTGGAGGCCGGCAAGTGGTGAATATTTAACAGTCTTATGGCCTTGAGATAGAAGCTGTGTGACAGTGCAGTAAACTATAGGCCATGTTTACGTTTACTTTCACCTTTAACGGAAAGGGTGGAGTGAGTAAGTAAGTAAGTAAGTAATGGGGAAAGGGAAATGGAGGCGAGGCCTATTTAACCAGGTGGAAAGAGGACATCACCGGGGTATGTTTTGATTCGTGAGAAGGAGAGCGAAGTAAAAGGTTACCATGTGGCGTGGAAGACTGAGTTGTTTGGACTGAGGCTTCCCGCGCACGCCGTCTGATGCGACGTGGAGTCTGGCGATTCCACAGCGACGCACCTCAAAGACCGGTTGTTGGTGGTGAGCGGTTCACTCTCAACGAGTCCAAGGACGTTAAACTTCCTTCCTGGAGCCAGGCGGGGTCCATCTACACTCTCCAGTTTGCGATTCCCTCCGCCAAAATTGNTTTGGCGTGAATATGGACACGAGTCTGCCAGTGTGGACGCCCAGCTAGAATGTGACCAGTATGACCTGGGATTTCGTTTATAGCGTTTATGTGATTGTGTGAACACTGATTTTGAACTGTGAAATTTAACTGTCACATTGAGGACTATATATATATATTTAATTACTGTTTGTTTGTTTGGTTTTTGCTTGTTCGAAATAAGTACCCTTTTTTTTATATAATGGCTATGGACACTACGTAATAAATTCCAGGTAAATTGAAGCCCGTTTTGAAATATTTGTTTTTGTGTGTAATCAGTGGGTTTTTTTTGTTTGCTATCCGGGGTTGTTTGATATTTTTTTGTCAGTTTTAGAAAACTGTCTGGCGCCCGAAATTTTCGTGAAAAAAAAGAAAGAATTTAAGTTAGGGAAGCCGCCACCACTGTTACAATACAAAATCACGTATTATCATGTATGAACTTGACCAGGTATTTGACAAAAAAAAACCTCCCTATGTAGAGTTTTCTCTGCCATGTTTGTAAAGTATATTTTCTAACCTCTTCCTGCAGGCGGTTGGTTGGAGGCTAACAGAGGAGATTGCGCCATCATTTTTGATTCCCAGACTGGTGCAGCCATGGGTCCAGCGGATGGCATCGAGCAGGTCAGAACCAGAGGCAACATAGTGGAGATCAGTGGATGGGACAGAGTCCTCAACTCTGGGCTGGGGAACAACACTGTTAACCACAACCAGAAACAGACAGTCAAAAACAAAACAACATCTGAACTAAGTCTCCATGACAACAGCCTGGCTGAGACCATGGTGAGGCGTAGATTTGGTCTGCAGGGTCGGGGACGGACTTGACTAGCGATGCTCCATCCTGCTCCTATAGTTGTGATTCAGAGAAACTGATGGTGCCTCAGGTTAACTCCCTAACAGGTGCTGCCTTCAGCCTGCCTTCTATAGGATCTATCAACTGGAACATGGACCCTGCAACAACACAGACACTCCCTGGCCTTCGTCCTCCTCACACTCTCCTAATGTTAAACCAGACCTCAGACAATGACAGTGCCTCAACACTTAATGGCAACACAAGCCCATTGACAAATGATAGTAGTAGCAACGCTATCAGTAGATCCAGTGGCAAAGAGAAGCGTTTCCCGTGTTCATTCTGTGGGAAAGCCTTCAGTTTCCCCAAACAGGTGGAGATTCACCAGAGGATGCACATGGGGGAGAAATCGTACGGCTGCCACCTGTGCCAGGCCAGTTTTTCACACTCCTTCAACCTAAAGAGGCACCAGAGGGTCCACACAGGGGAGAAACCCTATAGCTGTACCCAATGTCACATTCGCTTCGCCCAGGCTGGCAACCTGAAGATGCACCTGAAGGTCCACACGGGAGAGAGGCTGTTCGCCTGTACGGACTGAGGTTCTTAGAGAGGAGATACCTCAGGATACACCAGCAGAAAAAACATTCCACTCTATGACATAGAAAGTAACCATTCCACTTGATAGCTTCTGACTGACATCACACCCTGCATTAAAGACAAAGATTAATTTTCATTGTCAGCAGGAAAGATGCACTTGGAATAACGAGAGTAACAGATTTTATTGTTGAATATTCCTGGGTAGAATATTGCATCTAGACATTGTGTGATATTGGCTGAGTGTACCACACATTAGGAACACCTGCTCTTTGCACTTCATAGACTGACCAGCTGAAAACTACAATCCCTTATTGATGTCACTTATTAAATCCACTTCAATCAGTGTATATGAACAGAAAGAGACAGGTTTTTAAGAAGGATTTTTAAGCCTTGATACAATTGAGACGTGGATTGTGTGCCATTCATTTAGCATTTTTACATTTTAGTAATTTAGCAGACGCTAAATCCAGAGCAGCTTACAGGCACAATTAGGGTTAAGTGCCTTGCTCAAAGGCACATCGACAGTTTTTTCAGTCGGCTCGGGGATTCGAACAAGCAACCTTTCGGTTACCGGCCCAATGCTCTTAACCGCTAGTAGGTACCAAGCGCACCGGTTTGAGTGTGTCAAGAACTTCAACTCTGCTGGCTTTTTCACGCTCAACCGTTTCCCGTGTGTATCAAGAATGGTCCACCACCCAAAGGACATCCAGCCAACTTGACACAACTGTGTGAAGCATTAGTCAACATGGGACAGCCACCCTGTGGAACGCTTTTGACACCTTGCCCCGATGAATTGAGCCTGTTCTGAGGGCAAAAGGGGGTGCAACTCAATATTAGGAAGGTGTTCCTAATATTTTGTACACTCAGTGCATAAGGCATATACGATGCCTTGGAAAAGTATACCCTTGGATTTCTTCACATTATTGTTACAAAGTGGGATTAAAATGGATTTAATTGTAATTCTATACATAACACACTTTCAAAGTGTATTTTTTTTGTTTTGATTAATAGAAATTAAATAACTAAAAGTTTGTCGTTGCATAAGTATTCAGCTCCTTGAGTAAATACGTGTTAGAAACACCTTGGGTAAGTCTCTAAGAGCTTTACACACCTGGATGGCGCAATATATGCCCATTATTCTTTTCATAATTCTTCATGCTCTGTCAAGATGTTGGGGATCATGGCTAGACAGCAATTTTAACTTGGTCATTCAGGAACATTCACTGTCTTCTTGGTAAGCAACTACAGTGTAGATTTGGCCTTGTGTTGTAGGTTATTGTCCTGCTGAAAGGTGAATTCCTGTCTGGTGTAAAGCACATTGAAGCAGGTTTTCCTCTAGGATTTTGCCTGTGCTTAGCTACATCCTGTTTCTTTTCATCCTGAAAAATCCCAGTATTTTCCAATGTCAAGCATGCCCACACCATGATGCAGCCACCACCATGCTTGAAAATAAGGAGGCAGTTACTCAGTGATGTGTTCTGTTGTATTTGCCCCAAACAGAAGGCTTTGCATTTAGACCAAAATGTGTATTCCTTTTCTGTGTTTTTTTGTTGCAGTATTAGTTTAGTGCCTTATTGCATACATGATGCATGTTTTGGAAAATTTGTATTCTGTATATTTGTATTCTTCTTTTTACTCATTATTAGTAAAAAAGTAAAAAGTCATTATTGTGGAGTCACTAAAATGTTGTTGATCCATTCTCAGTTGATCCAGTCTGTTTTCTCCCATCACAGCCATTGAACTGTTTTAAAATCACCAATGGTCTAATGGTAACATCCCTGAGCAGTTTCCTTCCTGTCTTGCAGCTCAGTTCAGAAGGATTGTATCTTGGTGTTTTAAAGTGAGATAATAATAGTGCCTTAATTTACGTTTACTTGACGTGAAGATGTGTGTAATACTTTTCCAAAGTATTCTAAAATTCATTTTATCAAAGCGAGGGTACCAGGTTTTTCAGAAAAGGTAGTGTTAACATAGTGAGAAGCTATTGTACTTGTATCGTTTTGTGCAATAAAAGTACTGTACTTCACGTTGTGAGTGTTTGACCATTTTAAATTAAATGCAAAATTGACTGTTCTGACTGACATGGTTATTTTTATCATTGCAGAGTTTCCCTTATCTCAGTTGAACAAAACATATGGACTTAAATAAATTATAATAAACTCCAATGGCTCCATATTGTTAAGTACTTGAATCACAGGGTTAGATGGGCTTGACTGTGGTAACTTGTTTTTATCATGTCATGTTTCTGTGTGGACAGAAAAGAGTTTCTTATATAAACCTTTATATGCTCTTCTGTACAATTTCTGTTTACAGTCTGCAGTTCATGAGGACCTGCTGATGTCTGGTGTTGCTGGTCTGTTTCAATGGAAGGCAAACTATATAAGTAGACCATGGCAAACAGCCTGAGTGAGCCATCTTCGACTGGAACGCTGAAGCGGCAGGTCACAAACCCTGGCCCTGGATCAGGAGCTGTCGCTTTTCCTTTCAGAGTCGGAGCCAGGACTGAACCATGAGGGACAGACTCCACCACATCCACCACATAGAACACAACCAGTGGACAGGAGTACTGAACAACCTCTGTCCTGGTGGTCATCACAGAGACTCCAGTCAGGGATCCAGTCTGCAGCCCAGACCCTTCTCTTCACAGTCTCAGTGCAGTTATGAAGCAGGACCTGCGGCTGATGGAGATAGACCCTCCTGTTCCTATGATACAAACACCGCAGAATCCATCATGAACAGAGCAGGTCACCCTGGGCTTCAGCCTTTACAGAGAGTGGTGGGAGAACCCCCTTGGTGGTAGTCTATCAGCAAGTCTGTCTTCTACTTCAGGATCTTGTCTAATGCCTGGTGACTGGGTTCATAGAAGGCCTGGGTCTAGCCTTCCTTAGCTACCTCATGTTTACCCCACGAGTAGTGTTTAATTCGCGTTGGAGACAGGACTTGGTTGATAGATATTCTAATCTAGGAAAACGCTAGTGTGTAACCCCGTATTATCGGCACATTCAACAGCATTTAAGAAATCTCATCTTCTACAGTGTTATTCTGTGAATTATTGATGTTAGCTTTACGTGTACATTTAAGGGTCAGACATGCTCCCCTGTTCTGGGCCAGTTGTAATTTTCCCAAGTCCCTCTTTGTGGCACATGACCACATGACTGGGCAGTAGTCCAGGTGTGACAAAACTATGGCCTGTAGGACCTGCCTTGTTGATAGTGTTGTTAAGAAGGTAGAGCAGTGCTTTATTATGGACAGACTACTCCCCATCTTAGCTACTGTTGCATCAACATGTTTTGACCATGACAGTTTACAATCCAGGGTTAATACAAGCAGTTTAGTCACCTCAACTTGCTAATTTTCCACATTATTCATTACAAGATTTAGTTGAGGTGTAGGGTTTAGTGAATGATTTGTCCCAAATACAATGCTTTGTTTTTTTTTTATATTTAGGACTAATTTATTTCTTGCCACCCATTCTGAAACTGACGGCAGCTCTTTAAGTGTTGCAGTGATTTCACTTGCTGTGGTGGCTGACATGTATAGTGTCGAGTCATCAGCATACATAGACACACAGGCTTTACTCAGAGCCAGTGGCAGGTCATTAGATAAGATTGAAAAAAGTAAGGGGCCTAGACAGCTGCCCTGTCCTCCCCAATTAAGGTTCCACCGGCCGCCTGTGTTCTATAGGATCTATCTACCCTTCGACAACAGACACTCCCTGGCCTTCGTCCTCCTTACTCTCTCCTTATGTTAAACCAGACCTCAGACAATGCCAGTGCCTCAACATTGTTGGATTCGGGCTAAACTTTGAACATTGAGATATTAAATACATGATAGATCAGAAGCATAGAATATGAGGAGTGAAAGAGACTGAGTTTTATGTCAGAAGTTAATGGTTTTCTGTGGAAAGACAGGTGGCTTTGGAATGTGTTGGGTGGAGATCTTGGAAACTAACAATGTCACTGAGGGAGAGAGGGTAATATCACATTTACATTGTCAGGATATGTTATTGTTAGCCATCAGGGATACTCTGGGAGGAGAGGAGACAGTCTGGTATCAATAACCATGACAGCCTTGAGTTGGGGAGGAGTGAGCACTTTGGGGTAGAGGTCAGGTTAGATGAAGTGAGGAAGAACAGATATCACTAAGGTTCTGTCTAGCAACAGAGATGCATTGGCTGTTCAGATGTGGAGGAGGAGACTCAGCCTAGGAGAAAGGGTTAAATATCAGTGCTTGTGTGAAATGTTTTTTTGTCTGAATTACAGCTGTTATGACCCTTTGGGAAGAATTCAACTTGGTTAAGCTTCTCTAGTGTCCGTGAGTTATTTATTATCATGAAAAAAATTTAACCTTACAACACTAAATGGCTACACAAGCCCATTGACAAATGGCAGTAGTTGTAAAGCTATCAGTAGATCCAGTGGAATAGAGAAGATCTTCTCATGTTCGCTCTGTGGAAAAGCCTTCAGTTTCCCCAAACAGGTGGAGATCCACCAGAGGATGTGTAGAATTGCTCTGAACGTGACTTTTTGGACCTGAATGCCAAAACATTCAAGAGATAAACGTGCTCAAAGTTGACCCATTTTGCATACCCCACCATACCATGATAATGTTATGTCTTCATCACTGGAAAAGATAAACGTCCCTTTTTCAGGACCTTGTCTTTCAAAGATAATTTGTAAAAATCCAAATAACTTCACAGATCTTCATTGTAAAAGGTTTAAACACAGTTTCCCATGCTTGTTCAATGAACCATAAACAATTAATGAACATGCACCTGTGGAACGGTTGTTAAGACACTAACAGCTTACAGACGAAAGGCAATTAAGGTCACAGTTATGAAAACTTAGGACACTAAAGAGGCCTTTCTACTGACTCTGAAAAACACCAAAAGAAAGATGCCCAGGGTCCCTGCTCATCTGCGTGAACTAACTTTAAGCATGCTGCAAGGAGGCATGAGGACTGCAGCTGTGGCCAGGGCAATAGATTGCAATGTCTGTACTGTGAGACGCCTAAGACAGCGCTACAAGGAGACAGGACGGACAGCTGATTGTCCTCGCAGTGGCAGACCACATGTAACAACACCTGCACAGGATTGGTACATCCGAATATCACACCTGCGGGACAGGTACAGGATGGCAACAACAACTGCCCGAGTTACACCAGGAATGCACAATCCCTCCATCAGTGCTCAGACTGTCCGTCGCTGGACCAGACAGGACTGGCAAAAAGTGCTCTTCACTGACGAGTCGCGGTTTTGTCTAACCAGGGGTGATGGTCGGATTCGCGTTTATCGTCGAAGGAATGAGTGTTACACTGAGGCCTGTTGTACACTGGAGCGGGGTCGATTTGGAGGTGGAGGGTCCGTCATGGTCTGGGGCGGTGTGTCACAGCATCATTGGACTGAGCTTGTTGTCATTGCAGGCAATCTCAACGCTGTGCTTTACAGGGAAGACATCCTCCTCCCTCATGTGGTACCCTTCCTGCAGGCTCATCCTGACATGACCCTCCAGCATGACAATGCCACCAGCCATACTGCTCGTTCTGTGCGTGATTTCCTGCAAGACAGGAATGTCAGTGTTCTGCCATGGCCAGCGAAGAGCCCAGATCTCAATCACATTGAGCACGTCTGGGACCTGTTGGATCGAAGGTCGAGGGCTAGGGCCTTTCCCCCCAGAAATGTCAGGGAACTTGCAGGTGCCTTGGTTGAAGAGTGGGGTAACATTTCACAGCAAGAACTGGAAAATCTGGTGTAGTCCATGAGGAGGAGATGCACTGCATTACTTAATGCAGCTGGTGGCCACACCAGATACTGACTGTTACTTTTGATTTTGACCCCCCCTTTGTTCAGGGACACATTACTACATTTCTGTTAGTGACATGTCTGTGGAACTTGTTCAGTTTATGCCTCAGTTGTTGAATCTTATGTTCATACAAATATTTACACATGTTAAGTTTGCTGAAAATAAACACAGTAGACACACCTACTCATTCAAGGGTTTTTATTTATTTTTACTATTTTCTACATTGTAAAATAATAGTGAAGAAATCAACTATGAAATAACACATATGGAATCATGTAGTAACCAAAAAAGTGTTAAACAAATCAAAATATTTTATATTTGAGATTCTTCAAAGTGGCCACCCTTTGCCTTGATGACAGCTTTGCACACACTTGGCATTCTCTCAATCAGCTTCACCTGAAATGCTTTTCAAACAGTCTTGAAGGAGTTCCCACATATGCTGAGCACTTGTTGGCTGCTTTTCCTTCACTCTGCGGTCCAACTCATCCCAAACCATCTCAATTGGGTTGAGGTCGGGTCGGGGCAGAGATCATCCGTTCACCTACTCTGCGTCTCACAAAGACACGGCGGTTGGAACCAAAGATCTCACATTTGGACTCATCAGACCAAAGGACAGATTTACACCGGTCTAATGTCCATTGCTCGTGTTTCTTGGCCAAAAAAGTATCTTCTTCTTATTGGTGTCCTTTAGTAGTGTTTTTTTTGCACCAATTGGACCATGAAGGCCTGATTCACGCAGTCTCCTCTGAACAGTTGATGTTGAGATGTCTGAACTCTGAAGCATTTATTTGGGCTGCAATTTCTGAGGCAGTTAACTCTAATGAACTTATCCTCTGCAGCGGAGGTAACTCTGGGTCTTCCTTTCCTGTGGTGGTCTTCATGAGAGCCAGTTTCAACATAGCACTTGATGGTTTTTGCAACAGCACTTGGAGGAACTTTCAAAGTTTTTGAACTTTTCTGGATTGACTGACCTTTATGTCTTTGAAGTAATGATAGAATTTAGTTTCTCTTTTCTTATTTGAGCTGTTCTTGCCATAATATGGACTTGGTATTTTACCATATAGGGCCATGGAGTTGGTATTTTAACAAATAGGGCAATGTTCTGTATACTAACCCTACCTTGTCACAACACAACTGATTGGCTCAAACACATTAAGAAGGAAAGAAATTCCACAAATTAACTTTTAACAAGGCACACCTGTTAATGCATTCCAAGTGACTACCTCATGAAGCTGGTTGAGAGAATGCCAAGAGTGTGCAAAGCTGTCATCAAGGCAAAGGGTGGCTCCTTTGAAGAATCTCAAATATAAAAAATATTTTGATCTGTTTGACACTTTTTTGGTTACTACATGATTCCATATGTGTTATTTCATAGTTTTGATTAATCCACTATTATTCTACAATGTAGAGAATAGTAAAAATAAAGAAAAACCCTAGAATGAGTAGGTGTGCCCAAACTTTTGACTGGTACTGTGTGTGTGAGCTTTCTTATATCTCTTAGATATAGGACAGACACTTCAAAACCTTATTTCTTAATATTTATTTTAGTATTTTTTGCCATTTATGAATGTGTTATTCAATGCGTTTCTATGGGCTATAGTAGTAAAGGACAAATGCAATATTTTATCCGCCCCAAAAATTATCAAACACGCAACCGTTGCTAGCAGTTCGCGTTATACGCCCACCCTGACCAACCACCCTCCTTTCGTTGTTTTACCTTAGAAGGTTACTTATCTTATGTAACCATACCAAACCATACCAAACGTAACATATCATACTAATTTGAGTGACCTGGATTTACTTTAGACATAACATAGTTAATCTATGAGGCCAGTCTGGAGATTGATACCATTTAAAAGCTTACAAACTTGGTTGTCAAACTATTTTATAATATCTTGAAAAAAAGTTTAAGGAAAATTGTAATTTTAATAAAATCTTTAACGTCAATTATCTAAAATGCGTATAAACAGATTTTTTTTCTTCCATATTTGCATTTGCTGCTTAGACTCTTACATCATCTGTCTAGTGTTTTGCCCACCATCGGTTGAATATAGGGTGAGTGTCATGTCAATCATATAAATAGAAGATAGATGTGGTAGTTGCTGCAGCAGAGAAATATTAGGGTGTGAGAGATTTTAGTGCAGAACATCTACAGGGAGTTTTGAGAGAAGGGGTTCTATCCTCCCAGGCCAACAGCCAAAGTAGTGGGATGGGGTGGTGGGTTTCCACTAACGCCAAGATAATGAAATTCATTGCCCTTGACAATCAACTGTTCTCTGTCGTGGATGATGTAGGCTTTCACCGACTGGTCGAGCACCAGTACACACTACCAAGTAGGCGCTATTTTTCAGATGTTGCCCTACCGGAGTTACACAGTATTGTTGAAACTCACATCCATGAGCTACTTGCACTGCTATTAGCTTCATGACTGACATTTGGACCAGCGATGTCAGTCGCATTATGAGGCTGACAGCACAGTGGGTTGAAGAGGATTTTATACTGAGGGAAGCCGTACTGCATGCTCAAGAATGTGCTGGTTCTCATACCGCTGCTGCCATTTCAATGGCATTTGAGAACATGTTTGAAACTTGGAAACATGAACAGTCCAAGCACCATTCGAACAACTGACTCGAGAAATAAGCTTAACTGCGTCTGCAGCTGACGTGATACCCTGTCATGGCATTGAAACGCCTGCTCAACAAAAATGCCAACAAAGACCGTCGGGTTAACTTGGAAAAGTACTCTACTAGAGGCTGTGAACAAGTGAGCCTCTCTCTGAGCCTCTACTGTGTCGCCACCATGCTCGATGCTTGGTACAAGGACCGCTACTTTGATGCAGACAAGAAACAGGGTTTACGTGAGATGTTACAGACACAGCTGGACAAGATAGGAACGGACACAGTGACAGTGCGCACCGAGAAAGAGAGGCCACGGACAGACAGAGGTGAAACTGATTGACATGTATGATGAATTCCTGGTTGAGACTGAACAAATGAACAACGAAACAGCACAGCAAGTAAGTGAAAGAAATAGGTTTTGATGATGTTTTACTGGTAATGGGGACATTAAAATAACAAAATAACTTTGTGTGTGTGTGTTTTCAGTGTGTGTGTGTTAACTATTTAACAGTACTAGAATGCATAAAAGGCAGCTAAAATGTTTAATATCGGTTATCGGTATCGTTTTTGGGGGCAAGGAAAATATTGGATGTCGTATCGGCCAAAAATGTCATATCAGTGCATCCCTAATTGTAATCCTTTTTAAAATATTAAATGAGGGTTGCATTCAATGGAGAGAGATGCTATGCTACTAGCCTCATTCCATGAATATGCATAGCCATCTCGGGACAACTCTAATATCGACATATACTCTGACTCAGTGAGTGAGTTTATAAGGAAGTGTATAGGAGATGTTGTACCCACTGTGACTATTAAAACCTACCCTAACCAGAAACCATGGATAGATGGCAGCATTCACTCTTCAACCTCAGGAGGCTGAAGAAATTTGGCTTGTCACCTAAAACCCTCACAAACTTTTACAGATGCACAATTGAGAGCATCCTGTCTGGCTGTATCACTGCCAGTTGTGGCTCCTTTGTGTCATGTATTGTTGTCTCTACCTTCTTGCCCTTTGTGCTGTTGTCTGTGCCCAATAATGTTTGTACCATGTGTTGTGCTGCTACCATGTTGTTGTCATGTTGTTTCTGCCTTGCTATGTTGTTGTCTTAGAGCTCTCTTGATGTAGTGGTCTCTCTTTTGTCATGTGTGTTTTGTCCTATTTATATTTTATTAAAAAATGTTATCCCAGCCCTGTCCCCGCAGGAGGCCTTTTGGTAGGCCGTCATTGTAAATAAGAATTTGTTCTTAACTGACTTACCTAGTTAAATAAAGGTTAAATAAAAAACATCCATTCCTTTACTTAGATTTGTGTGTATTAGGTATTTGTTGTGGAATTGTTAGATATTACTTGTTAGATATTGCTGCACTGTCGGAACTAGAAGCACAAGCATTTAGCTACACTCACAATAACATCTGCTAACCATGTGTATGTGACCAATAAAATTTGATTTGATATAAAGTGTTTTTTCTCAGAATTGCCGGGACGTCACGTATCCCACTTATCAGTACACTCTTAACAACTTAGAATATACGTTTCGTAATGGTTATCAAATAAACCCACATAGCCATAACATTTTTTGTTTACCAAATTCGACACTCTCATAGACCATATGAAAACTCTGCTTGACTGGCGAAACAACGAAAAAACGCCACCTGCTGGAAGGAGCCAGATTTTCTGCCGAGTTGGGCCGGTCTCTTCTTCTTTCTCTCTGGTTTTAGAAACTGTGAAGATAGCAGTTAGTCAGCCGGAAAATCACACGAAGAAGAAGAAGAAAACGGAAGTGAACAGTGACCAAGAACAATTTCCACATTAGCGTTTTTATTGTTGTTATTTAGACGTTTATGAACACCCTGGAACTCAAAACATGACTCATTTAACTGCACAGCATCACATACTTACCCCAGGTAGTGTTTAATTCGCATTGCAGACAGGATTTGGTTGATAGATTGTATCTAGGTAACGCTAGCTAACATTAGCTGCTAACAATGGCTGACTGTATGGTTTTTCACACTCAAATAGCCTCCATCATGGAGGTACTAGCGAATGCAGCCGTAGCAGAGATCTGTAAACTCGTAGACGACGACTATGCAGTGTTTCGTTTGGAAATAACTCAAAGCCAGAAAGAAAACAGGGCATTGCGGAGGAAACTGCAGCTACAAGAGCAGAAGGTGTCACGGGAGCGCGTCCTCGCCAGTCGTCCCAGTAGTGTCAAGATCCTCGACCGATACAGAGGAATGGCAAGAGGTACATTTAGCAGAAGGCCGGGGCTGTCGCCCCGTTCCCGTCTGCGCATGTGTTCAGATGTATTACCCAGAATTGTCTTGGTCAGTTTTTGGATAGTATGCAATACTTCCCCTGATTACTTACGTAGCTATCTTGCACAAATACACAATATTTCCCGAAGGCTGAGGCTGCGCAGCCTGTCGTTGTTCATGTATAGCTTAGTGCCTGTCTCCCCGTTCCCCTCTGCACATGTGTTTTTAATGTGTTACCCAGAATTGGGTGATGGTCAGTTTTTGAATAGTATGCAATAATTCCTCAGATTACAGATTTTGTGCAAAGACACATAATATTCATACCAGATTCTTGATTTACTGCATTTCCTATTATTTACTCAATGAAAACAATATTATGCATGAAACATAATCAATCGACCTATAAATAATAAATCAATAAGTTATGAGAAGTGTTACCTTACATCCTTGCCAATTCTAGACATTGTCAATAGTGTACAATATACCATTGAGCATTGACAGTAACTAACCTAACCACCTTTTCCCCCAATTCATCTCCGGTGAAGGACATCTCACTAGAGGCCACAGGAGCTTTGTGAAGCCATCGGGACACAATACATGGAGAGATGACCAACCAATCACTGTTGATGAGGGGAGTGGAACCTCAACCCAGCATGTTATCATGATAGAGGTTAGTGTAATAGTATTACATAAAAATTACAGTACATCAAACGTGGCCAGTTTATTTCTGAAAGGCTCCCCTCAGCTATTTACATGTACAGTACCAGTCAAAAGTTTGGACACATCTACTGATTCAAGGGTTTTTCTTTATTTTTACTATTTTATACATTGTAGAATAATAGTGAAGACATCAAAACTATGAAATAACACATATGGAATCATGTAGTAACCAAACAAGTGTTAAATGAATCAAAATATTTTATATTTGAGATTCTTCAAAGTAGCCACCCTTTGCCTTGATGACAGCTTTGCACACGCTTGGCATTCTCTCAACCAGCTTCAGCTGGAATGCTTTTCCAACAGTCTTGAAGGAGTTCCCACATATGCTGAACACTTGTTGGATGCCTTTCCTTCACTCTGCGGTCCAACTCATCCCAAACCATCTCAATTTCGTTGAGGTCGTAGGGTTGTGGAGGCCTGGACGTCTGATGCAGCACTCCATTACTCTCCTTCTTGTTCAAATAGCCCTTACACAGCCTGGAGGTGTGTTGGGTCATTGTCCTGTTGAAAAACAAAGGATAGTCCCACTAAGCGCAAACCAGATGTGATGGCGATTCGCTGCAGAATGCTGTGGTAGCCATGCTGGTTAAGTGTGCCTTGAATTCTAAATAAATCACTGGCAGTGTCACCAGCAAAGCACCCCAAAACATCACACCTCCTCCATGTTTCCCGATGGGAACACACATGCGGAGATCATCCGTTCACCTACTCTGCGTCTCACAAAGATACGGCGGTTGGAACCAAAAATCTCACGTTTGGACTCATCAGACCAAAGGACAGATTTCCACCAGTCTAATGTCCATTGCTCGTGTTTCCTGGCCCAAGCAAGTCTCTTCTTCTTATTGGTGTCCTTTAATAGTGGTTTCTTTGCAGCACTTCGACCATGAAGGCCGGATTCATGCAGTCTCCTCTGAACAGTTGACGTTGAGATGTGTCTGTTACTTGAACTCTGTGAAGCATTTATTTGGGCTGCAATTTAACTCTAATGAACTTATCCTCTGCAGCAGAGGTAACTCTGGGTCTTCCTTTCCTGTGGCGGTCCTCATGAGAGCCAGTTTCATCATAGCGCTGGATGGTTTTTGCGACTGCACTTGAAGAAACTTTAAAAGTTCTTGAAATATTCCGGATTGACTGACCTTCATGTCTTAAAGGAATGATGCTGTTGTTTCTCTTTTCTTATTTGAGCTGTTCTTGCCATAATATGTACTTGGTCTTTTACCAAAAAGGTCTGTCTTCTGTATACAACTCCTATGTTGTCACAACACAACTGATTGGCTCAAACGCATTAAGAAGGAAAGAAAATTCCACAAAAAGGCACACATGTTAACTTCTTAGGGCTAGGGGGGACGGTCACGTCCCACATGCGACAACATCCGGTGAAATGCAGCGCGCTAAATTCAATTTACAAAAATACTAATTTTAAACATTCATGAAAATACAAGTGTTGCACACCATTCAAAAGCTTAGAATCTTGATAATCTAACAGCGTTGTCAGATTTCAAAAACACTTTACGGCGAAAGCAGAACATTTGATTGTCTGAGGACAGCGCCCGCACACATATTCAATTAGCATAATAACATAACCAGCAGAGGTGTCACAAAACTCAAAAATAACGATAAAATAAATCGCTTACCTTTTGAAGATCTTCATCTGATGGCATACCCAAGCATCCCGGTTACACAATAAAAGGTCCTTTTGTTCGATAAAGTCCCTCTTTAAATCCATAAAGCTCAGTTTGGTTGGCGCGTTTTGTTCAGTAATCCATCTGCCCAAAGGCGTTCATCCATGCAGACAAACAATATCCCAAAAGTACCGGTAAAGTTCTTTTTTGCTCGTTTATTTTTGGTTACTACATGATTCCATATGTGTTATTCTACAATGTATAAAATAGTAAAAATAAAGAAAAATCCTTGAATGAGTAGGTGTGTCCAAACTTCTGACTGATACTGTACATCCTTATTTATCTGCCATAGGGGAACTTGTGAGACTTCCCTATGACATTGTTATCCAATTCCACTCATGTACCGGTAATAACCTCCACTCTTTTTGTGTCAGTCTACGGATACAGAGGTTTCAGGTCCTGGGGTCAAGCAGGCGAGAACTGAAAGAGAGGACACAAGACACAGAAGAGACGTCCAGACTGGATTAACTGGAGCGCCCCCTGTATCCAGGGAGGACCCCGCCGCCTCGCCTCAGCCCAGGACCCGACACAGCATCATGGAGGTCAGTGGAACGCCGAACACCGTCCTCAAGTCAGAGACAGACACCAAGACTTTAACTGTAACACACAGGCTTTTACCCACAGGATCTGACCTCAGATCAGACTCAGAGACACGGGAGTTGGGGCCACTGGGCTGTCCTCCTGCTCCCGGCTCAGAGTATTTACCGGTATTTCACCAGAGCCAGAGAACGGTTCTTTCCTGTGGAGATGGTGATACATTAGACACTGGTGGTGATGACCTGTCTTGTTCTTACGCTACAGAGATGGACCCTGGCAACATATCCTTGGGTTTAGAGACACAGACTGATCTGTCTAGAGGGGACTGGAACCGGTACAGTAGTAGTGTATACTCTGAAGGGTGCCTAGATAAGAAAGGGGAGGTTATAGTGGTAGATGAGGTGAAAGTGGAGGGCGACGCTCTTCCCACATGGAATGCAGATAGTCACCTAGGAGACGGACACTCACAGGGTAGAGATTTCTTAGATTACAGAGAAATCTTAGACACAAATATAAATGTCACCCACTCCCCTTTACACACATTCAGGGATTGTGACCGAGTGTCCACGTCGATGGCACCTTCCGATTCACACGGCGGCGTTGTTTTCATGTTGAACTCAAATGACCAAAGGGCCATGGCTCGTGGAGGGGGAGCAACATCTGGCAATAGTAAAGAGAAACGGTTCCTCTGCATGTTCTGTAACAAAGGCTTCAGCTGCCCCCAGAAGGTGGAGATCCACCAGAGGGTCCACACAGGGGAGAAACCCTACAGCTGTACCCAGTGTCATATGTGCTTTTCCCAGGCTTGTCACCTGAAGAGGCACCAGAGGGTCCACACAGGGGAGAAACCCTACAGCTGCCCCCATTGTGAGAAGAGGTTCTCCCGCCAGGACCAGCTGAAGATGCACCTGAAGGTCCACACGGGAGAGAAGCCATTTGCCTGTACGCACTGCAGGAAGAGGTTCTCAGAGAGGAGCAACCTCAGGATACACCAGCAGAAAAACCATTCCACTATGTAACATAGAATGTAACCATTCCACTCCATAGCGTCTGACGTTTAGATCGAACCATGCATTAAGAACAGATTTGTTTTCAGTGTTATTAGCAGAAAAGATCCACAGATGCATTTAGAATAGTGAGAGAAACAGATTTCAGTGTTGAATGTTTGTGGGTAGAATATTGCATCCAGATATTGTGTGATATATATATATATAAGCCTAAAAATAAAAAATAAATGCTTGAGGTGTTCCGGAAGATTGTTCTAAAAAATTGACCTCTGTAGGAGATGAAAAATTGGCCTAGTCTTGTACGGAAATAAGGGGTGTGGAGATCTGTGCCAGTTCTTGTGGAGTAGTGGTGGACCTGAGTTTTAAATGTGAATAGTGATTGAAAAGAAACAGGGAGTACATATTTTCTAAGTTAGTTGGTTGTCATAAATATTAAGAACTTGAAAGCGATGGAAAAGTGGAGAGGAACTGGCACGACTGTCTGAAATGAGTTGCCAGCATCACAAAACGTTTTGGGAGAATTAATATGTTAAGGTTACTTCTGTAAGTATTGGCCTAGACCAGGGCTATTGAACTCTTACCCTACGACATCCAGAGCCTGCTGTTTTTCTGTTCTGCCCGATAATTATTTGCATCAGTTGATTGACAGATGTAGGCCTACTGTAGAACAATACATTTTCCTCCAGTGTGGATGCTCGCCTACGTTTTATAGTTTGACAAATTATACACAGCCCATTTAGTTATTGTCTTTGGTGTGGATTGGAAGCCTGTATTGTGTGGCCTTAATATTTAATTTTGTAAAGCTGTCAAGATGTTTGAGCCTATCCAAGATGATTTAGTTGAGCTGAGACACTTCTCTGAATAGTAAATTATCAGACTATTTGTTTTACTTCTGGAAAACATTGAAATAAATGCAATTCACTTGTGGGCCTAATGTAGGCTCAGGCTTGCCACTAGATCATCCAGCACTGGGCGCGAACTCATGAGGCTCGGAGCCAAAGCACGCTGCTTAGACCACTGCGCTACTGCAGGTCACAATGCTTTAGCAAGCAGTAAGAATGCTATGAATACCAGTGGCGGTCAATGTCGTTTAAGATGAGGGAGGACAATTATATTTTTTTACGAGCATGGCCTTATTTCTATTACAGCATATTGGATGACAGTCATTCATATTCCATTCACCCAGTTCAATGTAACAGAGATAGGTTTAGGCTACTACATGATACTCTATACCCATCATGAGGTTGCTACAACCTAGCCTATGAATGAAAGTTTACAATGTAGGTGCACACAGGTCGAGAGAAAGATTTGAGGTGACAGACAGATTCAAAGTCAATCAAATGAATCATTGTTTATTTTCATGCATGTGACAGACCAATACCTCGTGAGGCTTCGTCTCTCTAAACTGAAACCATGAAACTGAGATATCCCTTTCTCTAAACAAGGTTCTGGGCATACTACCAAATTGCAGATACTGATGAGGATTGTTCAGTCAGTCACTTGCATGAACACAGAAGTTGGTTATTAGAATAGCACAAACTTAAAAATGTCCATCACATTCCCTCCTCTTATCACTTGTGGGACAATAATCGTTACATTTTAAGGTAAGCATTAGATTTTAGCTTCTATCATATTTTTAATAAAGGGAAATCAACACCTAAAACCAGACATTTCATCATTTCAATCCCTTCATTCTGGGTTGTACTTGTAAAACCATTGCAGTAGAATGTTTTAACTTAACCTTTGCTTCATACAGTTACACATATGCTTTATTGCACAATTTCATTTATGGATTCTGGCAATGACATTTCAGCTGGAGCTTTTGTTGCGAGTGGCATGTTAATGACAGATCGGTATCTCAATGCATTTCTAGTCTAAAGTACAATACATTTCGCAACGTGCAGACCTCCACAATCAATCTGATACCCCAAATAAACCATTTTGGATAAGCCTAAATTAATTACGGGCACAGTTGACCACCCCCCTCCCTCCCGGAACTCATCCTTTTGCCGTTTCTTCATGTTCTTCTTCAGATAGTGTTTCAGTTCGTCCTCCCAATTTCACATTCAAAGTGGATGGCACTTGATAATGTCCTCACCTGTGCCGCCACTGTCCTTTACAGTCCATTATGTCTTGTCCATTTTCCTACCAGTATACCAGCAGCATGAGAGAAGTTTGGATGGGATCGCTCTCCATGCTCACTCCACATGGAATCATGTCGCACTCCTGAGAGAAAAGGCAGTTGATAGCTTTGACTGGACGCTGTGTACAGGTTGCTGGCTCGGACTCAGGTCTCACGGTAGAAATGGTGAAGGATCATCCTGAACGCCATTACTTCAGCCGGTTAGGGGGAGTTGAGATTCACACTGTTCTTGGTTAAATTATCCCTTCCATGCATCTAGACACCATCTGTGGTCACCTTCACCATAACCTTGAGAGAGGACAGACTAGAAAAACAGTTTAGTTTAGAGCATTTCTTATTTGGGAAATCCAGACAAGTTATTTGCTGTATAACAAATACCAAATGATTCACTGTACGACACATTATTACTACTACCGATATTCCTAATACACATTTCTAAGACAAATGTCAAAGATAATAACACAGTTTAATATATATTTTTTTCAAATTGGTTTATACTCCCCTATCTTGGCGATCTCACTGCAGAGTTACAGGGTCAGGGAGTTGAGGGCTAATCCTTAGGCAGAAATCCCGACCATCCAGCAGACCCAATCTGGTGAGATTTGTTATTGAAGCTAGACAAAAACAAACTAATCCTTATGGAGAAATCCGACCATCCAGCAGACCCGATCTGGTGAGATTTGTTATTGAAGCAAGACAAAAAACTAAGAAAACAAACAACAGCAATATACATATCACTTGATGTGGGGAAAACTTCAATCCATTTGGAGTAACTGTCAACCGTTACCAACACATCTTTTTTCCTTTTACAAGCAGGCATGTGAAGAAAATCTATTTGCATATTTACCAAAGGGCCCCAGGGGACTGGTAATTCCCCCTTTTTGACACGACTCACATCGTGATTCATGCGTCCCAAAAAAACAACACTGCCTTTTCCCTTGATGACTCCATCTTAACTTAACTGTATTCCATAAGGCAATGGGAAAATAGACTAGAGATAGGTGTACCTCATTCTCCTTCTTGTGTTCCGAATCACACACAGGACTGTTGATTAAATTATAAACCTCTTCCTAATTATTATTGTTTCCATATTACATTTAAATGTCACCCAATGTCTCAACAGAAAGTCAGGCCTCACCAGAAAGTCAGAACAGAGGTCATTCAACCCCATTAAGTGAGTGTTTGTTTCCCTGTACCTCAGACATTATTTAAAGATATTTCAAACATTCTGTGTACTAGGTTTACATTGGGTTTTTCAGTACGTTTCATATCAAGAGAATGTACGTGTGCAACCAAAACTCTGACAATTGAAACTTTCAAAAATTTGATTTGTGTAACCTTTAACTACTTAGGGAGTGGTGGGGCGCTAGCGGTGAAATGCAAGGCGCCAAATTCTGTGAACGCGCATCCTCTTCTGTTTACTTCTTGTGACCACTTCCCAATTCTTCTTCTATTACCATCCAGAACAACTAAACAGAATCAAAACACTGTCTAGAGACTGTTGACATCCAGTGGAAGCAATAGGTACTGAAATCTTACTCCCTTATATAGTCATTTTCAATAGGGAGGGGTTCAAAATGAGGCAATGTGTCAAAATCACTTTTTCCAGGACAGAAATTCCTCGGGTTTTCGCCTGCCATATCCGTTCTGTTATACTCACAGACAATATTTTAACACTCTTAGAAACACCAGAGTGTTTCCTATCCAATAGTACTAATTATGTGCATATCCTATTTTCTGGGCCTGAGTGGGAGGCATTTTACTTAAACTAGTCAAAATAAGAAACCTGTTGTTTAACAAATCTACTAGGACCTTCAAAAAGTTGGTGCTGGCTTATCAGCTCAATATTCAGGACTAAAAACATTTACTTGGATCTACTTCAATTCTAGACACAGTTCCACGTAATGGAAACAGATTGTTTTAAATTATATTACCTTCTTACTTAAATCACTGGTGCTACCCAAACTATAGAATAATAATTGGAAATTGTCATAAACGTGTCATTTCAATTATTCATACCGCTGTCCCAGATTTCCCCACTGTCCCTTACTGACAGTTTTTTCCCCCAGTGAGTACTGGCGGCTGATGTTGTTCCAAAGGAAGCTTATCGCTAACCCAAACACCAGATGTCGGCCTCTAATTTAATATCAGTCCTAATGCTCAATCCCTCTGTTCATAATGGGACCTTGTATTGAAACATTTACTTCTTAAAATTACAAAGATATTGCATTAGAGTGCTATCTGAAAGCCACTTACCATTCACTTTGTTCCTTCGCACTTATTGAATGTCTATTTTAAGATTCACATGTAATGCTTTGGAGGGATCAACATGTATTAACTGGGCTGGCACTGTCTATCAGTCCCCTGTATATCACATTCTCTGTCCATAATAAGTCTCTACCTAGCATGTTAAACGGTTGAGTAGGTGAATACAGAACATCATTGGTTCTATTTAAAAGGGTATGGGGTTTATTTAAAAATGTATTACCAGGGTGGAAGAAATCTGTGTTTATAGTTTTATTGGTTAGGGGTAAGTCAAATCCCGTACAATGCTTTAACCTTATCTTTCTCAAATGACCCATAAAGGGACCACTGAACATTTCTCAGAATATGTCTACGTGTGGGTGTGCAAGTTGTATATATATTTTTTCTATTGTTACTTCATCAGATCTCTAGTAACCCATTACACATTTGTGTTACATCACAAATTACTCCTCTACACCAGTGTTCTATTCATACATGGGTTTAAATATTCCCTCTAGTGTTCTATTTAACAGCATATTCAGGAATAAAACTATCTCCATACAGAATCCCTATATAAAGTTATAAATCTTTAGTTTTTCATGTCCGCACCGCAGCAACGATCACAGCGCAGCAGCCCGAGAGGGGGACATATCTTTCATAGAGGAAATCAGTGTCCGTGGGCTGTTACCCTCTCAAATATTTCAATGGCATCTCCTGTCAGTGTTCACTACCTGTAGATTGATGGGTAGTGGTGGACAGAACCCCTAGATAACGTTATAGATTTGAGCTGTCACAGAACTGGTTGGGGAATTCAGTATTTTCCTTATATAACTATACTTAGGTATTCACATTCACACCACTCCATGTGCATCTTCAACGATTCTAAATGTCTATAATAACACCTTGTGCTATTATCAGTGGTTTTCAGACCACGTAGACTTTTCTATTGTTACATCCTATGCACCACATGTATCTTCAACGGTTCTCTTGCCACTACTTTCTATACACTAGTAGTCCCAGACTACGATGGCCGGTGGTGGATAGAACCCCTAGATTGAAAAACTCTCACACAGAACTGGAAAACTCAGCTCACATTCACACTGGAGCTAGTCCCCTGACTCAGTACGTTTATAGCTACATTTCAATCTCTTATCCAATTTTCTATCAGCTTATTATCCAATCTTAATAGTAATAATTTCAATCCATTTATTATCCACATTTAAAATCAGCTTAATGTCATATTTTACAATCACAACGTTCACATCCACATTCACTTAGTACTAGTCCCAAACACACTCTAATCTCCATTATTACCCCATGTGCATCTTCAATGATTCTCTTGTCGTTACTTCCTGTGCACCATATGTATCTCCTATATACAGTGCTTTCGGAAAGTAT
The DNA here is from genome assembly GCA_003317085.1 of Hucho hucho. Taxonomy (NCBI): domain Eukaryota; kingdom Metazoa; phylum Chordata; class Actinopteri; order Salmoniformes; family Salmonidae; genus Hucho; species Hucho hucho. The sequence goes on from QNTS01000413.1 coordinate 512,177, forward strand.
TCAGACCCCTTGACTTTTTCCACATTTTGTTAGGTTAGCCTTATTCTAAAATTGGTTAAAATAGTTTTTCCCCTCATCAAGCTACATACACTATCCCAGAATAACAAAGCAAAAACAGGTTTATAGAAATGTTTGCTAATTTATAAAAAAAAATACAAAACTGAAATATCACATTTACATAACTATTCAGACCCTTGTCCCAAAGCCACTTCTGCATTGTATTGGCTTTGTGCTTAGGGTCGTTGTCCTGTTAGAAGGTGAACCTTTGCCACAGCCTGAGATCCTGAGCACTCTGGAGCAGTGTTTCATCAAGGATCTCTCTGTACTGCTCTGTTCATCTTTGCCTCGATCCTGACTAGGGTTGCACATTTTGGGGAATATTCAGAGGTGGAAACTTTCCGTGGGAATTAACGGAAATATATGTGAATTGACGGAAATATATGCAAATTAATTTAATAACACCATTTAAATGTAGATGTGTTTTGCATGGATATATTTACCATATCATATGGAGACAGAAACATAAACCTTTTAACTTATCATAAGTAGACATAATTGCAAATGATTAAATCCTTCCAATATAAATTAAAAAAACAATTTAGCGCTAACGCCCCATCCCTGACAACATCCGGAAAAATGTAGAGCGCCAAATTCAAAATGCAAATGTAGTATTATAAAACATTCATAAAAATACAAGTGTTGCACGCTCTTCAAAAGCTTAGACTCTTGGCAATCTCACAGCATTGTCAGATTTCAAAAAGGCTTTTACGGCGAAAGCACAACATTTGATTGTCTGAGGACAGCACCCCATGTACTTCCCATATTAGCATAATAATAAAACCAGCGCGGGTGTCACAAAACACATAAAAAGAGCTCAAATAAATCGCTTACCTTTGATGATCTTCTGCTGAGGGCAATCCGAAGTGTCCAAGCAAGACATCCAATGTTCCTTTTGTTAGAAAAAGTCCCTATTTATATTCATAAATCTCCATTTTGGTTGGCGCGTTCTGTTCAGAAAATCCACCGTTCACTCGCCCAATATAGAAGACACAGAGACCGGTAAAAATATACCTATAAACTGTGTCCAAACAAATCAAACCATGTTTCTAATCGATCCTTAGCTACACTATTATGTTTATTAACGATTATATTTCACACGGATAATATCCTGAACGATAGTAAAGTAAAAAACCGAGGTGCGCGCTCCCGGGTCACTCGCGCCACAGACAGAAATCACTTTGTCACTCCACTTGGAAAAACTTCCTGTATTCCACTAGTATTCAAGACAAACTCTTGAAACCTTTTTCTAAAGACTGTTGACATCTAGTGGAAGCCATAGGTACTGCAACCTGGGTCCTGGATTTCAGCAGATCCCATAGACAACCATTGGAAAAGAAGGCATGTCACAAAAAAAACATTTTTCCGGATGGATTTTACTCGGGTTTTCGCCTGCCATATCAGTTCTGTTATACTCACAGACATTATTTTAACAGTTTTAGAAACTGAGTGTTTTCTATCCAATAGTACTAATTGTGTGCATATCCTAGTTTCTGGGCCTGAGTGGCAGGCATTTTACTTTGGGCACGCCAGACTCTCCAAAACTCCCAACACTGCCGCCGCTCCCTAACTAGTTTTAAGTGAGTTGATTCTTCACATGGGATGATTTCGCTGAACAACAAAAGAAAGGGAATATTGAATGATCCATCCATCGCATCTCCCAAAAACATTTTCAACATACGTCTGTAAAATTATAGTCTAGAAACTAAAGCTTTGGTTGTCTTCCTCTCAGGCTTTCATGTCTTCTCCCTGAACCTCCTCAATGTCCACCTCTTGAACATCAGACTCTGAGGCCTCATCTTCACTGTCACTTTCCAACCTTGTTGAGGATGGCTCTTTGTCAGGCTCAAAAAGCCAAAAAAATGCCCGGATGGCCACCAATTTCTCAACCCTTGTATTGGTCAGCCTGTTGTGTGCTTTGGTGTGTGTTTTCCCAAACAAGAACCAGTTGCGCTCTGAGGCGGCTGATGTTGGTGGGATTTGGAGGATGATGGAGGCAACAGGGGAAAGAGCCTCAGATCCACAAAGTCCCTTCCACCAGGTGGCTGATGAGATACACTACCGTTCAAAAGTTTGGGGTCACTTAGAAATGTCCTTGTTTTTGAAAGAAAAGCACATTAGAAGCAATAAAACTAGCCTTTAGACTAGTTGAGTATCTGGAGCATCAGCATTTGTTGGTTTGATTACAGGCTCGAAATGGCCAGAAACAAAGTACTTTCTGCTGAAACTCGTCAGTCTATTCTTGTTCTGAGAAATGAAGGCTATTCCATGCGAGAAATTGCCAAGAAACTGAAGATCTCATACAACGCTGTGTACTACTCCCTTCACAGAACAGCGCAAACTGGCTCTAACCAGAATAAAAAGAGGAGTGGGAGGCCCCGGTGCACAACCAACTGAGCAAGAGGACAAGTACATTAGTGTCTAGTTTGAGAAACAGACGCCTCACAAGTCCTCAACTGGCAGCTTCATTAAATAGTACCTGCAAAACACCAGTCTCAACGTCAACAGTGAAGAGGCGACTCCGGGATGCTGGCCTTCTAGGCAGAGTTCCTCTGTCCAGTGTCTGTGTTCTTTTTCCCATCTTAATCTTTTATTTTTATTGGCCAGTCTGAGATATGTCTTTTTCTTTGCAACTCTGCCTAGAAGGCCAGCATCCCGTAGTCGCCTCTTCACTGTTGACGTTGAGACTGGTGTTTTGCGGGTACTATTTAATGAAGCTGCCAGTTGAGGACTTGTCAGGCGTCTGTTGGTATTTATTTTTAGGTGGGGGGTGGGATTAATTTAAGAGGTAGGGTTTAACTCTCAGACCATGAGAAAACAGATTCTCTGGTCTGATGAAACCAAGATTGAACTCTTTGGCCTGAATACGAAGAGGCACATCTGGAGGAAACCTGGCACCATCCCTACGGTGAAGCATGTTGGTGGCAGCATCATGCTGTGGGGATGTTTTTCCACAGCCGGGACTGGGAGACTATTCAGGATCGAGGGAAAGCTGAACGGAGCACAGAGATCCTTGATGAAAACCTGTTCCAGAGCGCTCAGGACCTCAGACTGAGGCGACGGTTCACCTTCCAACAGGACAATGACCCTAAGCACACAGCCAAGACAACGCAGGAGTGGCTTCGGGACAAGTCTCTGAATGTCCTTGATTGGCCCAGCCAGAGCCCGGACTTGAAGCCGATCAAACATCTCTGGAGAGACCTGAAAATAACTGTGCAGGGACGGGACGCTCCCCATCCAACCTGACAGAGCTTAAGAGGATCTGCAGAGAAGAAACTCCCCAAGTACAGGTGCGCCAAGCTTGTAGCGTCATACCCAAGAAGACGCGAGGCTGTAATTGCTGCCAAAGGTGCTTCATCAAAGTACTGAGTAAAGGGTCTGAATACTTATGTAAAACATTACATTTGCAAAAATATCTAAACCTGTTTTTGCTTTGTCATTATGGGGTATTGTGTGTAGATTGATGAGGAAAAAAACAATAATACATTTTAGAATAAAACTAACGTAACAAAATGTGGAAAAAGTCAAGGGGTCTGGATACTTTCCAAATGCACTGTATAGTGTACACACACACTAACGAACAAGTCAATATAGTTTAGTCAGGTTTGTATGATGTTGACTTGACTTCATAGCTGACTCATATTTACCCACAACATCATATTTATTTCCACCATTATGGGTTTAACAACAATTAAGTCATTCTGTAACTACAGTTTAGGACTCAAATGTAGTAAGGATGGGTAAACAGTCCATGTTGAAAGTGTGTTTATTATCTGTGTGTACGTACCTGAGGGAGTGTATGTCTGTTTAATCTGTATCATCTTTCTCTTCCAGGAGGAGGAGGGTCCAGAGGTGCTGCTGGTGAAGGAGGAGGGGTCTGGGGAGGGTCTGGGGAACCCTGAGGGGACCATGGTCATGGAGGACAACAAGACTACACCTCCTGAACCCACAGAGGAACCAGCTGAGCAGCACAGGACCACACACAGTATCACTGAGGTGAGCCCACTGTGAACTACTGTCTGAATGGTATTAGTTAGGGCCGTATTCTACTAAGCCTCTCAGAGTAGGAGTGCTGAAGTAGGATCAGTTTTGTAATTTTAGATCATGCTGAATAAGACTATGCAGACAGGTGGGGGACCTGATCCTCGATCAGCACTTCTACTCTGAGACTCTTTGTGTATAAGGGCACAGGTCTTGATATATTGTCTGGTAGTGTGGGACCATGCTTTTGAATTATCAGACCATGAAAGAATGTCAAGTAATCAAATCAACTAACACATTTGCATAGTACTCATAGCAATCCCTCATTGCCCAATCAGGAGATGCTCTGTAGCAGGGTGCTCATATCAGATTTCTTGATCCAACATCCTCTCACTCTGTATCTCTTACAGTCAGTAGACATGGAGGATGGGAAGCCTGATCTGCTGCTGGTCAAAGAAGAGACAATAGAAGACGAACCAGAGAGCATTGATCTGCTGAGTGGACTAAAGCTGGGGGAGCAAGGTAAGGGAGAAATAATATAGCCTACATACAGTAATAGATCTTCAATGGAAATAGTGATACTCCTGGCTCTTAATTTTCTTCATTCATGAAATGCATACATTTTACATACAAAAACACACAATGTGAAAATGCTCAGGTAATTAACCAAAAACAATCCATATGTAGAATGTTCTCTGCCATGTTTGTGAAGTCTATTTTGTAACCTCTTCCTGCAGGTGGTTGGCTGGAGGCTAACAGAGGAGACTGGACAGCCATCATGGATTCCCAGACCCAGACCGGTGCAGCCAAAGGCCTAAGAGACAACATCACTGATCAGGCCAGGACCAGAGGCGATATAATGGAGGTCAGTGGATGGGACAGCATCCTCAACTCTCGGAAGGGGAACTACACTGTTAACCACAACCAGAAACTGACAGTCGAACACGAAACAACAACCAAACTTAGTCTCCATGAGAACATACTGGCTGAGACCAGGGCGAGGCGTAGATTTGGTCTGCAGGGACGGGGAGGTGTCCGTATGCGGCAGGAGAGAACAGACACAGACTCAGCTAGCGATGCTCCGTCCTGCTCCTATAGTTGTGATTCAGAGAGACTGATGGCGCCTCAGGTTAACCCCCTAACAGATGCTGCCTTCAGCCTGCCTTCTATAGGATCTATCAACTGGAACATGGACCCTGTGACAACACAGACATTCCCTGGTGCTTGTCCTCCTCACACTCTCCTAATGTTAAACCAGACAAATGACCGTAGTAGAGACGGAATCTGTAAAGCTGGCAGCGCCAAAGAGAAGCGCTTCCCATGTTCATTCTGTGGGAAAGCCTTCAGTTTTCCCAAACAGGTGGAGATCCACCAGAGGACGCACACAGGGGAGAAACCGTTCAATTGTACCCAGTGTTATATGCGCTTCGCCCGGGCTGGCCACCTGAAGAGCCATCAGAGGGTCCACACAGGGGAGAAACCCTTCAGCTGCCCCCAGTGTGAGAAGAGGTTCTCCCACCAGCACCAGCTGAAGAGGCACCTGAAGGTCCACACGGGAGAGAGGCCGTTTGCCTGTACGCACTGCGAGAAGAGGTTCTCAGAGAGGAGCTACCTCAGGATACACCAGCAGAAAATGCACATGGCACATGTATAGTGTATAGACATGTAATGTAGTACTAGTTAGTTTGTTTGTAGTTAATTATGTTGGTTTTGGATGTAGTAGGGAACTGGATGAGGTTAACTGAGGAAAGAATGAGTATGATGAGGCAGAGTAGATGATATGGTGATGGTTGGTGTGATGGTGTCTGTAAAAATGCTTCACTGATGAAAAGTGAACCTTGTCCTGTTAGATGCTGGTGTTTTATAATGAGGAAATGATAGTGCCTTAATTCATTTTTGCCTAACATGAAGTAGTGAAGATGTGTGTAATGTAATGTTGAACCTTTTCCAAATTATTCTAAAATGTATTTTATCAAAGCGAGGGTACCAGATTTATGTAAAAGGTAAAGTGTTACCATAGTTCAGTTATTCTACTTGCTATTTTGTTTAAATGAAATACTAAATTGACTCTCCTGACTGACTTAGTTATTTTGTATCATTTTATATATATACAGTTTAAGTCATAGGTTTACATACACTTTAGCAAAATACATTTTCACAATTCCTGACATTTAATCGTAGTAAATATTCCCTGTCTTAGGTCAGTTAGGATCACCACTTTATTTTAAGAATGTGAAATGTCAGAATAATAGTAGAGAATTATTTATTTCAGCTTTTATTTCTTTCATCACATTCCCACTCGGTCAGAAGTTTACATACCCTCAATTAATATTTGGTAGCATTGCCTTTAAATTGTTTAACTTGGGTCAAAGGTTTTGGGTAGTCTTCCACAAGCTTCGCACAATAAGTTGGGTGAATTTTGGCCCATTCCTCCTGACAGAGCTGGTGTAACCGAGTCAGGTTTGTAGGCCTCCTTGCTCGCACACACTTTTTCTATAGGATTGAGGTCAGGGCTTTGTGATGGCCACTCCAATACCTTTGATTTTGTTGTCCTTAAGCCATTTTGCCACAACTTTGGAAGTATGCTTGGGGTCATTGTCCATTCGGAGTAACCTTACCAGACATAGAAGTGTCCACAATGGGGAGAAATCGTAGGACTGAGATGTATGCACTTCTGGGAATAATTGTTTAGCGGAAATATTATAGTTATCGTGTGAATTGTCTGGGGGTAAGAGGGTAATTTACCACATACTCCTCATTAACCCTTTGTTAACTTGTCATTTGAAACAGGCTTGTGTAAATACCTGTTTTTACAGCGACAGTAAGCCTAGGCTAGAACAAGCACTTAAATATTTATCTTACTGAGTAGATGGAATAAAGTAATTCTATAATTGTATTTTATCACACAGTTCGTTCTTAAACAAGTCTGCTCTGAACTTGAAAGATAGTGATCATGAACAGGAGATTTGATATGTAACGTAAAAAGCAGTACCGTATTTCAAAGAACAAGGCGCACACCTTTTTCAGTTAACCACAGCCTTTGAGCTATGACGCCAACCAATAAGATCCTTTCTCTTTAGTGTAAACGGAAGTGAATAGTTACCCAAAACAATTATCACGTTAGTGTTGTTATTTAGACGTTTAACACCTTTGAACTCAAAATATGCCTAACTGCACAGCATTACATACTTACTTCAGGTAGTGTTTATTTCGCGTTGGAGACAGGACTTGGTTGTTAGATGTTCTAGGTAAGGCTAGCTAGCTACTAACAATGTCTAACTATGGTTTTTCACACTCAAATAGCCTCCATCATGGAGGTACTAGCGAATTCAGCCGTGACAGAGATCTGTAAACTCGTAGACGACGACTATGCAGTGTTTCGTTTGGAAATAACTCAAAGCCAGAAAGAAAACAGGACATTACGGAGGAAACTACAGCTACTGGAACTGAAGGTGGCACGGGAGCGCGTCCTCGCCAGTCGCCCCATTCCCCTCTGCGCATGTGTGACCTTAGATGTGTTAAACACATACTGTAGAATAGATGGAAAACTTCTTAGGGATAACCTCATTTTTTTCAATTTTCGCCTAAATGACATACCCAAATCTAACTGCCTGTAGCTCAGGCCCTGAAGCAAGGATATGCATATTCTTGGTCCATTTGAAAGAAAACACTTTGAAGTTGAACGTAGGAGAATAACACAATAGATCTGGTATTATAAAAAAAAAAATCTACCACCATCTTTGAAATGCAACAGAAAGGTCCCTGTTCCAGCCATCACTCTGGTTGTAATTCCGTGTCCACAAGATCGCAGCAGTGTATGTGCAAAGTTTCAGACTGATAATTTGAAGTACGAGTGAACTTCATGACATTTAGTGTGAAGTCACCCAGGTACATTTGGGCAAATCGTGAAGGAGACATTTGCATTCATATTACATTTTACTGCAAGAATATCGTCATCTGTATACTTGGACCAGTATTAGTAGCCATATTATAAGTTCAACATTTGCAAAACAACCGACAGATACGACAGATACAAGCCCAGCTCATTGGCTATCTAGCTAGCTTTGTTTGACCCCGATTGGTGCTTATTTGACAAAGTTAGAGTCGTTCAAATGAAGACCGCCCGCCTCATCGGCGTGCCATGAAGGAGTCGCTCTCTGACCAAATATTTTGTCCTATAGGATATACTACACCCCTAATGATATAGTGAAGTCTCGTTACGTTCTAGGATCTCTGAGGAATAAATACGAATGTAATTTGACTGGTTAAAACAACGTTTAGGGTTAGATTTTCACAGATTCCTTTCTTTGCAAATTGAATGAGTGGAAATACCAAATCGATCGTGCATGCTATATGGACCTTTTTAGGATATGAAAAATGATTTTATCTAACAAAACGACACTTCATGTTATCTCTGAGACCCCTTTGGATGATAAATCAGAGCAAGATTTCAGAATGTAAGTACACATTTCACCTTCAGAGGTGAATTTATCAAACCTATCTCGGTAAAAAAAAGTGTTTTGTTGTTAGGAGCTCTCCTCAAACAATAGCATGCCATTTTTTTTCGCAGTAATAGCTACTGTAAATTGGACAGTGCAGTTATATTAACAAGAATTTAAGCTTTCAGCCGATATCAGACACTTATATGTACCGACATTTGTTGTTTCTCTAAAATCTGCGATGGTAACAAGGCGCTGCATGATTTACAACTATCCCGTTGACGGGACTTAACCAGAATTGGGTCTTGGTCAGTTTTTTATAGTATGCAATAACTCCCCTGATTACTTGGTTGTCTTGCGCAAAGACACTATCATATTATAACCAGATTCTTGTTTTCTGCATTTCATATTATTTACCCAATGAAAACAATGTGATGCATGGAACATAATACATCAATCAATAAATAGTATATCAAGAAGTTATGAGAAGTGTTACCTTACGTCCTTGCCAATTCTACACATTATCAATTGTGTACAATATACCGTTGAGCATTGACAGTACCTAACCTAACCATGTCTTTCCCCCCCAATCACTCTCTCAGGTGAAGGACGTCTCACTGGAGGCCACAGGAGCATTGTGAAGCCAGGCGGACACAATACATGGAGAGATGGTCAACCAATCACTGTTGATGAGGGTAGTGGAACCTCAACCCAGAACATTATCATGATAGAGGTTAGTGTCATAGTATTACATCAAAATTACAGTTACTTTGTTAATCAAATGTGGCCTATTTATTTCAGAAAGGCTGCCCTCAGCTAGGCTGCCCTCAGAAAGGCTGCCCTCAACTTGCTTACATGTATCTGCCATAGGGGAGCTTGTGAGGCTTCTCTGACACAGTGTTTTCGCTGCAGTCATTTATCTGTGGCGCTGCGCCACGGCAAATAAATATGGAACTTGAAAAAAATATGTCTGCCGAGGCACACTTTAAAGATTCTAGAACAGTCCACATTTACTTTTCCTCTGCAAACAAAACGAGTAATGCATGACAACCCCATAGTAGAATAGTTTCTCTTTACCTAGTTGGCTTGTTGTTATGAGGTCTACGCGAGAGAGATATTCCTCTCAAGGCGCATTCATGTTATGAGTGCCATAGGGAGGGAAACATGAATTCTGATAAGCAGTCAATGCATAACAATTCTTGCAATCCCGGGGAAACAGCAGTTTTAATGGCCTTTGTTAAAAACGGGGATCCCAGGATCTAGCTAATGATTAGCCCAATAGGGTACATGCAGATAGGCAACCCCATGCTTCAGCCTATTTGTTTAGAGCCATTATGCTGCATCAGTTGGGCTACAGGTGATCATGCTTATTGCTAATAGCACATATGATAATATGGACCATGCATAGGCTATATTTATGGTCCAATATGTTAAAATAAATAAAAATCTTAGTCAACCGAGAGTCGTCCAGTTATTTTGACCAATCAATTGGTTGAATTGTTGAAACTTATTTTTCCATATATAGACAGACACACCCTATGTGTTTGAATAAAATTAACTACATGTGCACTGAGCTTGTCTAATGCTTTAAGCACACTGTTTGATTAAATAATTAAGACACACAAATAACTCAAGAAAGAGCCCGATGATCACACTAAAAAAATGACAACGAGTACCTGTGTGACTGGCTCACGTTGTCTCTCTTTCCTCCCTACTGCAGTGAAAAGGTACCACAGCACAGTGCCTGTGTGACTGGCTCACGTTGTCTTTCCTCCCTACTGCAGTGATAAGGTACCACAGCACAGTGCCTGTGTGACTGGCTCACGTTGTCTTTCCTCCCTACTGCAGTGAAAAGGTACCACAGCACAGTGCCTGTGTGACTGGCTCACGTTGTCTTTCCTCCCTACTGCAGTGATAAGGTACCACAGCACAGTGCCTGTGTGACTGGCTCACGTTGTCTTTCCTCCCTACTGCAGTGAAAAGGTACCACAGCACAGCATGTGTTAATTGCGCTGTCCGTGCTGATGCTGCAAACTCATTTCAGCCATTTTGTTTCTTACTGAAAAGTCATTTTACCGAAATCCCTCATTTGTTTAGGAAAAACATTCCCTCAACCCTTGCTCTCTTTACGTGAAGCATCGCATGTGACCAATAGGGCCTGACCTATAGCCTATCATAATGACGCCAATGAATTGGTTATAACAAACTACGAACACAGTAACACGTGACAGCAAAATGGATGCGGAGGACGTGAAAAATAAACTTGGAATGGGTGAATGTTTACTGGTTGCTCAGGAGGTCAAGGGGAAGTCAGGTCTGTGGAAGACATTTGACCTAGTTGTGGAAACGACTGGAGATCCAGATAAAGGAGGGACTAAGAGCAAGCGTTGCGTAAATATTATGTGTGCCAAAAAGTTGCGGTTAGATTACAATATCATTATTTTTTCTGACCATTTGGAACAGTGTAAACAACACTAAATAACAACACTAATGATTTATGAAGCCTTTATTACAGCAGACTAAAAACAGCTGCATGCATTCGTGAATTGCGGTTTATTTATTGTTTAGGCTAAGTATCCAAAGCTCCCTTTGTTATTTAATTTAAAACTAAAATGCTTGATTGCTTTTCAAAGCATGAATGTCTCATATGCTGTGTGATGGCATGAACAAAATAATCATTGAGTGATTGATACAGTAGCCTATATATTGAAATATATATAGTAAGTAAGTAAGTTATGGTATTATGACTAAACAGGACGCACTCTTAAGCCTATAGCTCGATGGTGGTTATACAAGGCTACTATACAAAGTATACTAAATGATAATGACATTACAGATTATAATGAGGATCATAATAATAATTGTAATAATAACAATTAGAAGATGATCAAGAAAATGGAGGGTATAGGAGCGAGAGCTGCGTGCATATTATGTGACGAACAGGTGCTGTTAGATTACAATATTATTTTCCTGCCTGTTTGGAACAGTATAAACAACACTAAATACATTATAAGTAATACCAGTCTGTTATAACAAGAAAAAAACATTAAAAAGACTTTATTACAGCATAGCAAAGATTAAAAACAGCGAATCTGAAATTGCTTCATCCAACATTTTGCCGTTGCACGAGGCTTGGTGCCAAAGGAATCAGACCTTATCCAACACGGGAGAAAGTGTATTTGTTATAAAATAGTATTTAATTTATTAGTGTTGCACCATTATTTTTACATACAGTTGAAGTCGGAAGTTTACATACACTTAGGTTGGAGTCATTAAAACTCATATTTCAACCACTCCACAAATTTCTTGTTAACGAACTATAGTTTTGGCAAGTCGGTTAGGACATCTACTTTGTGCATGACACAAGTCATTTTTCCAACAATTGTTTCCAGACAGATTATTTCACTTATAATTCACGGTATCACAATTCCAGTGGGTCAGAAGTTTACATACATTAAGTTGACTGTGCCATTAAACAGCTTGGAAAATTCCAGAACATTATGTCATGGCTTTAGAAGCTTCTGATAGGCTAATTGACATAATTGTAGTCAATTTGAGGTGTACCTGTAGATGTATTTCAAGGCCTACCTAACTCAGTGCCTCTTTGCTTGACATGATGGGAAAATCAAAAGAATTCAGCCAAGACCTCAGACAATAAATTGTAGACTTCCACAAGTCTGGTTTATCCTTGGGAGCAATTTCCAAACGCCTGATGGTACCACGTTCTGTACAAACAATAGTACGCAAGTATAAACACCATGGGACCACGCAGCCGTCATTCCGCTCAGGAAGGAGACGTGTTCTGTCTCCTAGAGATGAACGTACTTTGGTGCGAAAAGTGCAAATCAATCCCAGAACAACAGCAAAGGACCTTGTGAAGATGCTGGAGGAAACAGGTACAAAAGTATCTATATCCTCAGAAAAACGAGTCCTATATCAACATAACCTGAAAGGCCGCTCAGCAAGGAAGAAGCCACTGCTCGCAAACCGTAGTCTGGCTTTTTTTAATGGCGGTTTTGAATTGCACATGGGACAAAGATTGTACTTTTTGGAGAAATGTCCTCTGGTCTGATGAAACAAAAATAGAACTGTTTGGTCATAATGACCATCGTTATGTTTGGAGGAAAAAGGGGGAGGCTTGCAAGCCGAAGAACACCATCCCAACCGTGGAGCACGGGGATGGCAGCATCATGTTGTGGGGGTGCTTTGCTGCAGGAGGGACTGGTGCACTTCACAAAATAGATGGCATCATGAGGAAGAAAAATTATGTGGATATATTGAAGCAACATCTCAAGACATCAGTCTGGAAGTTAAAGCTTGGTCGCAAATGGGTCTTCCAAATGGACAATGACCAAAAGTATACTTCCAAAGTTGTGGCAAAATGGCTTAAGGACAACAAAGTCAAGGTATTGGAGTGGCCATCACAAAGCCCTGACCTCAATCCTATAGAACATTTGTGGGCAGAACTGAAAAAGAGTGTGCGAGCAAGGAGGCCTACAAACCTGACTTAGTTACACCAGCTCTGTCAGGAGGAATGGGCCAAAATTCACCCAACTTATTGTGGGAAGCTTGTGGAAGGCTACCCGAAACGTTTGACCCAAGTTAAACAATTTAAAAGGCAATGCTACCAAATACTAATTGAGTGTATGTAAACTTCTGACCCACTGGGAATGTGATGAAAGAAATAAAAGTTGAAATAAATCATTCTCTACTATTATTCTGACATTTCACATTCTTAAAATAAAGTGGTGCTTCTAACTGACCTACGTTACTAGGACTAAATGTCAGGAATTGTGAAAAACTGAATTTAAATGTATTTGGCTAAGGTGTATGTAAACCTCCGACTTAAACTGTAATATAACCATATACAACATCCGTATCACGTCTTGGAGTAATGGACTGTGCCATCCCCGTGGCCTCCAATGGATTAGTCCACTGAAACAGGCGCAAATCAGACAGGTGTCTTGTGCACCATGAAAAAAACCTCAACATTTAGACTGCTCGTCTAAAGAAATCTCTTTCGACCAACAGCCAAACAATCGAACAGTCGAGTAAAATGGGGTCAGATCTAAAATAATTAACAAATAATTTTACAAATTTGCAATTGGGGCCAATTTCTGGAGGTATAAATTATATTTTAGATGGTGTCAGCATAATTTTATTTTTCATTCATTTTGGATTAGAATTCAACCTTTTCCCCCCACTGCTACGACATTGTTATCCAATTCTACTCATGTACCCTTAATAAACTCCTCTCTTCTTGTCAGTCTGCAGATGCAGAAGCTGCAGGTCCTGGAGGATCGTCTCTGGTAAAGCAGGAGAGGACTGAAGGAGAGGATCCACAACACAGCAGAGACATCCAGGCTGGAGCAGCGGCACCCCCTGAATCCACGGAGGACCTCAACGCCTTACCCCAGCCCAGGACCCGACACAGCATCGCGGAGGTCAGTGGAAAGCAGAACGGCGTCCTCAAGACATAGACGGACACAGAGAATTTAACTGTAACACAAAGGCTCTTACACACAGGATCTAACCTCAAGTCAGACCCAGAGAGACTGGCGCTGGAGAGACTGGTCTGTCATCTTGCTCCCGCCTCAGAGTATTTACTTTACGGGAGCCCGAGGACGGTTCATTCCCATCCGGACTCCGGTGACGCGTTAGAGACCGGCAATGATCCGTCTTGTTCTTACACTACAGAGATGGACCCTGGCAACATGCCCTTGGGTTTAGAGACACAGACTGATCAGTCTAGAGGGGACTGGAACCGGTACAGTAGTAGTGTATACTCTGAAGGGTGCCTAGATAAGAAAGGGGAGGTTATAGTGGTAGATGAGGTGACTGTGAAAGTAGAGGGTGACGCTCCTCCCACATGGAATGCAGATAGTCACCTAGGAGACGGATAGTCACAGGGCAGAGATTTCTTAGACTACAGGAAAAGCTTAGAGACAAATCTAAATGTCGCGGCCCACTCCCCTTTACACACGCTCAGGGATCGCGACCCAGTGTTCACGTCAATGGGGCCTTCCAATTCCTTTTCGATCAGGTATTGAACTCAAATGAAAGGGCTAGAGCCCAGGTTCAGGGAGGTGGAGCAACATCAGGCAGTAGTAAAAAGAAACGGTTCCTCTGCATGTTCTGTAACAAAGGCTTCAGCTGCCCCCAGAAGGTGGAGATCCACCAGAGGGTCCACACAGGGGAGAAACCCTTCAGCTGTGCCCAGTGTCACATGCGCTTCGCAGAGGCTGGCACACTGAAGAGGCACCAGAGGGTCCACACTGGGGAGAAACCGTTCGTCTGCCACGTGTGCCGTGCTAGTTTCTCCCACTCGTTCAACCTGAAGAGGCACCATAGGGTCCACACAGGGGAGAATCCTACAGCTGCCCCCAGTGTGAGAAGTTCTCCCACCAGCTGAAGATGCACCAAAAGGTCCACATGGGAGAGAGGCCATTTGCCTGTACAAACTGCGGGAAGAGGTTCTCAGAGAAGAGCTACCTCAGGATGTACCAACAGAAAAAACATTCCACTCTATAACATAGAAAGTAACCATTCCACTCTATAACATAGAAAGTAACCATTTGATTCCATTTCTTCTGATGTTTAGATCAAACCCTGCATTAAAAGGCAAAGATACATTTTCATTGTTCTCAACAGAAAAGATCCACAGATGCATTTGGATTAACGACAGTAACAGATTTGAATATATCTGAGTAGAATATTTCATCCAGACATTGTGTGATATTTAAGCCTAAAAAGTCTGTTACATATTGTGTAAGCTATATGATGTTCACAAATGCCTATTTCATTATTTCCATTTAACTACTTAATGTTTTCCAAGACACTTTTAATTAGTATATTAATGCAGTTTATCAAGTCCATGCAGATTTTTAGTTGAGACATGACGTGTACATGTGGATTTCATATGGTGTAATTTAAAATTTGTTCATGTTTTAATAAACACAAAATGGGACTTTTCATTCTAAGGCTTTCATTGAGACTCTCTTTAGTATACATCACATCTCACCCTATTTTGCATACACCCAAAAGCGCTTTAACCAATATACACTTCCTAAATATACCTGCACACTAACAAACACCTACTGTACATGTCAAAATAGTTTTGTCAGGTTTGACTGATGACTTTAGACTTATCATAGCTGACTCATATTTACCCACAACATCATATTTATGTCCATCATGATGGGTTTAACAACAATGTAATTCTGTAACTTCAGTATAGTACTCAAACGTAGTGGGGATGGGTAAACACTCCATGTTGAAAGTGTGTTTATTATCTGTGTGTGAGTGTGTACGTACCTGAGGGAGTGTATGTATGTCTGTTAGTGATGCGCGGCTTGACTCACTGAGCAGGTTCAAGGTCATGAAATATTGTGTGGTTGGTGGCGGGCAGGTTGAATAAAGAGAAAACGATAGCTTTAAAAAATCCATAAATGTACCCTATAGATAAATGTATATCTATAGGGTACATTTATCCTAAAATAATGAAAGAAAAACCTATCTGGCTTTAGTCCATAAGCCATAGTTTTAGCCTACACGCCAATGGACAGAAAACGTTAAAGCTGCAACAACTTTTTGAGCGACCCAACCAAATGCACATAGAAATGTTTTATCTGTCATTCTCCTTTAAAGCATGCTTAAGAAGCGGTAGATATGTTCTATTTGCGCTATTTCTATGCTTCCCATTCTTAAGTTTAGTTTTTGCGTCTTTTACTTTAGTTTGTTTTTACACCAGCTTCAAAAAGATCTACATACAAAAAAATTGTTATGGAAAATATATTTATCAGTGGTTTAGATGGGACAATGAATATCTCCCCTATACTTACTTGTTTTGTTTTTTTCACAAACTAAAATTAGGCCAGGAAATGGCGGAGCGATTTCTGCATAGCCCATCTTTTAACGTTGACCCATGGAGGCTAAAAGCTGCGAAATGGATTGTTGAAAATGAAGAGAAGGGAGGGCATGAAAAGTAATGTTTGGGAAAGATTTGGTGAAGTGGTAAAAGAGGATGATAGCAGTGCCATGATGATTGTGTATAGCACCTTTGACAGCGATTACAGCATCGAGTCTTCTTGGGTATGACGCTACAAGCTTGGCACACCTGTATTTGGAGAGTTTCTCCCATTATTCTCTGCAGATCCTCTCAAGCTCTGTCAGGTTGGATAGGGAGCATCGCTGCACAGCTATTTTCAGGTCTCTCCAGAGATGTTTGATCGTGTTCAAGTCCGGGCTCTGACTGGGCCAATCAAGGACATTCAGAGACTTGTCTTGAAGCCACTCCTGCGTTGTGTTGTCTTGGCTGTGTGCTTAGAGTCATTGTCCAGTTGGAAGGTGAACCTTCAACCGAGTCTGAGGTCCTGAGTGCTCTGGGGCAGGTTTTCATCAAGGATCTCTCTGTACTTTGCTCCGTTCATCTTTGCCTCAATACTAACTAATCTCCCAGTCCCTGCCGCTGAAAAACATCCCCACCGCATGATGTTGGTGCCAGGTTTCCTCCAGACTTGGCATTCAGGCTAAAGAGTTCAATCTTGGTTTCATCAGACCAGAGAATCTTGTTTCTCATGGTCCGTGTCCTTTAGGTGCCTTTTGGCAAACTCCATGCGAGCTGTCGTGCATTTTACTGATGAGTGGCTTCCGTCTGGCCACTCTACAATAAAGGCCTGATTGGTGGAGTGCTGCAGAGATGGTTGTCCTTCTGGAAGTTTCTCTCCACAGAGGAACTCTAGAGCTCAGTCAGAGTGACTATCGGGTTCTTGGTCACCTCCCTGACCAAGGCCTTTCTCCCCCGAATGCTTAGTTTGGAACTAAACTAAGCAATCTGGCCAAACTTCTTCCATTTAAGAATGATGGCCACTGTGTTCTTGGGGACCTTCAATGCTGCAGAAATGTGCCTCGACACAATCCTGTCTCTGAGCATCTACGGACAATTTCTTCGACCTCATGGCTTGGTTTTTGCTCTGACATGCACTGTCAACTGTGGGACCTTATATAGACAGTTGTGTGCCTTTCCAAATCATGTCCAATCAATTTAATTTACCACAGGTGGACTCCAATCAAGTTATAGAAACATCTCAAGGATGATCAATGAAAACAGGATGCACCTGAGCTCATTTTCAAGTCTCATAGCAAAGGGTCTGAATACTTACAGTACCAGTCAAAAGTTTGGACACACCTACTCATTCAATAATTCTGCTTTATTTTTAATATTTTCTACATTGTAGACTAATAGTGAAGACATCAACACTATGAAATAACCAAAAAAGTGTTTATCAAATCAAAATATATTCTATATTTTAGATTCTTCAAAGTATCCACCCTTTGCCTTGATGACAGCTTTGCACACTCTTGGCATTCTCTCAACCAGCTTCATGAGGAATGCTTTTCCAACAGTCTTGAAGGAGTTCCCACATATGCTGAGCACTTGTTGGCTGCTTTTCCTTCACTCTGCGGTCCAACTCATCCCAAACCATCTCAGTTGGAGGCCAGGTCACCTGACACAGCACTCCATCACTCTCCTTCTTGGTCAAATAGCCCTTACAGAACCTGGAGGTGTGTTTTGGTTCATTGTCCTGTTGAAAAACAAATGATAGTCCCACTAAGCGCAAACCAGATGGGATGCCGTATCGCTGCAGAATGCTGCGGTAGCCATGCTGGTTAAGTGTGCCTTGAATTCTGAATAAATCACTGACAGTGTCACCAGCAAAGCACCCCCACACCATCACAACTCCTCCTCCATGCTTCACGGTGGGAACCACACATGCAGAGATTATCTGTTCGCCTACTCTGCATCTCACAAAGACACATCGGTTGGAACCAAAAATAAAAAAATGTAGACTCATCATACCTAAGGACAGATTTCCACCGGTCTAATGTCCATTGCTCGTGTTTCTTGGTCCAAGCAAGTCTCTTCTTCTCATTGGCATCCTTTAGTAGTGGTTTCTTTGCAGCAATTTGACCATGAAGGCCTGATTCACGCAGTCTCCTCTGAACAGTGGATGTTGAGGTGTCTGTTACTTGAACTCTGTGAAGAATTTATTTGGGCTGTAATCTGAGGTGCAGTTAATAACTCTAATGAATTTATCCTCTGCAGCAGAGGTAACTCTGGGTCTTCCTTTCCTGTGGCGGTCCTCATGAGAGCCAGATTCATCATAGCGCTTGATGTTTTTTGCAACTGCACTTCAAATCAAAGTTTATTCGTCACGTGCGCCGAATACAACAGGGAAATGCTTTCTTACAGGGCCTAACCAACAGGTGAATATTTTTTTTTAGGTGAACAATAGGAAATAAAAAACAACAGTAAAAAGACAGTGAACAATAACAGTAGCGAGGCTATATACAGGCACCGGTTAGTCGGGCTAATTGAAGTAGTATGTACATGTAGGAATGGTTAAAGTGACTATGCATATATGACAAACAGAGAGTAGCAGCAGCGTAAAAGAGGGGTTGGCGGGTGGTGGGTGGCGGGACACAATGCAGATAGTCCGGGTAGCCAATGTGCGGGGGCACCGGTTAGTCGGGCTAATTGGAGGTAGTATGTACATGTAGGTATGGTTAAAGTGACTATGCATATATGACAAACAGAGAGTAGCAGCAGCGTAAAAGAGGGGTTGGGGGGGGGCAATGCAAATAGTCCAGGTAGCCATTTGATTACCTGTTCAGGAGTTTTATGGCTTGGGGGTAAAAGCTGTTGAGAAGCCTTTTGGTCCTAGACTTGGCAAGCTCCGGTACCGCTTGCCATGCGGTAGTAGAGAGAAAAGTCTATGACTGGGGTGGGTTGGGTCTTTGACAATTTTTAGGGCCTTCCTCTGACACCGCCTGGTATAGAGGTCCTGGATGTCAGGCAGCTTGGCCTCAGTGATGTACTGGGCCGTACGCACTACCCTCTGTAGTGCATTACGGTCGGACGCCGAGCAGTTGCCGTATCAGGAAGTGATGCAACCAGTCAGGATGCTCTCGATGTTGCAGCTGTAGAACCTTTTGAGGATCTGAGGACCCATGCCAAATCTTTTTAGTTTCCTAAGGGGGAATAGGCTTTGTCGTGCCCTCTTTACGACTGTCTTGGTGTGTTTGGACCGTTCTAGTTTGTTGGTGATGTGGACACCAAGGAACTTGAAGCTCTCAACCTGCTCCACTACAGCCCTGTCGGTGAGAATGGAGGCGTGCTCGGTCCTCCTTTTCCTGTCGTCCACAATCATCATCTTAGTTTTGTTATTCTCGCACCACCCGACCAGGTCTCTGACCTCCTCCCTATAGGCTGTCTCGTCGATGTAAGGTGATCAGGCCTACCACTGTTGTGTCGTCTGCAAACTTAATGATGGTGTTGGAGTCGTACCAGGCCACGCAGTCGTGGGTGAACAGGGAGTACAGGAGGGGACTGAGCACGTGCCCCTGAGGGGCTCCAGTGTTGAGGATCAGCGTGTTAAACCCTCACCACCTGGGGGCGGCCCGTCAGCAAGTCTAGGATCCAGTTGCAGAGGGAGGTGTTTAGTCCCAGGATCCTTAGCTTACTGATGAGCTTTGAGGGTACTATGGTGTTGAACGCTGAGTTGTAGTCAATGAACAGCATTCTCACGTAAGTGTTCCTTTTGTCCAGGTGGAAAAGGGCAGTGTGGAGTGCAATAGAGATTGCATCATCTGTGGATCTGTTTGGGCGGTATGCAAATTGGAGTGGGTCTAGGGTTTCTTGGATAATGGTGTTGATGTGAGCCATTACCAGCCTTTCAAAGCACTTCATGGCTATGGACGTGAGTGCTATGGGTCGGTAGTCATTTAGGGAGGTTACCTTAGTGTTCTTGGGCACAGGGACTATGGTGGCCTGCTTGAAACATGTTGGTATTACAGACTCGGTCACGGACATGTTGAAAATGTCAGTGAAGACACCTGTCAGTTGGTCAGCACATGCCCGGAGCACACCTCCTGCTAATCCGTATGGCCCCGCGGCCTTGTGAATGCTGACTTGTTTAAAGGTCTTACTCACATCGGCTACGGAGAGCGTGATCACACAGTTGTCCGGAACAGGTGATGCTCTCATGCATGCCTCAGTGTTGCTTGTCTCGAAGCGAGCATAGAAGTGATTTAGCTCGTCTGGTAGGCTCGTGTCACTAGGCAGCTCT
Source organism: Hucho hucho (assembly GCA_003317085.1). Taxonomy (NCBI): domain Eukaryota; kingdom Metazoa; phylum Chordata; class Actinopteri; order Salmoniformes; family Salmonidae; genus Hucho; species Hucho hucho. Next base: position 532,782 of record QNTS01000413.1, read on the forward strand.
CGGCTGTGCTTCCCTTTGTAGTCTGTAATGGTTTGCAAGCCCTGCCACATAAGACGAGCGTCAGAGCCGGTGTAGTATGATTCAATCTTAGCCCTGTATTGGCGCTTTGCCTGTTTGATGTTTTCTCGGAGGGCATAGCAGGATTTCTTATAAGCTTCCGGGTTAGAGTCAAACTAATTGGAAGAAACTTTCAAAGTTCTTTAAATTTCCGGATTGACTGACTTTCATGTCTTAAATTAATGGTGGAATTTCGTTTCTCTTGTTTACTTGAGCTGTTCTTGCCACAACATGGACTTGGTCTTTTACCAAATCTTCTGTATACCACCCATATCTTGTCACAACACAACTGATTGGCTCAAACGCATTAAGAAGGAAAGAAATTCCACAAATTAACTTTTAACAAGGCACACCTGTTAATTGAAATGTATTCCAGGTGACTACCTCATGAAGCTGGTTGAGAGAATGCCAAGAGTGTGCAAAGCTGTCATCAAGGCAAAGGGTGGCTACTTTGAAGACTCAAATATTAAATATATTTTGATTTGTTTGACACTTTTTGGGTTACTACATGATTCCATATGTGTTATTTCATAGTGCTGATGTCTTCACTATTATTCTACAATGTAGAAAATAGTAAATATAAAGAAAAACCCTAGAATGTGGTGTGTCCAAACTTTTGACTGGTACTTTATGTAAATAAAGTATCTGTGCTTTATTTTTAATACATTTGCAACAATTTGTTAACTGTTTTCGCCTTGTCATTATGGGGTATTGTGTGTAGATTGCTAAGGATTTGTATGTATTTAATACCTTTTAGAATAAGGCTGTAACGTAACAAAATGTGGAACAAGTCAAGGGGTCTGAATACTTTCCGAAGGCACTGTAAGCATTTCTTGCATTAAAATGACACAGCAAATGTAGGTAACATTTTTTATAATAATTTGACTTCGGAACAGGATTGAATACATATTTCTTTCAGCATCTTGAGAGAATGCGAATGCGCAGTTCGATACTGTCTGTAGAGGTGCCATCTTTTTCAGCACCATAAAAGCTGATAGTATTTCAACCACATAAAATATGCATCCAAGCCCAACTGAAATCTTATCAGAAATGTCTTGGGTCATTGTCACAGCTTTCAATTTCCCTACAACCAGTCAAACTAATGTCATTTGGACATTTTGATGAGAAATTCATTCCCGTTTAAAAAAAAAATTTATTGCATTTTCTCCCTGGTCCCTAAAAGTTCTCTGTGAAAGAAACAGAAATTATAGAGAACTTCACCAATGTCAACTAGATTGAAGCATTCATTCTATCGATTTGTGACATTCAGGTGAGCAAGGGTTTATTTAGTCTTCTATGGCAACATGTAATAACAGAAGAGAAGCTGCATGTACTGTATCTATACTGAAGAAAATTTTAAGCGCAACAAATAAAGTGTTGGTCCCATGTTTCATGAGCTGGAATAAAAACTCCCAGAAATTTTCCATAAGCACATCTCAAATTTTGTTCACAAATTTGTTTACATCCCTCTTAGTGATCATTTCTCATTTGCCAAGAGAATCCATCCAACTGACAGAAGTGGCATATCAAGAAGCCGATTAAACAGCATGATCATTACACAGGTGCACTTTGTGCTGGGCACAATAAAAGGATACACCAGCAGAAAAACAATTCCGCTCTATTACATAGAATGTAACCATTCAACTCGATAGCTTCTGACGTTTAGATCAAACCCTGCATTAAAGATAAAGATTTTCATCATCAGCAGAAAAGATCCACAGACGCATTTGAAATAATAAATCCTAATAAATCAAATAAAATATGCTTCCAAGCCGAACTGAAATCTTATCAGAAACATTTTGGGTAAATTTCACAGGTTTCTATTTCCTTACAACCAGTCAAACGGAAATTTTGCACAGAACATATTTTGGATGTTGCATTTTCTCCCTGGTCCCTAAACGAAAGAAGCAGAAATGCCAGTGAAAAATTCACCCATTGAAACATTCATTCCATCATTTATGACATTCTGTTGAGCAAGGGTTTATTTCGTCTTCTAGGGCAACGTATCAAAATCAAATGTTATAGGCCACATACACATTTTTAGCAGATGTTATTGTGGGTGTAGCGAAATGATTGTAATATAATAACAGGAGACAAGCTACATGTATACAATTATACGTTGCCTAACAAAACTGTCAAAATGTCGGAAATGATAAGCAGAAATGTATCTAAATTAGGCAGCCTCTGTCAAAAAATCCTTCCGCCATATTTGACAGTAGCCAACAGCGGATTTTCTATATTTGCGGGTTAGGGTCGGGTGCAGGTCTCAGATGTTCACTTTATCACGTAGTCGGGCGGTTGCGGATAAGTTCTTAGCAATAGCGGGTGAACAAAAAACAGACCCGCACACGACTAGCGAGCACATACCCTTTCATTTAACCACACCCTTTGAGCTATGACGCCAACCAATAAGGTCGTTTCTCTTCAGTGTAAACGGAAGTGAGAACATTTTCCACATTAGCGTTTTTATTGTTACGTTTATTGACGCCATGGAAATCAAAATATGACTAATTTAACCGCACAGTTTCACATACTTAGCCCATGTAGTATTTAATTCTCGTTGGATAGAGGACCTGGTTGATATATATTATCTAGCTAGCTGCTAACAATGGCTGACTGTATGGTTTTTCACACTCAAATAGCCTCCATCATGGAGGTACTAGCGAATGCAGCCGTGGCAGAGATCTGTAAACTCGTAGACGACGACTATGCAGTGTTTCGTTTGGAAATAACTCAAAGCCAGAAAGAAAACAGGACATTACGGAGGAAACTACAGCTACTGGAACTGAAGGTGGCACGGGAGCGCGTCCTCGCCAGTCGTCCCAGTAGTGTCAAGATCCTCGACCGATACAGAGGAATGACAAGAGGTAACGTTACATTTTCCGAAGGCTGAGGCTGCGCAGCCTGTCGACGTTCCAATGCTTAGTTACTTATCTTGCGCAAAGACACATCATGTTCTAACCAGATTCTTGATTTACTGCATTTCGTATTATTTACTCAATGAAAGCAATGTGATACATGGAACACGGTACATAGATCAATAATAGTATATTAAGAAGTTATGAGAAGTGTTACCTTACATCCTTTCCAAATCTTGTCAAAACTGCCAATAGTTTACAAAATACCACTGAGCATTGACAGTAGCTAACCATCCACCTCTTCTCCCCCAATTACTCTCTCAGGTGAAGGACATCTCACTGGAGGCCACAGGAGCTTTGTGAAGCCAGTGGGACAAAATACATGGAGAAATGACCAACCAATCACTGTTGATGAGGGGAGTGGAACCTCAACCCAGCACGTTATCATGATAGAGGTTAGTGGAATAGTATTACAATAAAAACGAGTTACTTTGTAAATAAAATTGCAGTAAGACTCCCCTAAGCTATTAATTTGCTTACATGTACATCCTTATTTATCTGCCATAGGGGAGCTTGTGAGACTTCCCTACGACATTGTTATCGAATTCTTAAGGGTCAGTAGCCTACATTGGGTGTACAATTTTCAATTACAGCATTATTTAATCTGCAGTTATTGTTCTGCCATTTATTCTGTTGCCAACAAAATTTACACTGAACAAAAATATAAATGCAACATGTAAAGTCTTGGTCCCATGTTTCATAAGCTGAAATAAATGTTCCATATGCACAAAAGCTTATTTCTCTCAAATTTTGTGCACAAATTTGTTTAGATCCCTGTTAATGAGCATTTATCTTTTGCCAAGATAATCCATCTACTTGACAGGTGTGGCATATTAAAATTAATTAATTAGGTCCTAATCTATGGATTTCACATGACTGGGAATACAGATCTGGTACCGTAAAAAAAAAAGACAATATTTTTGTGCATTCAAATTGCCATCAATAAAATGCAATTGTGTTAGTTGTCTGTAGATTATGCCTGCCCATACCATTACCCCAACACGGGGCACTTTGTTGACAACGTTGACAGCAAACTGCTCGCCCACAGGACGCCATACACATGGTCTGCCGTTGTGAGGCTGGTTGGACGTACTGCCAAATTCTCAGAAACAACATTGGAGGTGGCTTATGGTAGAGAAATGAACATTATATTCTCTGGCAACAGCTCTGGTGGACATTCCTGTAGTCAGCATGCCAATTGCACGGTCCCTCAAACATCTGTGGCATTGTGATGTGTGGCAAAACTGCACATTTTAGAGTGGCCTTTTATTGTCCCCAGCACAAGGTGAACCTGTGCAATGACACCTGTCATGTGGATGGATTATTTTGGCAAAGCAGAAATGCTCACTAACAGAGATGTAAACACATTTGTGAACCACATTTGACAGAAATACATTTTGTGTGTATGGAAAATGTCTGGGATCTTTTATTTTAGCTCATGAAACATGGGTCCAACACTTTACATGTTGCTTTTATATTTTTGTTCAGTGTAGCTAAAATTGTCCGTGATGAGATTCGAAATCGCAACCTTTGGTTTGTTTTTGCATTAAGTAACCATCAGTACACTCAAAACAACCTAATCATTATAAATTAAATTCAATCAAATAAGCCACATGTAACAAATAAGGCATTACATTTGTTAACCAAATTCGACACTCATTGAACTCCATATAAAAACTACACTTAGTGAGCAAAAAAAATTAAAAATGCCACCTGCTGGAGAAGACAGATTTTGGGCCCAGTTATCCCTTTGAGACGTCTCTCTAATTGTACACTCGAAATGTTTGTAAGTGTGGGATATGGGGTTATAAAGTTTATTTTGACATTCATACAGACAAACATTTATAAACAATAGAAGCTATTTGGACACCACCATGTTATTCTGAGCCTTGCTGTTGGCTAACCACTGCAGTGCCTGACTTTTGGCTTTGGCAGATGCACCTCCAGACTTCACTCCTCGACTTTCGTCTAGTGGGCTGCTTACCACTCAAACAAGCCCATTGTTGTTCATTGCATCATGAAAGTTGTACTTTCTTGTTCGTCGTTTTGTAGGTTAATAATTTGCTTCAAATTTGCATTGTAAAATTCATAAAACGCGGTCATATAAGACATATCAAAATGTATGTGTTTCGAGTGAATTTACCTACCATATACCGGTTTTCATCTTATTTGACAGCCAAGAAGAAGCACAAAGCCGAAAAAGTTAGAACTGTGTCATTAGAACTACAACTCCCACCAGCTGAACAAGTCTTTTGTCTTTCGACAGTTTTCCGGTCTACAAAAAATATATATTTTTGCCTTTTTAAAAAAGTACTGTCTGGCAACGTTCAGTAAAAATCTCCAGTGTAATCGAATATAAAACACATAACGGACTGTAACTAACAGGTTTTTATTGTCCTGTGAGGCTACTGAGTTGTAGTTAAAATAAGAACTTTCACCAATGTGTCTTCTTAAGCGTCAAATGTTTTCAGGTATGATCAAATGAATACATGAATATGAATATCTATCTTATATATATCTATCTATCATATATATATATCTTATATGACTGCGTCATGAATTTGATGATATAAGGTTGAAGCCCATGCAAAAACCGTATGGGACTGGAAACAGGAAGTAGGCAGGACTTTCATAATAACCTCTCTTCTTGTGTCAGTCTGCAGATGCAGAGGCTGCAGGTCCTGGGGTCAAGCAGGAAAGGTCTGAAGGAGAGGAAGACCCACGGCACAGCAGAGACAACCAGACCGGAGCAGCCCCCCCTGTAGCCACGGAGGACCCCACCACTGCCCCAGAGCTGCCCAGGAGCCGACACAGCATCACGGAGGTCAGTGGAACGCCGAACATCGTTCTCAAGTCAGAGACAGATACAGAGACTTTAACAGTGCTGGAGCGACTGGGCTGTCCCCCCCCCCGCTCAGAGTATTTACTTCACGGTAACCGGAGCCCGAGGACGGTTCTGTCCTATCGGGACTCAGGTGACACGTTACAGACTGGCAATGATCTGTGCTGTTCATATGCTACAGAGACAGAGATGATACCTGGTGACATGCCTATGGGCTTAGATAAACAGACTAATCCAATGAAAGGTGACTGGAACCGGTACAGTAGTGGTGTATCCTCTGAAGGGTGCCTAGATAAGAAAGGGGCGGGTCTGGTCGTTGATGAGGTGACTGTGAAAGTGGAGGGCGACACTCCTCTGATATGGAATCCAGACGAAACTCACTTAGGAGAACAACACTCGCAGGGCAACAACAGTGACTTCTTAGAGACAAATCTAAATGTCGCGACCCACTCCCCTTTACACATGTTCAGGGAATGCGACCCTGTGTCCACGTTGATGGGGCCTTCTGATTCACACGGTCACGTCCTTTTTGATCAGGTATTGAACTCAGACGACAGGGCGAGAGCCCAGGTTCAGGGAGGGAGCGCAACATCAGGCAATAGTAAAGAGAAACCGTTCCTCTGCATGTTTTGTAACAAAGGCTTCAGCTGCCTTCAGAAGGTGGAGATTCACCAGAGGGTCCACACAGGGGAGAAACCCTTCAACTGTACCCAGTGTCATATGCGCTTCGCTGAGGCTGGCAACCTGAAGAGGCACCAGAGGGTCCACACAGGGGAGAAACCGTTCGGCTGCCACCTTTGCCGGGCCAGTTTCTCCCACTCGTTCAACCTGAAAAGGCATCAGAGGGTCCACACAGGGGAGAACCCTACAGCTGCCCCCAGTGTGAGAAGAGGTTCTCCCACCAGCACCAGCTGAAGATGCACTTGAAGGTCCACACGGGAGAGAGGCCCTTTGCCTGTACGCACTGCGGGAAGAGGTTCTCAGAGAGGAGCAACCTCAGGATACACCAGCAGAAAAACCATTCCACTCAATAGCTTCTGACATTTTAGATCAAATCCTGCATTAAAGACAAAGTTTAGTCAGCAGAAAATATCCACAGATGCATTTGGAATAACGAGAGTAACAGATTTCAAAGTTCAATATTTCTGGGTAGAATATGGCATCCAGACATTGTGTTATATATATATATATATATATATATATACACAGTTGAAGTCGGAAGTTTACATACACTTAGGTTGGAGTCATTAACTCGTTTTTTCAACCACTCCACAAATTTCTTGTTAACAAACTATAGTTTTGGCAAGTCGGTTAGGACATCTACTTTGTGCATGACACAGATAATTTTTCCAACAATTGTTTACAGATTATTTCACTTATAATTCACTGTATCACAATTCCAGTGGGTCAGAAGTTTACATACACTAAGTTGACTATGGCTTTAAACAGCTTAGAAAATTCCAGAAAATTATGTCATGGCTTTAGAAGCTTCTGATAGGCTAATTGACATCATTGGAGGTGTACCTGTGGATGTATTTCAAGGCCTACCTTCACGTTCAAAAAGTGATGGAATTCAAATGGATTTACTATGTTAACACTTCACCTTTTCTGTAAATCTAGTACCCTCACTTTGATAAAAATGCATTTTTTAATAGTTTGGAAAAGGTTCAATATTACATTACACACAGCTCCATTACTTTTATGTCAAGTAAACATCAATTAAAGGACTATAATTTCCTTATAAAACACCAGCGTCAAACAACAGGACAGGGTTGTCACTTTTCATCAGTGAAGCATTTTTACAGACAGCATCACACCAACCATCACCATATCATCTACTCTGTCTCATCATACTCATTCTTTCCTCAGTTCACCTCATCCAGTTCCCTATACAGTTGAAGTCAGAAGTTTACATACACCTTGGCCAAATACATTTAAACTCAGTTTTCACAATTCCTGACATTTAATCCTAGTAAAGATTCCCTGTCTTAGGTCAGTTAGGATCACCACTTTATTTTAAGAATGTGTAATGTCAGAATAATAGTAGAGAAAATGATTTATTTCAGCTTTTATTTCTTTAATCACATTTCCAGTGGGTCAGAAGTTTACATACACTCAATTATTATTTGGTAGCATTGCCTTTAAATTGTTTAACTTGGGTCAAACGTTTCGGGTAGCCTTCCACCAGTGGCGGTTCTAGACCATTTCAACTGGGGGGGCCAAGCTGGGGCCAGTTGTATTAGACGTTATTGTTGTCATATCGTTTTCTTCACTGCATTGCAGGCATAGCAGGCAAAATACCATGTCCCTCTAGTAAATGTGTTGATGAGGTGACTGTGAAAGTGGAGGGCGACACTCCTCTGATATGGAATCCAGACGAAACTCACTTCACAAGGTCCTTTGCTGTTGTTCTGGGATTGATTTGCACTTTTCGCTGTGTGGTCCCATGGTGTTTATACTTGCGTGCTATTGCTTGTACAGATGAACGTGGTACCTTCAGTTGTTTGGAAATTGCTCCCAAGGATGAACCAGACTTGTAGAGGTCTACAATTTTTTTCCTGAGGTCTTGGCTGATTTCTTTTAATTTTCCCATGATGTCAAGCAAAGAGGTACTGAGTTTGAAGGTAGGCCTTGAAATACATCCACAGGTACACCTCCAATTGACTCAAATGATGTCAAGTAGCCTTTCAGAAGCTTCTAAAGCCATGACATAATTTTCTGGAATTTTCCAAGCTGTTTAAAGGCACAGTCAACTTAATGTATGTAAACTTATGACCCAATGGAATTGTGATACAGTGAATTATAAGTTAAATAATCTGTAAACAATTGTTGGAAAAATTACTTGTGTCATGCACAAAATAGATGTCCTAACCGACTTGCCAAAACTATAGTTTGTTAACAAGAAATGTGTGGTGGTTGAAAAACGAGTTTTAATGACTCCAACCTAAGTGTAAACTTCTGACTTCAACTGTATATTATTGTTTAATTTTTCATTAAATTGTAAAAAATGTTAGGATTTTGACATTACATTTTGACATTACAGAGCCATTAAAGTATTTTGTGTAGATCGTTGACCAAAGAAATGACAATTAAATCCATGTTAATCCCACTCTGTAACACAAAATGTGGAAAAAGTAAAGCTGGGTGAATACTTCCTGAAGGCATTGTAGATGTAGTAGTTGCATCAGCAGATAAATGAGAGATTTAAGTGCAGAAGATCTACAGGGACGGCCTGATGTAGGATCGTTAGGGCCAAAGTTGTGGGATGGGGTGGTGGGTTTTTGGGAATAGCGTATAAGTGCAGGGTTAGATGGTGCTTCAGTTTTCCCCTTCTCTCTTTTTTTGCAATGGTGTCTCACGCCACAGATGATGTAAGACATGTGAGATGAGACAGGATGTCGAATGGTGCCAGAGAAGATGGTGCGTTACCGCCACCAACAGCATGGGTGGTGAAATCTTTGCGAGACGCAGAGTAGGTGAATGGTTGATCTCCTCGTGTGGTTCCCACCATCAAACATGGAGGAGGATGTGATGGTGCTTTGCTGTTGACACTGTCTGTGATTTATTTAGAATTCAAGGCAAACTTAACTAGCATGGCTACCACAGCATTCTGCAGCGATACGCCATCCCATCTGGTTTAAGCTTAGTGGGACTACCATTTGTTTTTCAACAGGACAATGACCCAACACACCTCCAGGCTGTGTAAGGGATATTTGATCAAGGAGAGTGATGGAGTGCTGCATCAGATGAGCTGGCCTCCACAATCACCCAACCTCGAACCAATTGAGATGGTTTGGGATGAGTTAGACCACAGAGTGAAGGAAAAGCAGTGCTCAGCATATATGGGAACTCCTTCAAGACTTCCTCATGAAGCTGGTTGAGACAATGCCAAGAGTGTGCAAAGCTGTCATCAAAGCAAAGGGTGGCTACTTTTAAGAATCTCAAATATAAAATATATTTTGATTTGTTTAACACTTTTTTGGTTACTACATGATTCCATATGTGTTATTTCATAGGTTTGATGTCTTCACTATTATTCTACAATGTAGAAAATAGTAAAAATAAAGAAAACCCTTGAATGAGTAGGTGTGTCCAAACTTTTGACTGGTACTGTATATATTCCACTATCCCCAACACGCTCCAGCACCCCTTCCCACTACTTTGGCCCCAACAGATCCTACAAAAGGACGTCGGCCTGGGAGGCTGGAAATCCTTCTCTCAAAACCCCCCGTATTTGTTCTGCACTAAAATCTCAGATACGCCAAAACATCTTTGCTGCTGCTACTACTAATTCAATCTTCTGGGATTTCCTTTCCATCTGTGCGGTACAATTAATGCCAATGGCAATAAACACCAAGAAGCCTTACTAAAGCACAAATTGTTGGGGTCACTCTGTACTGGCCTACTACTCACAGGGATCCTCTCAGGCTCCCTCACCCATAGCCCTCCATCCTCTACTTTCCTCACTGCCTCAGCATTTGACACGTTATGCACTGCTCTCACCCTGGCAACCTCAACCTGTCTCACTCGCACAGGACATTTCTGATCCCCAGCAACATGGCCACCCCCACAATTGACACGCTCCACTTTTTCCACCTAAACTACACACTCTTTTGTCCCATCCCCTCCTGCACACTTCTCACACCTCGGAATCGCCCTCCAACATACTGCTGCAACATGACCATAAACTTGACACCTGAAACACGGTACTGGGTTCGTAACAAAAGCTCTCACGGGATAACTTATATGACTTTATCCGGGAAAAAACACTGAATCACTCACCACCAAACGGCGTGACTTCAGTTGATCCACCTTAACACTCAACCTCACCCCAGTTATCACTCCTTTCAGTGGCGCTGTGCTCCGGAGAGCAAAGCAGGACACCGCTTTCATCCCGAGTCTAGAAACACACGTCGCCCTCTCCCTCTAAGCAGCAGACAAAAAAAATCAACACAAGTCCTCCTCCGGAAACTTTGACCGAATTGACAGAACCCAACTCCTTCTTAAACCAGCCTGATACCACAAACTAATCAGCCAAAAGGCATGGATACACTTTCTCCACTAATCATACTCCCACTGGGCCAGAGTAATCTATGGCATTTTCCTGATCAATCAAATGTATTTATAAATCCCTTTTTACATCAGCCGATGTCACAAAGTACTATACAGAAACCCAGCCTAAAACCCCAAACAGCAAGCAATGCAGATGTAGAAGCACGGGGGCTAGGAAAAACTCCCTAGAAAGGCAGGAACCTAGGTAGAAACCTAGAGAGGAACCAGGCTCTGAGGGGTGGCCAGTCCTCTTCTGGGTGTGCCGGGTGGATATTATAACAGTACATAGCCAAGATGTTCAAACGTTCATAGATGACCAGCAGGGTCAAATAATAATAATCACTGTGGTTGTAGAGGGTGCAACAGGTCAGCACCTCAGGAGTAAATGTCAGTTGGCTTTTCATAGCCGGTCATTCAGAGTTAGAGACAGCAGGTACGGTAGAGAGAGAGAGTCGAAAACAGCAGGTCCGGGACAAGATAGCACGTCCGGTGAACAGGTCAGGGTTCCATAGCCGCAGGCAGAAGAGTTGAAACTGGAGCAGCACCATGACCAGGTGGACTGGGGACTGCAAGGAGTCATCAGGCCAGGTAGTCCCGCAGCATGGTCCTAGGGCTCAGGTCCTCCGAGAGGAGAGAGAGAGAGAGTTAGAGGGAGCATACTTAAATTTACACAGGACACCAGATAAGACAGGAGAAATACTCCAGATATAACAGACTGATCCTAGCCCCTTGACACAAACTATTGCAGCATAAATACTGGAGGCTGAGATAGGAGGGGTCGGGAGACACTGTGGCCAGGATATAACCACACCCACTTTGACAAAGCACAGCCCCCACACCACTAGAGGGATATCTTCAAACCACCAACTTACTACCCTGAGACAAGGCCGAGTATAACCCAGGAAGATCTCCCCCACGGCACAAACCCTTAAGGGGCGCCAACCCGGACAGGAAGATCACGTCCGTGACTAAACCCACTCAAGTGACGTACCCCTCCTAGGGACGGCATGGAAGAGCACCAGTAAGCCAGTGACTCAGCCCCTGTAATAGGGTTAGAGGCAGAGAATCCCAGTGGAGAGAGGGGAACCGGCCAGGCAGAGACAGCAAGGGCGGTTCGTAGCTCCAGTGCCTTTCCGTTCACCTTCACACCCCTGGGCCAGACTACACTCAATCACAGGACCTACTGAAGAGATGAGTCTTCAATAAAGACTTAAAGGTCGAGACTGAGTCTGCATCTCTCCCATGGATAGGCAGACCATTCCATAAAAATTAAGCTCTATAAGAGAAAGCCCTGCCTCCAGCTGTTTGCTTAGAAATTCTAGGGACAATAAGGAGGCCTGCGTCTTGTGACCGTAGCGTACGTGTAGGTATGCACGGTAGGACCAAATCGTAAAAGGTAGGTAGGGGCAAGCCCATGTAATGCTTTGTAGGTTAGCAGTAAAACCTTGAAATCAGCCCTAGCCTTAACAGGAAGCCAGTGTAGAGAGGCTAGCATTGGAGTAATATGATCAAATTTTGGGGTTCTAGTCAAGATTCTAGCAGCCGTGTTTAGCACTAACTGAAGTTTATTTTGTGCTTTATCCGGGAAGCCGGAAAGTAGAGCATTGCATTAGTCTAATCTAGAAGTGACAAAAGCATGGATACATTTTTCTGCATCATTTTTGGACAGAAAGTTTCTGATTTTTGCAATGTTACGTAGATGTAAAAAAGCTGTCCTTGAAACAGTCTTGATATGTTCGTCAAAAGAGAGATCAGGGTCCAGAGTAGTTTTATTTGAGACAACTGTACAACCATCAAGATTAATTGTCAGATCCAACAGAAGATCTCTTTGTTTCTTGGGACCTAGAACTAGCATCTCCGAGTTTAAAAGTAAAACATGACTTTTAAACGAATGACATCACCAAGAGGTAAAATATATAGTGAAAACAATAGTGGTCCTAAAACGGAACCTTGAGGAACACCGAAATGTACAGTTGATTTGTCAGAGGACAAACCATCCAGAGACAAACTGATATCTTTCTGACAGATAAGCTCTAAACCAGGCCAGAACTTGTCCATGCAGACCAATTTGGGTTTCCAATCTCTCCAAAAGAATGTGGTGATCGATGGTATCAAAGCAGGACTAAGGTCTAGGAGCACGAGGACAGATGCAGAGCCTTGGTCTGACACCATTAAAAGGTAATTTACCACCTTCACGAGTGCAGTCTCAGTGCTATGATGGGGTCTAAAACCAGACTGAAGCGTTTCGTATACATTGTTTGTCTTCAGGAATGCAGTGAGTTGCTTTCGCAACAGTTTTTTATAAAAAAATTGAGAGGAATGGGAGATTCAATATAGGCCGATTACTTTTTTAATATTTTCTGGGTCAAGATTTGGCTTTTTCAAGAGAGGCTTTATTACTGCCACTTTTAGTGAGTTTGGTACACATCCGGTGGATAGAGAGCTGTTTATTATGTTCAACATAGGAGGGCCAAGCACAGGAAGTAGCTCTTTCAGTAGTTTAGTTGGAATAGGGTCCAGTATGCAGCTTGAAGTTTTAGAGGCCATTACTATTTTCATCAATGTGTCAAGAGATATAGTATTAAAAAGCGTGAGTGTCTCCCTTGATCCTAGGTTCTGGCAGTGTTGTGCAGACTCAGGACAACTGAGCTTTGGAGGAATACGCAGATTTAAAGAAGAGTCCGTCTTTGCGTTCTAATGATCATGATCTTTTCCTCAAAGAAGTTCATGAATTTATCACTGCTGAAGTGAAAGCCATCCTCTCTTGGGGAATGCTGCTTTTTAGTTAGCTTTGCGACAGTATCAAAAATACATTTTGGATTGTTCTTATTCTCCTCAATTAAGTTGGAAAGATAGGATGATCGATCAGTAGTGAGGGCTCTTCGATACAGTACTGTCTTTCCAAGCTAATCGGAACACTTCCAGTTTGGTGTAGCTCCATTTCCGTTCAAATTTTCTGGAAGCTTGCCTCAGGGCTCAGGTATTTTCTGTATACAGGGAACTAGTTTCTTATGACAATTTTTTGTTTTTAGGGGTGCGACTGCATCTAGGGTATTACGCAAGGTTAAATTTAGTTCCTCAGTTAGGTGTTTAACCTATCTGTCTACTCTGACGTCCTTGGGTACGTGGAGGGAGTCTGGAAGGGCATCTAGGAATCTTTGGGTTGTCCGAGAATTTATAGCACAGCTTTTGATGATCCTTGGTTGGGGTCTGAGCAGATTATTTGTTGCGATTGCAAACGTAATAAAATGGTGTCCAGGATTATGAGGAAAAACTTTAAGATCCACAGTATTTATTCCACGGGACAAAACTAGGTCCAGAGTATGACTGTGGCAGTGAGTAGGTCCGGAGACATGTTGGACAAAACCCAAAGTCAATGATGGTTCTGAAAGCCTTTTGGAGTGGGTCTGTGGACTTTTCCATGTGAATATTAAAGTCACCAAAAATGTAAAGATTATCTGCCATTACTACAAGGTCCGATAGGAATTCAGGGAACTCAGTGAGGAACGCTGTATACAGCCCAGGCCTGTAAACAGTAGCTATAAAAAGTGATTGAGTGAGCTGCATAGATTTCATGACTAGAAGCTCAAAATGCAGTCTTTTTTTTTTTGTAAATTGAAATTTGCTATCGCAAATGTTAGCAACACCTCCGCCTTTGCGGGATGCGCAGGGGATATGGTCACTAGTGTAACCAGGAGAAGAGGCCTCATTTAACACAGTAAATTCATCAGGTTTAAGCAATGTTTGTCTGGCCAATCACATCAAGATTATGATCAGTGATTAGTTCATTGACTATAACTGCCTTGGAAGTGAAGGATCTAACATTAAGTACCCCTATTTTGAGATGTGAGGTATCACAATCTCTTTCAATAATGACAGGAATGGAGGAGGTCTTTATTCCAGTGAGATTGCTAAGGCGAACACCGCCATGTTTAGTTTTGCCCAACCTAGATCGAGGCACAGACACGGTCTTAATGGGGATAGCTGAGCTGACTACACTGACTGTGCTAGTGGCAGACTCCACTAAGCTGGCAGGCTGGCTAACAGCCTGCTGCCTGGCCTGCATCCTATCTCATTGTGGAGCTAGAGGTGTTAGAGCCATGTCTATGTTCATAGATAAGATGAGAGCACCACTCCAGCTAGGATGGAGTCCGTCACTCCTCAGCAGTCCAGGCTTGATCATTAGGGTGAGGCTCGGAAGCCTTCACCTCACCTGATGACACAAGTTATTTCTCCTCACTTTTGTCAGGATCAATTTCAAGTTCACTATCCGTGAGTACTCAGGGTCTTCAGACGCATAACATGCATTTTTCTCTCCTGTACTTGACCCAAAGGAGAAAGTACTCGGATTGTATTTCGCAGTCGGTTGGGGTTTGCGCCTCGTGCCATGTTGTATCAAGACTGCCCAAATGTGCCTAATAGCTACTGTAAATTGGACAGTGCAGTTAGATTAACAAGAATTTAAGCTTTCTGCCCATATCAGATGTCTATGTCCTGGGATTTTTTTTATGTTACTTACAACCTCATGCTAATCACATTAGCCTACGTTAGCTCAACCGTCCCGCGGGGGGGACACCGATCCCGTAGTTAAGGAAAGGGTTAGCTAAAATGCTCAAATTATCCTAGACCCTACTCGAAAATATCTAACTACAACCAGGCCTGCCCCGAGAACAGTCTTGTTTTCCACTAATACAATTCTGCGCTGAATGTTTCTCTTTTCTTGTGACCAATGTGCAATCCGCACTCCGACCTGCAAAGGGCAGCAATACTCAACACAGCGTTTAGTCTGACGGGGAGTCACACGAAGAAGACGTAATGTTAAACTGAAGTGAACAGTGATTGAACAACTTCCACGTTGGCGTTTTTATTGTTATTTATACGTTTATGAACACCCTGGAACTCAACATATGACTAATTTAACTGCACATCATCACATACTTACAAGGTAGTGTTTAATTCGAGTTGGAGACAGGACATGGTTAATAGATGTTATCTAGGTAACGCTAGCTAGCTGCTAACAATGGCTAACTGTATGGTTTTTCACACTCAAATAGCCTCCATCATGGAGGTACTAGCGAATCGTCGGCACCGTCTCTAGACATTTGAGCATCTGCTGCTGATACGTCACAAAGCAAACCTTTATTGAGTTTCGGTCTTTCTTTTGTCCTGTAACTCCTCCTTTGATGTCGATGACCTTGACTTCCACCGTGCCCTCGCGCAGGAGCCCAGTCGTCCCAGTAGTGTCAAGATCCTCGACCGATACAGAGGAATGACAAGAGGTACATTTGCAATAGGCGGGGGCTGTCGCCCTCTGCCCATATGTTACCTAGAATTGGGCTCAGGGACAGATTTATAAATATTTTTTTTATTATTGTTCGGCACACCATATTTTTTGGTAAACAAATCCGTGCACCAAGATGCAATTCGACACGTGTTAAAACGTTTATGTGGAAGGAAAAGCCCCATTATAATAAAGCCATACTAACATTTACGATGTGGCATAGGCTACAGTTCTTAGGATTTCCACACATTTGTAAGCAGGGTCCTTTTTTGCCTTTTTAAAAACTAATTTCACGCAATTCTACTTCATTTAGATGACAAAATACACTAGCTAACTCGTTTTTAATATCACATAAATGACCGAAATTAGTGGCTACACTGACAAACAGAGATAAATCTGGTCTTGAATTCAAACCAAAGAATTGCCCAGGCTCACCTAATGATGAAGATGAAGCCATAGGCTACTACTCACAGTGATGGCCGATGTGCTCCTCTTGGCAAGAAGACCTACTTAGTAAAACAGTGCTGCTGTTCGCAAAAAATTGGGAGTTGTTGAGAAAGAAAAGTTTATATTGGTTCTACAGACAGATTAGTCTTCTCTTTTCAGCGGTAGGTGTTTGCTTTACATGTTTTTTTCCCCGCGATTGTATTTTGAAATTAGCAAAAGGCCAAAGGACAGCCACAACCAACCATAGAAATATAATCCATAGATGGCAGTTCCCATTCAAGTCATGAATGGTTTAAATCCACTTGTTGAATCTATGCCAAGGTGCATTGAAGCCGTAATGGCAGCTCGTGATGGCCCAACACCCTTTTTAAGACACGTTATGTTGGTGTTTCCTTTGTTTTGGCAGTTTACCTGGATGTGCTTGTGATCAAATTTAATCCAGTTATTGTTTAGAAACTATTGAGCCTCTGTGGCTAAATTATCCTCTCTGTGGTATTTTGAACATTGAGAGCGGGCTCTCTGTGGTATTTTGAACATTGAGAGCGGGCTCTCTGTGGTATTTTGAACATTGAGAGCGGGCTCTCTGTGGTATTTTGAACATTGAGAGCGGGCTCTCTGTGGTATTTTGAACATTGAGAGCGGGCTCTCTGTGGTATTTTGAACATTGAGAGCGGGCTCTCTGTGGTATTTTGAACATTGAGAGCGGGCTCCTGTGGGTATTTTGAACATTGAGAGCGGGCTCTCTGTGGTATTTTGAACATTGAGAGCGGGCTCTCTGTGGTATTTTGAACATTGAGAGCGGGCTCTCTGTGGTATTTTGAACATTGAGAGCGGGCTCTCTGTGGTATTTTGAACATTGAGAGCGGGCTCTCTGTGGTATTTTGAACATTGAGAGCGGGCTCCTGTGGTTGGATAAAAAATAATATTTGCCTCTTGGGCCCAGTCCCTGACTCACACAATTGGCCAGTCACATTTATTTATTATGCAGTTTATTTTATTAATCAGTTACCCAATCAAGGCACCCACATGAGCCCCCTACCTCCCCTCCTCCCCCCATCTGATGATTAGCAGATCGGCAGCAGGCTGTCTACACTCATTGAGAGCGGGCTCCTGAATCCTCCTGTAGTTGACGGTTGCAGTAAAAAAATATAAATAATATATACTACATATCTAATACTGTGTAGTATATACTGTATATATGTTTTTTTGTTTTGTTTTTTGCTGTCTGTTGGTCCTCCACGGTTCTGGGCCTAGGGGCTTCATCCTCAGTAAACCCTTGCATTAATCCGTCCCTGACTGGGGTTGGTCAGTTTTTGGATCGTATGCAATAATGCCCCTGATTACTTAGCTAGCTATCTTGCACAGATTCTTGATTTACTGAATTTCCTATTATTTACTAATTTAAAAAAATTATGCAAGGAACATAATCAATCGATCTATAAATCGGATATCAAGAAGTTATGCGAACTCATCCTGGCCAATTCTAGACTGTGTCAAAACTGTCAATATCGTACAATATAGCGTTCAGCATTGACAGTACCTAACCACCTCTTTTTAACCACCCAATCACTCTCTTAGGTGAAGGACATCTCACTGGAGGCCACAGGAGCTTTGTGAAGCCAGCGGGACACAATACATGGAGAGATGACCAACCAATCACTGTTGATGAGGGGAGTGGAACCTCAACCCAGCACGTTATTGTGATAGAGGTTAGTGTAATAGTGTTGCATTAAAATTACAGTACATCAAATGTGACCAGTTTATTTCAGAAAGGCTCCCCTCAACTATTCACTTGCTTACATGGACATCCTTATTTATCTGCCGTAGGGGAGTTTGTGAGACTTCACTATGACATTGTTATCCAATTTCAGTCATGTATCAGTAATAACTTCCACTCTTCTTGTGTCAGTCTGCAGATGCAGAGGCTGCAGGTCCTGGGGTCAAGCAGAATAGGACTGAAGTAGAGGACCCACAACACAGCAGAGACATCCAGATTGGAGTGACTGGAGCACCCTCTGTAGCCACGGAGGTCCCAACCACTGTCGCCCGACGCAGCATCACGGAGGTCAGTGGAACGCCGAACGCCATCCTCAAGTCAGAGACAGACACAGAGACTTTAACTGTAACACACAGGCTATTACCCACAGGATCTGACCACAGATCAGACCCAGAGAGACTGGGGCTTGGGACACTGGTCTGTCCTCCTGCTCCTGGCTCAGAGTATTTACCGGTATTTCACCAGAGCCAGAGGATGGTTCATTCCTGTGGAGATGGGGATGGTGACACATTAGACACTGGTGTTGATGATCCGTCTTGTTCTTACAATACAGAGATGGACCCTGGCAACATATCCTTGGGTTTAGAAACACAGACTGATCTGTCTAGAGGGGACTGGAACCAGTACAGTAGTAGTGTATACTCTGAAGGGTGCCTAGATAAGAAAGGGGAGGTTATAGTTGTAGATGAGGTGACTGTGAAAGTGGAGGGCGACGCTCCTCCTACATGGAATGCAGATAGTCACCTAGGAGACAGACACTCACAGGGCAGAGATTTCTTACATTACAGAGAAAGCTTAGAGACAAATACAAATATTGTCACCCACTCCCCTTTACACGAGTTCAGGGATCGTGACCCGGTGTCCACGACGATGGCACCTTCCGATTCACTCGGCCGCGTCCTTTTTGATCAGGTATTGAACTCAAACGACCAAAGAGCTAAGGCTCGGGTAGGGGGAGCAACATCAGGCAGTAGTAAAGAGAAACGGTTCCTCTGCATGTTCTGTAACAAAGGCTTCAGCAGCCCCCAGAAGGTGGAGATCCACCAGAGGGTCCACACAGGGGAGAAACCCTACAGCTGTACCCAGTGTCACATGCGCTTTGCCCAGGCTGGTCACCTGAAGAGGCACCAGATGGTCCACACAGGGGAGAAACCCTACAGCTGCCCCCAGTGTGAGAAGAGGTTCTCCCGCCAGGAACAGCTGAAGATGCACCTGAAGGTCCACATGGGATAGAGGCTGTTTGCCTGTACTCACTGATGGAAGAGATTCTCAGAGAGGAGCTACCTCAGGACACCAGCAGCAAAACCATTCCACTCTTTAGCATGGAAAGTAACCATTCCACTCAATACTGATGTTTAGATTAATCCCTGCATGAAAGACAAAGATGAATTTTCATTGTTGTCAGCAGAAAACATCCACATATGCATTTGGAATAATGAGATTAAGACTAACAGTGTTGAATATTCCTGGGTAGAATATTGCATCCAGACGTGTGATATATAAGGCATATATAAGCCTAAAAGGTCTGTTACATATTGGATTTGTCCTGTGTAGGCTATAGGATGTTCACAAATGCCTGTTTCATTACTTTTGTTCAACTACTCTATTTTTTTCCCAAGACGCTTTTAATGAGAAAATGTATGCAGTTTATCAAGTTCATGCAGATTTTTAGTTGAGACTAGTGATGGGTGAATTTATGTTTCAGTGACAATGCCCCTGTGCACAAAGCGAGGTCCATACAGAAATGGCTTGTCAAGATCAGTGTGGAAGAATTTGACTGGCCTGCACAGAGCCCTGACCTCAACCCCATCGAACACCTTTGGGATGAATTTGAACGCCGACTATGAGCCAGGTCTAATCGCCCAACATCAGTGCTCGACCTCACTAATGCTCTTGTGGCTGAATGGGAGCAAGTCCCTGCAGAAATGTTCCAACATCTAGTGGAAAGCCTTCCCAGAAGACTGGAGGCTGTTATAGCAGCAAAGGGGGGACCAACTCCATATTAATGCCCATTATTTTGGAATGAGATGTTCGACGAATAGGTGCCACATATTTTTGGTCATGTGGTGTACATAAGTAGAGCAAGTCAATAAGTAGAGTAAATCTGTCAAGATGTTTATGCATTTGAGCCTACCCAAAGACGATTTAGTTGAGCCGAGACACTTTTCTCCGATGTGTACATTATCAGACTATTGGTTTTACTTCTTGAAAACATTGAAATAAATGCAACTCATGAGGCTTGGAGTGGGAGTGCGCTGCTTAGACCACTGCGGTACTGCAGGTCACAATGCTCTAGTAAGCACTAAGAATGCTATGGATACTCACTCCCCAGTAGAAGCAGTCCTCCATAGGATTTAATGGAATTCTACAGTATTTCAATAAAGGCCAAAATTACATGTATTTAAGTATTGTTTTTGTTGTTGTAGTGGGGACAGTAATATTAGTGATCTCAAAGTATACTTTAAGGGAAATGTTTTTACAAATTCTTATTTTTTTTTGTTTTTGTTTAGCGCACATATTATAATAACACATTTGGCATTAAAATGTCTGTAATTAAATACATGTGGAAAAAATTAATGTAGACATTAATAAATGCATTTTATATAGCTTCCAAAATATTTTTTACAATGGTGGGGGATATCCAAATTCCAAGATGGCGGCACAGTGGCTTCAACACAGTGCCCCCAAACAGTCGTCTAGTGTATGTATAAATCATTGGACCGCACTGAGGTAATCAATTATGTATTCTGCCTATTGCTTGCTTTCAACATATAATTTTAAAAATCCTTCACGAAAAATACATCTATCCCGTACTGTTATTATAATCCACATAAGAATTCACAAGAGAAGAGCTGTTGCCTGTTGCCTGCACGTAGCCTAAAATTGCATTGTATATACAAACTGCTTCCAGCTGCCCCCTGGTGGCTATTCTAAATATTTATTCAGATAGTCAAATCCTCCGGCTGCAGGATAGATTTCCTCATGCGACGAAAGATTAAGATCCAATTTTTTTTATTATTATTATATATTTTTTGTACTTTTTACCCCATTTTCTCCCCAATTTTGTGGTATCTAATTGGTAGTTACAGTCTTGTCCCATCACTGCAACTCCAGTAGGGACTCGGGAGAGGCAAAGGTCGAGAGCCATGCGTCCTCCGAAACACGACCAAAGCCACACTGCTTCTTGACACACTGCTCACTTAAACCGGAAGCCAGACGCACCAATGTATCGGAGGAAACACCGTACACCTGTCGACAGTGTCAGCGTGCATGCACCTGGCCTGCCACAGGAGTCGCTAGAGCGCGATTGGACAAGGACATTCCAGCCGGCCAAACCCTCCCCTAACCTGGACGACGCTGGGCCAATTGTGCGTCGCCTCATGGGTCTCACGGCCAGCTGCGACACAGCCCGGGATCGAACCGGATCTGTAGTGAACTCTCAAGCACTGCAGTGCCTTAGACCGCTGCGCCACTCGAGAGGCCCCAAGATCCGACATCTGTAGTGTCACAGTCAGTGTCAACGACTGTGGTGCTCCCAGTTCAGAAGACCACCATGTTCAACAGGTAAAATTGTACTGGAGCTGTCCAAAGATTTTTTTAAATCAAGGGGCAGGGAAAAAATGTCAAATTAATTCAAGGAATCGATCAGTGGTCTACACCCGGAGCACACTACTTAGACCGCTGTGCTACAGCAGGTCACGAGGCTCTAACAAGCACTAAGAACGCTATGAATACTGATGAGACATAGGCATTTGTTTTAAACCTTCCCCAAACCACTGTAAAATTGTGTTGGAGCTGTCCATGGTGGGTTGGGAAGAAATATACAGTACCGGTCAAAAGTTTTAGACACACCTACTCATTCAAGGGTTTTTCTTTTATTTTTAACTATTTTCTACATTGTAGAATAATAGTGAAGATATCAAAACTCTGAAATAACATGTGGAATCATGTAGTAACCAAAAGAGTGTTAAACAAATCTTCAAAGTAGCCACCCTTTGCCTTGATGACAGCTTTGCACACTCTTGGCATTCTCTCAGTGGGTTACAGTGACTTGCAGTAGGCCTACTAGGGCGGAGGGGGTGAAAGACCAGCTGTTCAATGAGTTGTGGCAGCGGATCCTTTCTTTTGAGGCGTACCTTTTTGGAGAAGTCTTCATTGATGAAGAACTGAGATAAGAACTGAGCTCTTTGGCCATGCACACCAGTGGTGGGTTTGGCATTGAAATGAGAATGCATAAACAGATGAGAACCCCATGACTACTGTAAAATATGGTGGTGGATCTTTGATGTTATGGGGTTGTTTTGCTTCCACTGGTCCTGGGGCCCTTGTTAAGGTCAACAGATCAGGAAATTTACCCAGTACCAGGACATTTTAGCCAAAAACCTGGTTGCCTTTGCCAGGAAGATGATGATAGTTCAAATGGATCTTCCAGAATGACAATAACCCAAAGCACACATCAACATCCACAAAGATTGACCACAGAATCTGTCTCCGAACTCAAATCCCATCGAATACCTGTGGTTTGAATTGAAGAGGGCAGTCCATAAGCACAAATGAAGGATATCAAGGATCTGGAAAGATTCTGTATGGAGGAATGGTCTAAGATCGTTCCCAATGTGTTCTCCAATCACATAAAACATGTTAGAAAAAGGCTATGTGCCGTTATCCTCGCAATGTGAGGTATTGAAAAACAGGAATGTCAATCATTTTGACCCCTATATTTTTGAGAAAGAAAAATATTACTTGTTAAAGAAAATCTCTTTCTCTGAGACGTTGTATTAGTATAGAATCACATTTCCCTTTTTTTTTGCATACAATATAGCTCAGTAAATTAATTATGTACTGTATTTTATACAGTCATCTTTGCTCATTTTTATCAAGGGTGTCAATAATTTCATACACCACTGTTTTCCCTCAGATGCACTATGGTACAACAAGCGCAAAACATTTGAACAGAAATTACAATTATGACAATAATAACTGTTTCCATTTGCATGACAAATAATCGTTACCCCAAATTCCATAATAGTCAGCCCTACGTGCAACCATTGGTCGAGTCTTGCAACGTCTGAGCAGGGGAGCTCGACCACGATGTGGTTAGCTGATACGTCAAATGCATATCCATGTGTTGTAAGGTGTCAGCAACCTATGAGCAGAGAAACACACCCATTGAGATACATAGATTGCCGTCATGTCCATAGACTGGTTTCATTGCCCTGTAAGCAATGTTTCATTTTGTAATTTGGGTGAACTATCCCTTTAAACCTAACCTATGACCTGACCCATCACTTTATGTATTACTGCCCCATAGTGGCAAGAAGTGACATAAAAAAACACAACAACTATACAACACATAAATGGCTGATAGCCTCCCACACACAGGTTACTTTCTGTCCCCAGAACCAAAACTGAAACTTAATTATATAAAAAAAAAAAAATCATAAAACTTAAAACTAAATAAAACCAGTAAATCAGATCTGAAAAACAATTTCAAATAAAAATCTTAAAATGAATAGAAATAAAAAGTTATATAAAAAACTATAACATTGGTAAGAAGACAATGTATTTATTTAATGAGATTAATTTAAGATACTCCTTCAAGTGGTCGGGTTTCAGAGGTTTTTAGAAGATGAGCAGGGACTGGTACCACCATTGGGGTGTCAGGACAGAGAAGAGCTTTGACTGGGCTGATCGGGATCTGATCCCACATAGTGGTGGGACGGCCACGAGACCAGTGGCAGAACGGAGTCCTCAGGTGGGGTGTAGGGTTTGAGCATAGCCTGAAGGTAGGGAGGGGCACTTCCCCTTGCTGCTATGTAGGCAAGCACCATGGTCATGTAGTGGATGGGAGCTTCGACTGGAAGCCAGTGGAGTGTGCGGAGGAGCGGGGTGACATGGGGGTCATTCCACCTCAAAAAGCACAAGATAGAGGATTCCGACACCCACCATCTTAGATTGTTCTGAAATCGTTTCTGTTGTTAGATACGGATAATATTAGCATTCCTGCAACATTATTTTGTTGAAATACAATTAGATCTCTGAGAAATTCAACTAATTGATTGCACCCAAATTGGCCATTTTAATTTATAGGATTCATATAATATTTAATAAATATAGTACCTAACATCTGATTTGTACCAAACTATTTTCTAACAATGAGTTAGACATGGGGAATCCAAAGAAATTGTCTAAAACCACCCACAGACCCCCCACACCCCACACCAATCCCACCCCAACAACGAGTATATAGTTTCAGTTCTTTGTCTGACAAGTAGCATGGATGGAGCTGCGGCTCGGAGTATTGTTTCATTGTCCTATGTAAACCTCAGTGAATTTGGTTATGTTTTTTCCCCCTGTTCAGAGAAATTAGTCATCGAAGTTGTTAGGTTTATGTCCCAATCCACATCCTGATATTACCAGGTTCTGACCACTAGATGGTGCTGTTCCTGCTATTAGGTGAATACTGTAATGTGTTCTCAGGGAATTTTGTTTTTCCTTCTCCTGTTCAGAGAAATTAGTTATCGAAGTTGTTAGGTTTTTGTCCCATCCTACATCCTGATATTACCAGGTTCTGACCTCTAGATGGTGCTGTTCCTGCTTTTACATAAAAAAAGTGTTAAAGGATTGTTCACCAAAATTATAAATAGTTTTCCTTACCCTGTAAGCAGCCGATGACAAGGTATGACAGCAACCCATGCTTTGGTTTTGTTGGCCACTCTTTCAAATGCAAGTCAGTGGTACCTATATAAGCATTTTTACACTTCATATCCAAATCATCATGAAGTATGCAAAAATTGATTGTATAACTCAATGAGGTTACGTTACTTATAGATGATTTGGATATGAAGCGTGAAAATGCTAATATACTAAGCATTGACTTGCATTGAATTTGTGCCACAAAAGTTATTTATTTGAAACAGTGGCCAGATATGCTCATCCCAGAATATTTTTACGTGTCTATTTTCAAAGGATAAAGCTAACAACATGAACAACTTCATAGTTAAGAACTATATGGAAGAAAATTAAACGTATTCTACAAGAACCAATGTCACTCACTAACAACACAACCTTATGGAACAATCATTGTAAAGCTTTTCGTAATTCACTGATAAATTGGTCCACATGGAAAACAAAAGTTATAGAAACCATACATTACTTGGTAACAGGAAGTAAATGTATGTCCATGACAGAATGAAAAGGTAATTCTGGACTGACCAATGTAGCTAGTTTCAAATACATACAACTCAAAAGTTTAATAATCACGAAATTTCGATTTGAAATCTTTGGGACATCAGAGCAACCTTGAGGGAATTATTTGATCCAGAAAAGGATGTTCATATGATAGGGAAGATATAAAAAACCTTGCAGAGAGCATATCCAACTGACAATCTCTTAGAAAGAAACATAAACTATTGGAACCAAGACTTAAAAATAACTGATGTTGGCATAAGATGGAGGGAATGTTGGAACATAACTAATGAAATTACAGTTTAGGAAAATGTATAGAATTTATTATACAAGAGACAAAATTCACAAATTCTAAAGAACAATGGCAGAGTCATGTCTTAAGTGTAAAATAAATAATGACTCAATCCATGCTTTCTGGGAATGCTATGAAGTCCAAAGGTTGTGGGGGCGGAGCTAGAAAGTTGGCTGTCAGAAGTATTACTATGTAAACTTAATTTTAATCCATCTGTCTGCATATTTCAAGACCTGGCATATGGGGGTGTAGTGAGATACCCAATGGGCTGGACGATTCTCTTCTCATCACTTGAAAAAACGTATAATGACAACGGAGAAATCAATAAATCCGCCATCATTAACAATGGAAAAATGTAATGATTTATTATTGAAATAGCATGGGTGACTGAGAAACAAATTGATACAATTCAAGGCCAAGTGACAAACAATAATGCAGGCACTAGGGATGGGGGTGTGAGCATGCAGGTCTGGGCAGATGAGAATGTAGTTATTGTTTATGTGTGTAAGTTGTTGTTCTTATGTATACGTTTGTATATGGAGAGATTTTGTATTTTTTGGAATCAATATTTTTTTGTATATATATAATTTAAAAAAGAATGTGGCCAGGTAAACAAAACCAAGCATGGGTTACTCGCATACCTTTTCCATAGACTGGTTACAGGCTAAGGAAACTAAGATGTAATTTTGTCATTTGGGTGAACTATCCCTTTAACATTGGGAGGGGGGGGTTCTTTTTTTGATAACCTAATAGCAGGAACAGCACCATCTAGTGGTCAGAACCTAGTGACATCAGGATGTAGGATGGGACATTACTAATTTCCCCGAACAGGGGGGGAAAAAAACATAATCAATTTCAACAATAATACATTACATAGGATGAAGAAACAATACTCCAAGCCGCAGCTCCATACTACATGTCAGATAGAGAACTGATACTATATACTCATTGTTGGGGTGGGATTGGGTGGCTTTTGACCATTACATTTCTTCATGTCTTACTCATTGATAGAAAAAACGTTTGTCCCAAATCAAATGATAGGCACTGTATTTATTGAATTTTATATGAATCCTATAAAATAAAATTGCCAACTTGGGTGCAATCAATTAGCTTAATTTCTCTGGATTAAATTATATTTCAACAAAATAATGTTGCAGGAATGCTAATCTTGTTTCTAGCTACAGAAACGATTTCAGAACAATCTGAGATGGTGGGTGTCATGGCTTGCAGAAATGACATGGAACAACCCATGGGAGGACTTGGGAGGGTTGAACCAGGTGGGCTGCGGCATTCTGGATAAATTGCAAGGGTTTGATGGCACAAGCAGGGAGCCCAGCCAACAGAGAGTTTCAGTAGTCTAGACGGGAGATGACGAGCCTGGATTAGGAACTGCACTGCTTCCTGTGTGAGGAAGGGTCGTACTCTACTCTTGTAGAGCATGAACCTGCAGGAGAGAGTCACTGATTTGATGTTTGCAGAGAAAGACAGGGTGTTGTCCAGGGTCACGCCAAGGTTCTTTGCACTGTGGAGTTGTCAACCATGATGGAGAGGTCTTGGAGTGGGCAGGCCTTCCCTGGGAGGAAGAGCAGATTTGTCTTGTTGAGCTTGAGGTGGTTGACCGACATGGCACACAGAGATACATGTGTATGTGTGGTTTTCATATGGTGTATTACACACACTAACAAACACCTAATGTACACGTCAAAATAGTTAAGTCGGGTTTGTCTGATGATGACTTGACTTATAATAGCTGACTCATATTTACCCACAACATCATATTTATGTCCATTATGGGTTTAACCAGAATGAAGTCATTCTGTGACTACAGTATAGGACTCAAACGTAGTGGGGATGGGTAAACACTCCATGTTGAAAGTGTGTTTATTATCTGTGTGTGTGTGTACGTACCTGAGGGAGTGTATGTCTGTGTAATCTGTATCACCTGTCTCTTCCAGGAGGAGGGTCCAGAGGTGCTGCGGGTGAAGGAGGAGGGGTGTGAGGAGGGTCTGGGGAACCCTGAGGGGACCATGGTCATGGAGGACAACCAGACTACAACTCCTCCTGAACCCACAGAGGAACCAGCTGAAGAACACAGGACCACACACAGTATCACTGAGGTGAGCCCACTGTGAACTACTGGCTGAATGGTATTAGGTCGGGGTCTGTATTCCACTAAGCCTCTCAGAGTAGAAAATTGGTCGTAAGTGCTGAGAATAGAGAGATTTCACTCCTACTCTAATGGGTCAAAATAAAAGCTATGCATGAAGCCTCTAGTAATAAGAGCCCCACCTAGTTAACAGATATTTAGGAGACCTCTTGAGCTATCCTAACCAGTTAAGAGTTACCAGCAGGTGTCTTGATAATAGTAAAATACAGTCAGTCAGTGGTTCCTGAGCCACACGCAATTTCTTTGGAGCTGTTAATTCTTAAAAGTCTAAGCTGTTGAAGGGGGGGTTCTAAACTGACACATGGAATTGTTTTAAGAAGGTCATACCATGGATCATTTAGCTATTTGATTTATAATTTTAGGACCCCTTTTAGGTATCAAACAAATGTTTAAAAACATTAATCAGTTAAATTTAGAAATTATTCTTTACTACTATAGCCCATAGAAACGGATTGAATAACCCATTCCTGAATGGCAAAAAATACAGTGAAAATAAAAATCATAAGGAATAAGGTTTTCAAGTGTCTGTCCTATATCTAGGAGATATAAGAAATCTCAGGAAATATATATATGTTTTTGACACATATTTAACCCCTTATTTTTGTTGGCCCAAAACTACCTCCATACTTCCGTTCATTTATATGGATTACCTTTAGACCAGTCCTGCGACAAGCGCATTGGCTGGATTGAGGCGCTGATATCTCTGGCTTAAATTGATGGATGTTACTTAGATTGACGCATTGGTGCTCCAATACTCTAAAGGGCAGGAATGGGCGACTTTAATGGGGGTGAACTCATCATGAGGGGCCGCAGTGGCTCGTGGGTCCCACAT
>QNTS01000413.1:563514-679352 GCA_003317085.1 Hucho hucho
GTTTCTTGCAGTTGGCCACCAGGTTAGCACACATCTCAGGAGGGATTTTGTCCCACTCCTCTTTGCAGATCTTCTCCAAGTCATTAAGGTTTCGAGGCTGACGTTTGGCAACTCGAACCTTCAGCTCCCTCCACAGATTTTCTATGGGATTAAGGTCTGGAGACTGGCTAGGCCACTCCAGGACCTTAATGTGCTTCTTCTTGAGCCACTCCTTTGTTGCCTTGGCCGTGTGTTTTGGGTCATTGTCATGCTGGAATACCCATCCACGACCCATTTTCAATGCCCTGGCTGAGGGAAGGAGGTTCTCACCCAAGATTTGACGGTACATGGCCCCGTCCATCGTCCCTTTGATGCGGTGAAGTTGTCCTGTCCCCTTAGCAGAAAAACACCCCCAAAGCATAATGTTTCCACCTCCATGTTTGACGGTGGGCATGGTGTTCTTGGGGTCATAGGCAGCATTCCTCCTCCTCCAAACACGGCGAGTTGAGTTGATGCAAAAGAGCTCCATTTTGGTCTCATCTGACCACAACACTTTCACCCAGATGTCCTCTGAATCATTCAGATGTTCATTGGCAAACTTCAGACGGGCATGTATATGTGCTTTCTTGAGGAGGGGGACCTTGCGGGCGCTGCAGGATTTCAGTCCTTCACGGCGTAGTGTGTTACCAATTGTTTTCTTGGTGACTATGGTCCCAGCTGCCTTGAGATCATTGACAAGATCCTCCCGTGTAGTTCTGGGCTGATTCCTCACCGTTCTCATGATCATTGCAACTCCACGAGGTGAGATCTTGCATGGAGTCCCAGGCCGAGGAAGATTGACAGTTCTTTTGTGTTTCTTCCATTTGCAAATAATCGCACCAACTGTTGTCACCTTCTCACCAAGCTGCTTGGCGATGGTCTTGTAGCCCATTCCAGCCTTGTGTAGGTCTACAATCTTGTCCCTTACGTCCTTGGAGAGCTCTTTGGTCTTGGCCATGGTGGAGAGTTTGGAATCTGATTGATTGATTGCTTCTGTGCACAGGTGTCTTTTATACAGGTAACAAACTGAGTTTAGGAGCACTCCCTTTAGGAGTGTGCTCCTAATCTCAGCTCGTTACCTGTATAAAAGACACCTGGGAGCCAGAAATCTTTCTGATTGAGAGGGGGTCAAATACTTATTTCTCTCATTAAAAAAAAAAACATGCGTTTTTCTGGATTTTTTGTTGTTATTCTGTCTCTCACTGTTCAAATAAACCTACCATTAAAATTATAGACTGATCATTTCTTTGTCAGTGGGCAAACGTACAAAATCAGCAGGGGATCAAATACTTTTTTCCCTCACTGTATATCTCACTGGTCACCCCCAAAGCCAATTCCTCCTTTGACCGACTTTCCTTCCAGTTCTCTGCTGCCATTGACTGGAACGAACTACAAATATCTCTGAAACTGGAGACACTTATCTCCCTCACCAGCTTTACGCACCAGCTGTCAGAGCAGCTCACAGACCCCTGCACCTGTATATAGCCCATCTGTAAATAGCCCAACCAACTACCAAATTCCCTACTGTATTTGTTTATTTATCTTGCTCCTTTGCACCCCAGTTTTTCAACTTTGCACATTCATCTACTGCACATCTACCATTCCAGTGTTAAATTGCTATATTGTAATTACTTTGCCACCATGGCCTATTTATTGCCTTACCTTCCTTATCTTACCTCATTTGCACACATTGTATATAGATTTGTTTTTCTACTGTATTATTGACTGTATGTTTGTTTTACTCCCAAGTGTAACTCTGTTGTTCTTGTATGTGTCGAACTGCTTTGCTTTATCTTGGCCAGGTCGCAGTTGTAAATGAGAACTTGTTCTCAACTTGCCTACCTGGTTAAATAAAGGGGAAATAAAAATAAAATAAATAAAAATGGTTATCGTTACTGTGATCAAATACAGAATAGGAAACAAGCATATTTCATATGCAGTAAATATAATTGATGTAAAACCATTACTATAATTTGTAGAACACAAGCGTTGAATACAACCTTATGTGAAATGCTTACTTACAAGCCCTTCACCAACAATGCAGTTTTAAGAAAAAGCCCTTCACCAACAATGCAGTTTTAAGAAAAAGCCCTTCACCAACAATGCAGTTTTAAAAAAAAGCCCTTCACCAACAATGCAGTTTTAAGAAAAAGAGTAAAAAAAATATTGACTAAATAAACTAAAGTAAAAAATGTAATAAAAAGAATAACACAAAATAACAATACCGAGGCTATATACAGGGGGTACCGGTACCGAGTCAATGTGGAGACTATATACAGGGGGAACCGGTACCGAGTCAATGTGGAGGCTATATACAGGGGGTACCGGTACCGAGTCAATGTGGAGGCTATATACAGGGGGTACCGGTACCGAGTCAATGTGGAGGCTATATACAGGGGGTACCGGTACTGAGTCAATGTGGAGGCTATATACAGGGGGTACCGGTACCGAGTCAATGTGGAGGCTATATACAGGGGGTACCGGTACCGAGTCAATGTGGAGGCTATATACAGGGGGTACCGGTACCGAGTCAATGTGGAGGCTATATACAGGGGGTACCGGTACCGAGTCAATGTGGAGGCAATATACAGGGGGTACCGGTACCGAGTCAATGTGCGGGGGCACAGGTTAGTCCAGGTTGTTGAATATTTTAGGTATTGGAAAATAAACAACAGGGTTAAGCAAAACTAGGGATAACGAAAAAACATAAAAAGTATAGACAAAAAGGACTACCACAACTGGTGTAGACAATAGTTAGTGAGCTAATGGGATTTTTCATTCATTAATAAAAAGCGTATAAATGGTCACTGGGCTAACAAAGGGAAGGGGCCCTTCACAGAAACATACTAAAGTCCTCTAGGTTAAGATGATATAGAAAAATCAACACATTCTTATACCAACTCGAAAGCAATTGCATGTGGCACAGGAACCACTGACTCACTGCGTTGTTCTATTACCAAGACACCTGCTGGTAACTCTGAACTGGTTAGGCCAGCTCATGAGGTCTCTTAAATATTTGTTGACTGGGTAGGACTCTATTGACTAAAGAGGCATAGCTTTTATTTTTACCCGTAAGTGTATGAGTAAAATGTCTCTATTCTCAGCACATCAAGTAATCAAATCAACTTTGCATAGTATAAAATTAACTAACATGTTTACGTAGTACTCATAGCAATCCCTCATTGCCCAATCAGAAGATGCTCCATAGCAGGGTGCTCGTATCAGATTTTTTGATCCAACATCCTCTCACTCTGTATCTCATACAGTCAGTAGACATGGAGGATGGGAAGCCTGATCTGCTGCTGGTCAAAGAGGAGACTATAGAAGACGGACCAGAGAGCATTGACCTGCTGAGTGGACTAAAGATGGGGGAGCAAGGTAAGGGAGAAATACACACATACAGTAATAGATCTTTAATGGGAATAGTGATGCACCTGGCTATCAACACAACAACGTATGTTTACCTACATTACAATGTGTAGTTTTTGTATGAACTTGGCCTGGTAATTGACCCCCCAAAATAGTTTTCTCTGACATGTTTTTAGAGGCTATTTTGTAACCTCTTCCTGCAGGTGGTTGGCAGGAGGCTAACAGAGGAGACTGGGGAGCCATCTTGGATTCCCAGACGGGTGCAGCTAAGTGCCCATGGGACAACATCACTGAGAACGCCAGGACCACACACAACATAGTGGAGGTCAGTGGATGGGACAGCATCCTCAACTCTGGGCTGGGGAACAACACTGTTAACCAGAAAAAGACAGTGGAACACAAAACAACAACTGAACTTAGTCTCCATGACAACAGAATGGCTGAGACCAGGGTGAGGCAAAGATTTGGTCTGCAGGGGCGAGGAGTTGTCTTTATGGGAATAGACACAGACTCGGCTAGGAATGCTCCATCCTGCTCCTATAGTTGTGATTCAGAGAGACTGATGGTGCCTCAGGTTAACCCCCTAACAGGTGCTGCCTTCAGACTGCCTTCTGTAGGATCTATCAACTGGAACATGGAATCTGCGACAACACAGACACTCCCTGGCCTTCATCCTCCTCACACTCTACTAATGTTAAACCAGACCTCAGACAATGCCAGTGCCTCAACACTAAATAGCTACACAAGCCCATTGACAAATGTCAGTAGTAGTGACGCTATCAGTAGATCTGATGGCAAAGAGAAGCGCTTCCCGTGTTCATTCTGTGGGAAAGCCTTCAGTTTCCGCAAACAGGTGGAGATCCACAAGAGGATGCACACAGGGGAGAAATCTTTTGGCTGCCAACTGTACCGGGCCAGTTTTTCACAATCATCCAGCCTGAAGAGGCACCAGAGAGTCCACACAGGGGAGAAACCCTTCAGCTGTACCCAGTGTGAGAAGAGGTTCTCCCACCAGCACCATCTGAAGGTGCACCTGAAGATCCACACGGGAGAGAGGCCATTCGCTTGTACGCACTGCGGGAAGAGGTTCTCAGAGAGAAGCTACCTCAGGATACACCAGCAGCAAATGCACACGGACCATGTATAGTGACATGTAATGTAGATCTAGTTAGTTTGATGTTCATTCTTTTGGTTTTGGATGTAGTAGGGAAGTGGATGAGATGAACTGAGGAAAGAATGAGTGATGAGACAGAGTAGATGATATGGTGATGGTTGGTGTGATGGTGTCTGTAAAAATGATTCACTGATTAAGACTAACAACTTTGTCCTGTTGTTTGATGGTGATGTTTTGTAATGAGAAAGTGATTGGGCCTTAAGTTGACTTGACATGAAGTGGTGTAGCTGTGTGTAATGTTGAACCTTTTTCCAAAGTATTCTAAAATTCATTTTATCAAAACGAGGGTACCAGATTTACAGAAAAGGTCAAGTGTTACCATAGTGAGAAAAGTTATTCTACTTGTCACGTATCGTTTTGTGCAATAAAAGTACTGAACTTCACGTATGCGAGTGTATGACCATTTTGTTGAAATGAAATACAAAATTGACTCTGTTCTGACTGACGGTTCTTTTTTGTCATTGCAGGGACTGAGTTTTCCTTATCTCAGTCGAAACAAAACATACTTAATTCTTAAATTAACACTTTTGGATATTTTTTACAATAAACTCCAGTGGCTCCATATTGTTAGGTACTTGAATCACAGTGTTAGATATGGGCTAGACTGGTTTTATAATATCATGTTTCTGTGTGTACAGCAAAGAGTTTCTTATATAAACCTTTATACTTTTCTGTACAATTTGTGTTTACAGTCTGCAGTCCATGAGGACCTGCTGATATCTGGTGTTGCTTGCGGGAGAGACTGTGCCTCTGAAGTGGCTGGTCAAAATCCCTGACCCAGGATCAGAAGCCTTCGCTTTTCCTTCCCGAGTCAGAACAAGGATCCAACCGCAATTGACAGAGATTCCAACACCACCACAAAGAACAACCAGTGGACAGGTGGACTGAACAATCTCGGTCCTGGTGGTCATCAGAGAGACAGAGGTTCCAGTCAGGGATCTAGTCTGCAGCCCAGAACATTCTCTTCACAGTCTCAGTGCATGGTTACCCCACAAATACAGACTGGGTCAGGTTGAGCGTTCACCATGAGAGGTACCTAGCCTATAACACAGCACACAATCCCAACAACACCCAAACAATGGCTAGAGGTCAAGGAGGGAGCTCAAAGACTAACCACCTGAAAGTGATGGCTGCTGCTTCTACCACCTCTGATGTCATTGGGTCACAAAGTGGGAGGCAGAGCATTTGGACAGATGCTGTCAACCTGTACGCCTGCCCTAAGGGTGGGAAGCGCTTTGCTGAGGAAAACTATGTGAAGAGGCGCCAGATCGTTCACACCGAGGAGAGGCCCTTCAAGTGCAGTCTATGTTACAAGAGCTTCTCCTTCCTGAGTAGCCTTATCAGACATAGGAGTGTCCACAATGGGGAGAAATTGTAGCAGTGTGGCTTGAGATGTACGCAGGGGATGTCTGGGAATTATTCTTTAGCTGACATATTATAGTTATCATGTGAAGTGTCTTGGGGTAGGAGGGTAATTAACAACATACCCCTCATGAACCCTTTGTTAACTTGTCATTTGAAACAGGATTGTAAATACCTGTTTTTAGAGAGACAGTAAACCTGGGCTAGAACAAGTATAGTTGAATATTTACTTTACTGAGGTGATGTAGATGGAATAGTAATTTTATTATTTTCTACTATATTCTTGCTAACACACTGTTCTTTCTAAACAAGCCTGCTCTGAGCTTGAAAGATACTGATGAATAGGTTTGATGTGTAATGTAATAAGCGGTACCTTTCAAAGAACAGTGCGCATACCTTTTTATTTAACCACACCCTTTGCGCTATGAGCCCAACCAACAAGATCATTGAAGAAGGCCGTTGGTGAGACGCTGGAGAGATCAGGAGTAGTTCATGTACGTCGCTTCACCCGTATGGTGGATGGGGAAAACCGAGCAAATGTGATCTGTATTACTGTAGTTTATTAAGATTATCTCCCGACCTATGTAAAGCTGGGATATATTAGCGGACTAAACCCCACTCCATGGTGAATGAAGTTTTCTGATGAATTTCACCACTAGTTGCCATCTTAGAGCAACAGCAATGAGCAAACAGTCACTGGTTGTATTTGATTAACATTTACTGAAAAAGTATGGATTTCAGCAAACAAAGAAAGTCACAGAACTACAGAGGACAAACATACGTACAAGGTGGGCGTTTAATATTTTTGTTGTTGAACGTATTGACCTTGGCCAAATCGATGTAGTCGGAGCTAGATTCCACAAAAGCCTGGTCTCGGCTCCACGCCTTTGGTGAAGTTCATCAGCAGTGGTGGAAAAAGTACGCAATTGTCATACTTCAGTAAAAGTAAAGATGCCTTGATAGAAAATCACTCAAGTAAAAGTCACCCAGTAAAATACTAAGTATTTGGTTTTAAATATACTTAAGTATCAGAAGTAAATGTAATAGGTAAAATATACATAAGTATTGAAAGTAAATGAATACATAATTTCAAATTCCCTTTTATTAAACAAACCAGAGCACCATTTTTGTGTTTTTTATTTACGGATAACCAGGGGCACACTCCAACATCATTTACAAACGAAGCATTTGTAAACGAGTCCGCCAGATCAGAGGCAACAGGGATGTTTTCTTGTTAAGTGCATGAATTTCACAATTGTCCTGTCATGTTAGCCATTCAAAATGTAACGAGTACTTTGACTGTCACGGAACATCTATGGAGTAAAACGTACATTTTCTTTAGGAATGTAATGAAGTAAAAGTAGTCAACTATAAATAGTAAAGTACAGATACCCACCAAAACTACTTAAGTGGTACTTTTAAAGTATTTTCACTTATGTACTTTCCACCACTGTTCATCAGAAACTAACTTCACCTTGGAGTTTAGTCCCCTAGGATAAATAAAAGATACGCCATGAGAGCGTTCGTGTAAAACCCGCGTTTCAAGTGTTTGCATACGGGAGGTGTATGTTATTGAATGAGCCTGAATGTAAAATGTTGTAACTATGGTGGGCATCATATTCCCGACTTCCACGAGTGCCTTGTTATGGTGAAAGAGGTTGAGGTGTCAAGGATCAGGGCTGTCCAGCAGATCTCCTATGTGGAGCTGGGGAGAGTAATGGGCAAGTGGCCAGCGGAAATGGCAGTGGATGCACAACATTTACAACAGTAAATGTTCCTCGTCAGTCAAGAGATCTGGATACAGTCATTGTAAAGGTGGATTTTGTAACGCTTATTGCCACAGTTATTAATTGTATTGGTCAAGTGTCCAGTAAATCATTGTCTGTGGCTGAAAAGTATTAGGGGCATCAATATTTCATGGCAGAAGCACGGCAAGGATACTGTCGTTGGAAGATGGCACGACCGCCCAGGCTCAGTGTGGGGACCTGATTAGAATGTTTGATTTGAACAGTTTAATTTTAGTTTTTGACTTATCCACCCATACAGTAGGTGGCGGCATGCACTTCACATTGTTGCGAAAGCCATTAAACCAGAGAGGAAGGAAGAATAAATACAACAATTAGTCCGTGTAAGCGGAAATTAACATTGACCAAGAACAATTTCTTACGTTTAGCGTTTGTATTGTTATTTAGACGATTATTAACACCCTGGAACGCAATATGAATCCCTTGACTGCACAGCATCACGTATTTACCCCAGGTAGTCTTTAATTCGCGTTGTAGACAGGACGATATATATTATCTAGCTAGCTGCTAACAATGGATAACTGTATGGTTTTTCACACTCAAATAGCCTCCATCATGGAGGTACTAGCGAATGCAGCCGTGGCAGAGATCTGTAAACTCGTAGACGACGACTATGCAGTGTTTCGTTTGGAAATAACTCAAAGCCAGAAAGAAAACAGGACATTACGGAGGAAACTACAGCTACTGGAACTGAAGGTGGCACGGGAGCGCGTCCTCGCCAGTCGTCCCAGTAGT
Source organism: Hucho hucho (assembly GCA_003317085.1). Lineage (NCBI taxonomy): Eukaryota > Metazoa > Chordata > Actinopteri > Salmoniformes > Salmonidae > Hucho > Hucho hucho. Next base: position 571,978 of record QNTS01000413.1, read on the forward strand.
GTCAAGATCCTCGACAAATACAGAGGAATGACAAGAGGTATATTTTGATGTTGCAGAAGGCGGAGGCTGCCGCCCGGTTCCTCTCTACGCATGTTTTCAGATGTGTGACCCAGAATTTAATCTTGGTCAGTGTTTGGATAGTATGCAAAACTTACCCTGATTACCTTGACATATTGCAAATGTTTTTTATTTGACCAGGCTTCTTGCACGAAGACAAAATATAATATTCTATATCATATCCTAACCAGATTCTTGATTTACTGAATGTCCTGTTGTCAAACTAAATTAAAATAATATGCATGGAACAATAAATAGTTATAGAGGTTATAAGAAGTGTTACCTTACATCCTAGACAGTGTCAATAATGTATAATATAGCATTGACAGTACCTAACTTAACCACCTCTTCCCCCACAATCTCTCTCTCAGGTGAAGGACATCTCACTGGAGGCCACAGGAACTTTGTGAAGCCAGCGGGACACAATACATTGAGACATGACCAACCAATCACTGTTGATGAGGGGAGTGGAACCTCAACCCAGCACGTTATTGTGATAGAGGTTAGTGGAATAGTGTAACATTAGAAATTACAGTACATCAAATGTGGCCCGTTTATTTCAGAATGGCTCTCCTCTGCTATTAATTTGCCTGTTCATCCTTATATATCTAACATATGGGAGCGTGTGAAACTTCCCTGAGATTATTGTTATCCAATTAAACTCATTTACTGGTAATAACCTTCTCTCTTCTTGTGTCAGTCTGCAGATGCAGAGACTGCTAGTCCTGGGGTCAAGTTGGAGAGGTCTGAAGGAGAGGAGGACCCACGGCACAGCAGAGACATCCAGACTGGAGCGTCCCATGTAGTCACAGAGGACCTCACCGCGCCCCAGCCCAGGACCCGACGCAGCATCACGGAGGTCAGTGGAACTCCGAACGCCGTCCTCAAGTCAGAGACCGACACAGCGACTTTAACTGTAACACAAAGGCTTTTACACACAGGATCTGACCACAGGTCAGACCCAGAGGGACTGGGGCGACTGGGCTGTCCTCCTGTTCCCGGCTCAGAATATTTACTTAACGATAACCTGAGCTCGAGGGCGGTCCAAGTTAATTCCCATCGAGACTCAGGTGACGCGTTAGAGGCTGACAGTGATCTGTCTTGTTCTTACGCTACAGAGATGGACACTGGCAACATGACCTTGGGTTTAGAGACACAGACTGATCTGTGGGGACTGGAACCAGTAAAGTAGTAGTGTATACTCTGAAGGGTGCCTAGATCAGAGAGGTTATAGTCATTGATGAAGTGACTGTGAAAGTGGAGGGTGACGCTCCTCCCACATGCAATGTGGATGAGACTCACTTAGGAGGGGGACACTCACAAGGTAGAGATTTCTTAGACTACAGGGAAAGCTTAGAGACTAATACAAATGTCGCGACCCATTCCCCTTTACACACGCTCAGGGATTGAGACCCAGTGTCCACGTTGATGGAATTGGAAGGCCTTTCCAATTCACACGGCTGTGTCCTTTTCGGTCAGGTATTGAACTCAAATGACAGGGCTAGAGCCCAGGTTCAGGGAGGGGGAGACACATCAGGCAATTTTAAAGAGAAACGGTTCCTCTGCATGTTCTGTAACAAAGGCTTCAGCTGCCCCCAGAAAGTGGAGATCCACCAGAGGGTCCACACGGGAGAAACCCTTCAGCTGTACCCCGTGTCAGAAGAAGTTCACCCACTAGCTAAAGATGCATTCCACACAGGAAAAAGGCTGTTCATCTGTACGCACTGCAGGAAGAGGTTCTCAGAGAGGAGCTACCTCAGGATACACCAGCAGAAAAACCATTCCACTCTATAACATAGAAAGTAACCATTCCACTCGATAGCTTCTAACGTTTAGATCAAACCCTGCATTAAAAGACAAAGATTAATTTTTATTGTTGTCAGCAGAAAAGATCCACAGATGCATAGTGAGAGTTACAGATTTCAGTGTTCAATATTCCTGGGTAGAATATTGCGTCCAGACATTGCTATATATATATATATATATATATGGCATATGTAAGCCTAAAAACTCTCTTACATATTGTGTTTGTACTGTGTAGGCTATATGATGTTCATACAGATTGAGACATATTTTAAATGTAAGTTTTAGTAATTTAGCAGGCACTCTTCTCCACAGTGAATTACAGTTAATGCATTCATTTTAAGAAAGCTGGGTTAAACAACCACATAACACAGTCGTAGCAAGTATATTTTCCGTAAATAAAGTACTTATCAGCAAAGTCAGTGCTGGTAGGAAGACACCTTCTTTTTTTTTTTTGTTCTAGCTTCAGGGGGAAGCTGGTTCCATCATTGGGGTGCCAGGACAGAAATGAGCTTTGACTGGTCTGAGCGAGAGCTGACCACTCGTAAGGGTGGGACGGTGAAGAGATCAGAGGTGGCAGAATGGAGTGCTCAGCTTGGGGTGTAGGATTTGAGCATAGCCTGAAGGTAGGGAGGGGCAGTTCCCCTTGCTGCTCTGTAGGCAACCATCATGGTCTTGTAGTGGATGCGAACTTCGACTGGAAGCCAGTGGAGTGTGCCGAGGAGCGGGGTGACATGGGAGAACTTGGGAAGGTTGAACACTAGGTGGACTGCAGCGTTCTAGATAAGTTGCAGGGGTTTGAAGGCACAAGAGGGTAGCCCATCCAACATAGAGTTTCAGAAGTCTAGACGGGAAATGACACCTGCTTAGGTTAGGGCATGCTCCGCTTCTTGTGTGAGTAAGGGTCGTACTCTACGGATGTTGTAGAGCATGAACCTTGGAGCGGGGCAGGCCTTCCCCGGGAGGAGGAGCTGTTCCATCTTGTCAAGGTTGAGCTTGAGGTGGTGGGCAGACATCTAAGCTGAGATTTCTGCCAGGTACGCAGAGAGACGTGTGTATTTGCAGTTTTCATATGGTGTATTTAACATTAGTTTGTTTTATAAACACAATGGGACTTTTCTAAGACTTTAATTGAGACTCTCTTTAGTTTACATCACATCTGATACCACCCTGTTCTACATGCATCCAACAGCGCTTTATAACCAATATACACTTACTAAATATACCCACACACTAACAAATACCTACTGTACACGTCAAAATAGTTTAGTTAGGTTTGTCTGATGACTTTTTACTTATCATAGCTGACTCATATTTACCCACAACATCATATTTATGTCCACCATGATGGGTTTAACACCAATGAAGTCATTCTGAAACTACAGTATAGGACTCAAACATAGTGGGGATGGGTAAACACTCCGGAGCCATACTTGTGAACATTAGAAACTGTTTAAATTTAAAGTTGCTCTGTTTCTGCACATTAGCTAATAAAAATAATTGATTTACTACTTGCATGTAGGTTGTTTATTTTTTATTTATATAACTAGGCAAGTCAGTTAAGAACAAATTGTTATTTTACAATGACGGTCTACCCCGGCCAAACCCTCCCCTAACCCGCACTATGGGATTCCTGATCACGGCTGTTTGTGATACAGCCCGGGATCGGACCTGTAGTGACGCCTCTAGCACTGAGATGCAGTGCCTTAGACCACTGCGCCACTCGAGAGCCCAAAATTGTAGCTGGTCCCATCAGATAACCTTCCACACGTTAGTCCTATGCTAATTTCACCAGATGACAGTGATTATTTCCTGGAACAAGTTCTGCATCAGCCAATTATAAATGTTGACGTAGATTGAGGTGAACAAACACTAGCATAAGAGCGACCTTAAAGTCAAGCACTCGTTATCCTCCTACAGATGGCAGTATTGCAGTAACAGTGTTTAGTTATTTTAAAGAAGTTGATCACGAGTCCGGACTCAAACCCACCTTGGCGAGCATCCACACTAGAGGAAAGTTTATCGTTATCTTCTAAAGCAGGGCTGGTCATAGCTTTTGAGGGACCTAAGCGAGATTTGGTTGGGGGGCCCACCACCTCACAGCTAAAAATTTTGCCCGTTGACGGCAGGGAGAGAATTTCAGTTTTAAAGTTGCTGTAATTCTACAGATTTTGCCATGGGGCGCAGGCCGCTTATGCTTTGGACCGGCACTGTTCTACAATACACCTGTCAATCAAATGATGAACGCATCCTACTGCACGCTGTAGGCCTATTAATAAGGTGGTAACACGACCATTCACTGCTTTCAGGGTGTGTTCATAGTCATAGAGGCAACAGAAAGTAAGAAGCTAGATATTAGGCCTACACTAATTGTGTGAAGAAGAAGTGCAGGCAAAACCTTGTAAATGAAGATTACAAATACATTTTATGAGTAGCTTCTTGTTGGAGTTCCTCTTGCTGACTGACACAGGCTACTGGCACTGCTACATAAATAATCGTTGCTACTATAGGCTATATTACATAGAATTGTAGGCTACATTTACATGTACAATGTTTTAGATGCATTTTTATAATCTACTTTTTCACTTTGCGTTATTTGAGTCGAGGGCCCACAGTGGAGCGCTTTTTCCTCAAATAAAATCCTTGCCCCGAGGGGGATTCGAACTCGCAACCATCGTACCTTGCCGTCGCTGGGGTGAATTAAAACTGTTTGACAAGACCACGAGCATCTTCAACCTTTTTTTTTTTTCAACGATGAATGAATATAAACTTGCATGTTGTATAACCTACATCTTTATTGCTGAACATTGTATCAATGCAATATTGGCATATGTCGTTACAGACCAACGGAACAAAAGGCAACCTTGAATTTGTAGGTTTAAAATATCCCTCTGGTGGCCAGGGTTGACCAATTTGAAGAAATACAATTTGTTGGTGGATATAAAGTCTTAGATCTTTGATAGGCTGATAGGGAATTTTGTTCCAGGAAATAATCAGTCATCTGGTGAGGTTAACCTGGTACACGTTAGCCCTATGCTATCTGATGGGACCAGCTACAATGCAACGTTCTATCACATGCAAGTAAATTGACGATTATAATTGGCTGATGCACATTTTGTGACAGAGCAATTGTTTGAATTTAATGTTAGTTTCTAATGTTCACAAGTATGGCCCATCCATCATTAAAGTGTGTATTTTCTGTGTGTACGTACCTGAGGGAGTGTATGTCTGTGTAATCTGTATCACCTCTCTTTTACAGGAGGAGGAGGGTCCAGAGGTGCTGCTGGTGAAGGAGGAGGGGTGTGAGGGGGGTCTGGGGAACCCTGAGGGGACCATGGTCATGGAGGACAACAAGACTACACCTCCTCCTGAACCCACAGAGGAACCAGCTGAGCAGCATAAGACCACACACAGTCTCACTGAGGTGAGCCCACTGTAAACTACTGGCTGAATGGTATTAGTTAGGGCTGTATTCCACTAAGCCTCTGAGTAGGAGTGCTGATCTAGGATCAGTTTAGCCTTTTAGATCATAATGAGTAAGATTATATGGAAAGATCCTAGATCAGCACTCCTACTCCGAGTCTCTTTGTGGATACGGGCCCAGGACTTCATACATTTTGTCTTAAGTGTGGGAACATGCCTTTGAATTATCAAATCATTAAAGAGTGTCAAGTAATCAAATGAACTAACATGTTTGCATAGTACTCATAGCAATCCCTCATTGCCCAATCAGAAGATGCTCCATAGCAGGGTGCTCGTATCAGATGTCTTGATCCAACATCCTCTCACTCTGTATCTCTTACAGTCAGTAGACATGGAGGATGGGAAGCCTGATCTGCTGCTGGTCAAAGAGGAGACAATAGAAGATGAACCAGAGAGCATTGACCTGCTGAGTGGACTAAAGATGGGTGAGCAAGGTAAGGGAGAAATACATATATCCTACATACAGTAATAGATCTTCAGTGGGAATAGTGATGCACCTGGCTTTTTTTCTTCATTCATTAAATCAAATCAATATAACTTATGTTTACATACAAAACACATTATAATGTATGAACTTGACAAAAAAAAACTCCATATGTAGAGTTCTCTGCCATGTTCGTAAAGTCTAACCTCTTCCTGCAGGTGGTTGGCTGGAGGCTAACAGAGGAGACTGGGTGGCCATCTTGGATTCCCAGACCCAGACTGGTGTAGCCAAGGGCCCAGGGGACAATGTCAATGAGAAGGGCAGGAACAGAGGCGACATAGTGGAGGTCAGTGGATGGGACAGCGTCCTCAACTCTGGGCTGGGGAACTACACTCTTAACCACAACCAGAAACAGACAGTCGAACACAAAACAACAACCAAACTTAGTCTACATGACAACAGACTGACTGAGACCAGGGCGAGGCGTAGATTTGGTCTGCAGGTACGGGGAGGTGTCCGTATGTGGCGGGAGAGAACAGACACAGACTGGGCTAGCGATGTTCCGTCCTGCTCCTATAGTTGTGATTCAGAGAGACTGATGGCGCCTCAGGTTAACCCCTTAACAGGTGCTGCCTTCAGCCTGCCTTCTATAGGATCTATCAACTGGAACATGGACCCTGCTACAACACAGACACTCCCTGGCCTTCGTCCTCCTCACACTCTCCTAATGTTAAACCAGACCTCAGACAATGCCAGTGCCTCAACACTAAATGGCTACACAAGCCCATTGACAAATGACAGTAGTAGTAACACCATGAGCAGATCCAGTGGTAAAGAGAAGCGCTTCCCGTGTTCGTTTTGTGGGAAAGCCTTCAATTTCCCTAAACAGGTGGAGATCCACCAGAGGATGCACACAGGGGAGAAACCATTTGGCTGCCTCCTTTGCCGGGCTAGTTTCTCCCATTCGTCCAACCTGAAGAGGCACCAGAGGGTCCACACAGGGGAGAAACCCTACAGCTGTCCTCAGTGTGAGAAGAGGTTCTCACGCCAGCACGATCTCAAGATGCACCTGAAGGTCCACACTTGAGAGAGGCCGTTGAACTGTACACACTGCGTAAAAAGGTTCTCAGAGAGGAGCTACCTCAGGATACACCAGCAGAAAATGCACAGGGCCCATGAATAGTGTATACCCACTGGGTACTCCACGTCATTTCAACATGGAGAATTGGTTAATATTTGGTAGATACATTTATCAATGAGATTCCAATCTATTTTCCCCTACTCAAAATGACAGCTAATAGTTTGTTGAATTCCAATGTGTTATCACTATGATTTAAACCATCGAAAAGTAAAACCAAATTCCAATGGAAAAGTATATGTCAGATTTTTGGTTTAGTTGTCACTTGTGTTTATTACTGAGCTTTCAACCATGGGAATACAATGTCAGATATTGTTTATTTATACAACAACTTCATGTTTTATGACTGTGATTGATCTAACAGCACTACTAAATGACCACTATTTTTGGACAACTTAAGATGTTGTCCACCGCGTTCAGCCAAGTGTCTAACATCCTAAGGTGTCTGACAGTAGTCAGTACACATATTTTTCCCGTTTTTTTCCCCCCCTGCGGCTCACCATTTAAAGCTAGTTAAGGAGGAAATTATGCCTTTGCAGCCTGAATGGAGGACGCTTTGTGTACGAGCCGGTCCACGGGGAAACGAGTGTATTACCGGGAATGCACATCGATCCTAGTGCAGATCTAGCGGCCACTATAGGCTGGCTGTCCTGTAGTGGTGCACTTGCCCTCATACTTGAGACACTGGCGATCTCATAAAACAACTGTCTTAACTTGAAATTGGTGCTGACTATTCGGATATCTCTCTTAGTAACCTAGATGTTGTTTCAGCAATAAGGCATGAGAACCCGGGAATTATCCTGTGATAACTCCCGACTAAGGGCTGTTCTTATGTCAAAGGTGAACCCAAGGGCTGGGGTAACAGCCCTTAGGAGCTGGTTATCACACAATAATTCCTGGGTTCTCATGCCTTATTTCTTTCATTAAACATCAATCAGTTGAAGTCGGAAGTTTACATACACTTAGGTTGGAGTCATTGAAACTCGTTTTTCAACCACTCCACAAATTTCTTGTTAACAAACTATAGTTTTGGCAAGTCGGTTAGGACATCTACTTTGTGCATGACACAGAATTTTTCCAACAATTGTTTACAGACAGATTATTTCACTTAATTCACTGTTTCACAATTCTAGTGGGTCAGAAGTTTACATACACTAAGTTGACTGTGCCTTTAAACAGCTTGGAAAATTCCAGAAATGGCTTTAGAAGCTTCTTAGGCTGACATAATTTGAGTCAATTGGCGGTGTACCTGTGGATGTATTACAAGGCCTACCTTCAAACTCAGTGCCTCTTTGCTTGACATCATGGGAAAATCAAAAGAAATCAGAAATCAAAATTGTAGACCTCCACAAGTCTGGTTCATCCTTGGGAGCAATTTCCAAACGCCTGAAGGTACCACGTTCATCTGTGCAAACAATATTACGCAAGTATAAACACCATGGGACCAATCAGCCGTCATACCGCTCAGGAAGGAGACGCGTTCTGTCTCCTAGAGATGAACGTACTTTGGTGCGAAAAGTGCAAATCAATCACAGAACAACAGCAAAAGACCTTGTGAAGATGGAGGAAACAGGTACAAAAGTATCTATATCCACAGTAAAATGAGTCCTATATCGACATACCCTGAAAGACTGCTCAGCAAGGAAGAAGCCACTGCTCCAAAACCTCCATAAAAAAGCCAGACTACGGTTTGCAACTGCACATGGGGACAAAGATAGTTCTATTTTTGTAAAAAAAGTAAGGTTTGGCCATAATGACCATCATTATGTTTGGAGAAAAAAAGGGGAGGCTTGCAAGCCGAAGAACACCATCACAACCGTGAAGCACGGCTTTGCTGCAGGAGGGACTGGTGCACTTCACAAAATAAATGGCATCATGAGGGAGGAAAATTATGTGGATATATTGAAGCAACATCTCAAGACATCAGTCAGGAAGCTTGGTTGCAAATGGGTCTTCCAAATGGACAATGACCCCAAGCATACTTCCAAAGTTGTAGCAAAATGGCTTAAGGACAACAAAGTCAAGGTATTGGAGTGGCCACCACAAAGCCCTGACCTCAATCCTATAGAAAATGTGTTGGCAGAACTGAAAAAGCGTGTGCGAGCAAGGAGGCCTACAAACCTGACACGGTTACACCAGCTCTGTCAGGAGGAATGGGCCAAAATTCACCTAACTTATTGTGGGAAGCTTGTGGAAGGCTACCCAAAACGTTTGACCCAAGTTAAACAATTTAAAGGCAATGCTACCAAATACTAATTGAGTGTATGTAAACTTCTGACCCACTGGGTATGTGATGAAAGAAATAAAAGCTGAAATAAAGACATTTCACATTCTTAAAATTAAGAATTAACTGACCTAAGACAGGGAATTTTTACTAGGATTACATGTCAGGAATTGTGAAAGACTGAGTTTAAATGTATATGGCTAAGGTGTATGTAAACTTCTGACTTCAACTGTGTGTAAATATATATATTTAAATAGAACAAAATCAAATAAAAAAATTAACATTAAATAGTTTGATTTAAACTTTTATTTTTGGTTGACGTGAATCCAACATATGTTTTATTAACTTCTAGATTCCATTTGAAACCAACCAAAGCTTAAACTCTAGGCCTATATGTATTGTCTATTTTTAGTTTAACACTGGGCTGAATTGTAACAATAGCTGTTGATGACATTCCAAATGCTATATAGGCCTAAATAGCATTATTGATGATATATGATTCATGAAGAAGGGTTACATTTCATTTGCTCTGTTTAACCTACCCTTTTAGAATTACTTCCATATCAACAGTGAATCTATTAAGTGGACATTTCTCAACAGTCATTCTAACGATAGCACGTTGGTAACAGTCAACGACGAATATCAAAGCTAAGCAGGATTGGGCTTGTAGATAGATCAACTCTAGTAGTAGGTGCTACCCAGCCTATTGTTTAAAAATGTTTTTATTATAGTGGATATTACGTTGAAGATGACTTTGTTTCAAAGGTAAAAATATAAAAAATTATACATTCACGACTTGTTTCAAATCCAATGTATTTTCCACGTAGATTTCATGCCACAATACTTTGACAAATTATGTTGAAACAACGTTGATTTAACCAGTTTGTGCCCAGTGGGTAGTGACGTGTAATATAGTACTAGTTAGTTGTTTGTAGTTCATTCTGTTGGTGTTGGACGTAGCTGGGAACTGGATGAGATGAACTGAGGAAAGAACGAGTATGATGAGGCAGAGTAGATGTGATGGTGTCTGTCACTTTTCATCACTTTAGCATTTTTACAAATTTTGTCCCTTTTAGGTGTTTAGATAATCATAATTCATGTTTATTTGACATGAAGCTGTGTGTAATGTTAAACCTTTTCCAAAGTATTCTCAAATTAATTTGATCAAAGCGAGGTTACTGTGATACGCCGAAGACAGCGCTACAGGCGCAGGACAGACAGCTGATCGTCTTCGCAGTGGCAGACCACGTGCAACAACACCTGCACAGGATCGGTACATCCGAACGTCACACCTGCGGGACAGGTACAGGATGGCAACAACTGCCCGAGTTACACCAGGAACGCACAATCCCTCCATCAGTGCTCAGACTGTCCGCAATAGGCTGAGAGACGCTGGACTGAGGGCTTATAGGCCTGTTGTAAGGCAGGTCCTCACCAGACATCACCTGCAACAACGTCGCCTAAGGGCACAAACCCACTGTCGCTGGACCAGACAGGACTGGCAAAAAGTGCTCTTCACTGACGAGTCGCGGTTTTGTCTCACCAGGGGTGATGGTCGGATTCGCGTTTATCGTCGAAGGAATGAGCGTTACACCGATGCCTGTACTCTGGAGCGGGATCGATTTGAAGGTGGAGGGTCCGTCATGGTCTGGGGCGGTGTGTCACAGCATCATCGGACTGAGCTTGTTGTCATTGCAGGCAATCTCAACGCTGTGCGTTACAGGGAAGACATCCTCCTCCCTCATGTGGTACCCTTCCTGCAGGCTCATCCTGACATGACCCTCCAGCATGGCAATGCCACCAGCCATACTGCTCGTTCGGTGCGTGATTTCCTGCAAGACAGGAATGTCAGTGTTCTTCCATTGCCAGCGAAGAGCCCGGATCTCAATCCCATTGAGCACCTCTGGGACCTGTTGGATTGGAGGGTGAGGGCTAGGGCCATTCCCCCCCAGAAATGTCTGGGAATTTGCAAGTGCCTTGGTGGAAGAGTGGGGTAACATCTCACAGCAAGAACTGGCAAATCTGGTGCAGTCCATGAGGAGGAGATGCACTGCAGTACTTAATGCAGCTAGTGGCCACACCAGATACTGACTTTTACTTTTGATTTTGACAGGGACACATTATTCCATTTCTGTTAGTCACATGTCTGTGAAACTTGTTCAGTTTGTCTGTTGTTGAATCTTGTTATGTTCATACACATATTTACACATGTCAGGTTTGCTGAAAATAAACGCAGTTGACAGTGAGAGGACGTTTCTTTTTTTGCTGAGTGTGTGTATATATAATAAACTCCCAATAGCTCCATATTGTTTAGGTTCTTGAATCACAGTGTTAGAGATGTGCTTGACTGTGGTTAACATTTTATATCTTATGTTTGTGTGGACAGGAAAGAGTTTCTTATATAAACCTTTTCTATGCTCTTCTGAACAATCTTTGTTTACAGTCTGCAGTCCATGAGGACCTCCTGATATCTGATGTTACTGGCAGGAGAGACTGGACCTCTGAAGCGGCTGGTCACAAACCCTGGCACCAGATCAGGACCATGGATCAGGAACCGTTGCGCTTCCTTTCCGAGTCAGAACCAGGACCCAACCGCGAAGGACAGAGACTCCACTACGTAGAACACAAGCAGTGGACAGGTCGACTGAACAACCTCAGTCCTGGTGGTCATCAGAGAGACGGAGCTGATAGAGATAGACCTTCCTGTTCCTATGATACAAACACCACAGTATCCATGATGAACAGAGCAGGTCACCCCAGGTTTCAGCCTTCACAGAGAGTGGTGGGAGACCCCCTTGGTGGTAGTCTATCAGCAAGTCTGTCTTCTCCTTCAGGGTGTAATCTAATGCCTAGTGACTGGGTTCATAGAAGGCCTGGGTCTAGCCTTCCTCAGTTATCTCATGGTTACCCCACGAATACAGACAGGGTCACGATGGGGGTTCACCACGAGAGGTTCCTAGCCTATAACACAGCAGACAATACCAACAACACCCAATCAATGGCTAGAGGTCAAGGAGGGAGCTCAAAGATTAACCACCTGTGGGTGGTGGCTCCTGCTTCTACGTCCTCTGGTGTCATTGCGTCACAATGTGGGAAGTCAAGCATTACGACTGACACCGACAAGCCGTACGCCTGCCCCACATGTGGGAAGCGCTTTGCTCATGCGTACTATGTGAAGACTCATCAAACCGTTCACACCAAGGACAAGCCCTTCAAGTGCAAACTATGTTACAAGAGATTCTCCTTCCTGACTAGCCTTATCAGACATAGGAGTGTCCACAATGGGGAGAAATTGTAGCAGTGTGGCTTGAGATGTACGCAGGGTATATCCAGGAACTATTCTTTAGCTAAAATATTATAGTTATCATGTGAAGTGTCTTGGGGTAATTAACCACATACCCCTGATTAATCCTTTGTTAACTTGTCATTTGAAACAGGCTTGTGTAAATACCTGTTTTTAGACTGTAAACCTAGGCTAGTTCAAGCACAACTGAATAGTTACCTTACTTATTAGACGTAATAAAGTCATTATTTTCTACTCTATTCTGGCTAACACACTGTTCTTTCTAAACAAGTCTGTTCTGAGCTTGAAATACAGTGATCATGAACAGGAGATTTGATCACGTGATAAGCAGTAATTCAAACCGCGCGCATTCCTATTCCATTTAACCACACCCTTTACACTATGACGCCAACCAATAAGATCCTTTCACTTCAGTGTAAACGGAAGTGAACAGTGACCAAGAACATTTTCCACGAAAGCGAGTGTTGTTATTTAGACGTTTATTAACACCCTGGAACTTAAAATATGACGAATTTAACTGCACAGCATTACATTAGTTACCTCAGGTAGTGTTTAATTCGCGTTGGAGACAGGACTCGGTTGATAGATGTTATCTAGGTAACGTTAGCTAGCTGCTAACAATGGCTAACTGTATGGTTTTTCACACTCAAATAGCCTCCATCATGGAGGTACTAGCGAATGCAGCCGTGGCAGAGATCTGTAAACTCGTAGACGACGACTATGCAGTGTTTCGTTTGGAAATAACTCAAAGCCAGAAAGAAAACAGGACATTACGGAGGAAACTACAGCTACTGGAACTGAAGGTGGCACGGGAGCGCGTCCTCTCCAGTCGTCCCAGTAGTGTCAAGATCCTCGACAAATACAGAGGAATGACAAGAGGTATATTTTGATGTTGCAGAAGGCGGAGGCTGCCGCCCGGTTCCTCTCTACGCATGTTTTCAGATGTGTGACCCAGAATTGGATCTTGGTCAGTGTTTGGATAGTATGCAATATTTACCCTGATTACCTTGACATCTTGCAAAAAAATAAAACATGTTTGGGACCAGGCTTCTTGCACAAGGACAAAATATCATATTCTAACCAGATTCTGGATTTAATGCATGTCCTGTTGTCAAACTCAATACAAATACCATGATGAATGGAACAATAAATAGTATATCAAGACGTTATAAGAAGTGTTACCTTACATCCTAGACCGTTTCAATAGTGTACAATATAGCATTGACAGTACCTAACTTAACCACCTCTTTTCCCCCAATTACTCTCTCAGGTGAAGGACATCTCACTGGAGGGCACAGGAGCTTTGTGAAGCCAGCGGGACACAATACATGGAGAGATGACCAACCAATCACTGTTGATGAGGGGAGTGGAACCTCAACCCAGCACGTTATTGTGATAGAGGTTAGTGGAATAGTGTAACATCAAATGGCTCTCCTCCGCTATTAATTTGCTTGTTCATCCTTATATATCTAACATATGGGAGCTTGTGAAACTTTCCTGAGATATTGTTATCCAATTAAACTCATTTACCGGTAATAACCTCCTCTCTTCTTGTGTCAGTCTGCAGAGGCTGCTGGTCCTGGGGTCAAGCAGGAGAGGTATGAAGGAGAGGAGTACCCACGGCACAGCAGAGACATCCAGACTGGAGCGTCCCATGTAGCCACGGAGGACCTCACCGCGCCCAAGCCCAGGACCCGACGCAGCATCACGGAGGTCAGTGGAACGCCGAACGCCGTCTTCAAGTCAGAGACGGACACGGACACTTTAACTGTAACAGAAAGGCTTTTACACACAGGATCTGACCAAGGGTCAGACCCAGAGGGACTGGGGCGACTGGGCTGTCCTCCTGTTCCCGGCTCAGAATATTTACTTAACAATAACCTGAGCTCGAGGGCGGTCCAAGTTAATTCCCATCGAGACTCAGGTGACGCGTTAGAGGCTGACAGTGATCTGTCTTGTTCTTACGCTACAGAGATGGACACTGGCAACATGACCTTGGGTTTAGAGACACAGACTGATCTGTCTAGAGGGGACTGGAACCAGTACAGTAGTAGTGTATACTCTGAAGGGTGCCTGGATAAGAAAGGGGAGGTTATAGCGGTAGATGAAGTGAGTGTGAAAGTGGAGGGCGACGCTCCTCTTATATGGAATGCAGACGAGACTCACTTAGGAGGCGGACACTCACAAGGTAGAGATTTCTTAGACTACAGGGAAAGCTTAGAGACTAATCCAAATGTCGCGACCCATTCCCCTTTACACACGCTCAGGGATCGAGACCCAGTGTCCACGTTGATGGGGCCTTCCAATTCACACGGCCGTGTCCTTTTCGATCAGGTATTGAACTCAAACAACAGGGCAAGAGCTCAGGTTCAGGGAGGGGGAGCCACATCAGGCAATAGTAAAGAGAAACGGTTCCTCTGCATGTTCTGTAACAAAGGCTTCAGCTGCATCCAGAAGGTGGAGATCCACCAGAGGGTACACACAGGGGTGAAACCCTTCAGCTGTACCCAGTGTCACATGCGCTTCACCCAGGCTGGTGACTTAAAGAGGCACCAGAGGGTCCACACAGGGGAGAAACCCTTCAGCTGTACCCAGTGTCAGATGCGCTTCTCCCACTCGTCCAGCCTGAAGAGGCACCAGAGGGTCCACACAAGGGAAAACCCTAAAGCTACCCCCAGTGTCAGAAGAGGTTCGCCCACTAGAACAAGCTAAAGATGCATCTGAAGGTCCACACGGGAAAAAGGCTGTTTGCCTGTACGCACTGCAGGAAGAGGTTCTCAGAGAGAAGATAACTCAGGATACACCAAAAACCATTCCACTCTATAACATAGAAAGTAACAATTCCACTCGATAGCTTCTGACGTTTAGATCAAATCCTGCATTATAGACCAAGATTAATTTTCATTGTCAGCAGAAAAGATCCACTTATGCATTTAGAATAGTTAGAGTAACAGATTTCAGTGTTGAATATTTCTGGGTAGAGTATTGCATCCAGACATTTGTGTGATATATAAGGCATATATAAGCCTAAAAAGTCTGTTACAAATTGTGTTTGTACTGTGTAGGGTATATTATGTTTTCATATGGTGTATTTAACATTTGTTTGTTTAATAAACACAATGGGAATTTTCTAATACTTTAATTGAGACTCTCTTTAGTTTACATCACATCTGATCTCACCCTATTCTGCATACACACAATAGTGCTTTATAACCAATATACACTTCAATATAAATAAATGTACCTACATCTACCCACACACTAACAAACACCTACTGTACAAGGTAGTTTAGTCAGGTTTGTCTGACTTTTGACTTATCATAGCTGATTCATATTTACCCACAACATCATATTTATGTCCACCATGATGGGTTTAACAACAATGAAGCCATTCTGTAACTACAGTATAGGACTCCAACATAGTGGGGATGGGTAAACACTCCCGGGCCATACTTGTGAACATTAGAAACCGTTTAAATGTCAACAGTTGCTCTGTTTCTGTGTATTAGCCAATTCCACACGTTAGTCCTATGCTAATCTCACCAGATGACAGTGATTATTTCCTGGAACAAGTTCTGCATCAGCCAATTATAAATGTTGACGTAGATTGAGGTGAACAAACACTAGCATAAGAGCGACCTTAAAGTCAAGCACTCGTTATCCTCCTACAGATGGCAGTATTGCAGTAACAGTGTTTAGTTATTTTAAAGAAGTTGATCACGAGTCCGGACTCAAACCCACCTTGGCGAGCATCCACACTAGAGGAAAGTTTATCGTTATCTTCTAAAGCAGGGCCTGTCCTAGCTTTTGGGGGCCCTAAGCGAGATTTGGTTGGGGGGCCCACCACCTCAGAGCAAAACATTTTTTGCCCTTTGACTGCAGGGAGAGATTTTCGTTTTTAAAGTTGCTGTAATTCTACAGATTTTGCCATGGGGCGCAGGCCGCTTATGCTTTGGACCGGCACTGTTCTACAATACACCTGTCAATCAAATGATGAACGCATCCTACTGCACGCTGTAGGCCTATTAAGGTGGTAACACGACCATTCACTGCTTTCAGGGTGTGTTCATAGTCATAGAGGCAACAGAAAGTAAGAAGCTAGATATTAGGCCTACACTAATTGTGTGAAGAAGAGAAGTGCAGGCAAAACCTTGTAAATGAAGATTACCAATACATTTAATGAGTAGCTTCTTGTTGGAGTTCCTCTTGCTGACCGACACAGGCTACTGGCACTGCTACATAAATAATCGTTGCTACTATAGGCTCTATTACATAGAATTGTAGGCTACATTTACATGTACAATGTTTTAGATGCATTTTTATAATCTACTTTTTCACATTGCGTTATTTGAGTCGAAAGCCCACAGTGGAGCACTTTTTCCGTAAATGAAATCCTTGCCCCGAGGGGGATTCGAACACGCAACCATCGTACGTTTCTGTCTCTGGGCTTACTGCCTTAGTGGATCACACCACCAATTAGTGATGGCAGTAAGTGTAAATTAAAACTATTTGACAAGACCACGAGCATCTTCAACCTTTTTTTTAAACAATGTACAGTATGTGGTGGCCAGAAGGAAACACAGTCCCTCACAACGCAGCACAGTCACCTGCAGCACCATGGAGAGCACCATCAGAGGACGACACAAGGTCTGGGCTAAACAGTGGTGTTCAGGACCAAGGACAGCTCTAACACAGGTGTGCACAATGTCCCCTCTGACAGGGAGCCTCGGCTGCAGGCTTTTGGGCCCAATTAGTAGCCACATAAAGAGAACAAAGAAGCCACAGTAAATGGAAGGAGAGGCAGGAGAAGAGAGCAGACACAGAGTGTTGGATGTATCCCAGCCCAGGCCTTGGACCAGTCGCAACCCAACCACCCTCTTGGCTATAGAGGCCTAGTTAAGGACGTGAGTAAAATGAACCACCTTAACTAATCCTACACCTCTTCTGCCTCCCTTCCAGAAGTAAACTGATGCCACAAGGAGCAACCAGAGGACGGAAGAGTTACCTGAGTTACAGTTTCTCCCTTTCCCCCTTTCCCCTGCTTTATGAGAAATAAAGAAACCTAAGTTTGCCCCACTGAAACTCTGCCCAGTGAGTGATTTGCTTCGACCTCCAGAGTTAAACCCTCTCAGTCTTGAGAGGGGAGGTTACAAGTACCAGTCAAAGGTTTGGACACACCTACTCATTCACCTACTCACACATTGTAGAATAATAGTGAAGACATCAAAACTATGAAATCATGTAGTAACCAAAAAAGTGTTTAACAAATCAAAATATATTTTAGATTTGAGATTCTTCAAAGTTGCCACCCTTTTCCTTGATGACAGCTTTGCACACACTTGGCATTTCCAACAGTCTTGAAGGAGTTCCCACATATGCTGAGCACTGTCTGTTTTTCCTTCACTCTGCGGTCCAACTCATCCCAAACCACCTCAATTGGGTTGAGGTTTGGTGATTGTGGAGGCCAGGTCATCTGATGCAGCACTACATCATTCTCCTTCTTGGTCAAATAGCCCTTACATAGCCTGGAGGTGTGTTTTGGGTCATTGTCCTGTTGAAAAACAAATGATAGTCCCACTAAGCGCAAACCAGATGGGATGGTGTATCGCTGCACAATGCTGTGGTAGCCATGCTGGTTAAGTGTGCCTTGAATTCTAAATAAATCACTGACAGTGTCACCAGCAAAGCACCATCACACCACCACCTCCATGCTTCACGGTGGGAACCACACATGCGGACATCATCCGTTCACCTACTCTGCGTCTCACAAAGACAAGGCGGTTGGAAGCAAAAATCTCCAATTTGGACTCATCAGACCAAAGGACAGATTTCCACCGGTCTAATGCACAATGCTCGGGTTTCTTGACCCAAGCAAAGGGTGGCTTCTTTGAAGAATCTCAAATATTAAATATATATTGATTTGGTAACTACATGATTCCATATGTGTTATTTCATAGTTTTGATGTCTAAACGATTATTCTACAATGTAGAAAAAAGTAAAAATAAAGAAAAACCCTGGAATGAGTAGGTGTCCAAACTTTTGACTGGTACTGTATGAATATAAATGTACATGTTATATAATTCTCCTACATCTTTATTGCTGAACATTGTCTAACATTAGTACTAACAGCTAGTAGCCTTGTCAAGGATGCATCAATGCAATATTGGCATATGTTGTTACCGAACTAAAGGCAACCTTGAATTTGTAGGTTTAAAATATCCCTCTGGTGGCCAGGGTTGACTAATTTTAAGAAATACAATTTGTTGGTGGATATAAAGTCTTAGATCTTTGATAGGCTGATGTGGAATTTTGTTCCAGGAAATAATCAGTCATCTGGTGAGGTTAGCATAGGGCTAACGTGTACCAGGTTATCTGATGGGACCAACTACAATGCAGCGTTCTATCACATGCAAGTAAATTGACGATTTTAATTGGCTGATGCACATTTTGTGACAGAGCAACTGTTTGAATTTAATGTTAGTTTCTAATGTTCACAAGTATGGCCCATTCATCATTAAAGTGTGTATTTTCTGTGTGTACGTACCTATGTCTGTGTAATCTGCATCACCTCTCTTTTACAGGAGGAGGAGGGTCCAGAGGTGCTGCTGGTGAAGGAGGAGGGGTGTGAGGAGGGTCTGGGGAACCCTGAGGGGACCATGGTCATGGAGGACAACCAGACTACACCTCCTCCTGAACCCACAGAGGAACCAGCTGAACATCACAGGACCACACACAGTCTCACTGAGGTGAGCCCACTGTGAACTACTGGCTGAATGGTATTAAGTCAGGGCCCGTATTCCACTAAACCTCTGAGTAGGAGTGCTGACCTAGGATCAGTTTTGCCTTTTAGATCATAATGAATAAGATTATATGGCAAGATCAGCACTCCTACTCAGAGACTCTTTGTGGATACGGCCTAGGTATTCATACATGTTGTCTTAAGTGTGGGAACATGCCTTTGAATTATCAAACCATTAAAGAGTGTCAAGTAATCAAATGAACTAGTACTCATAGCAATCCCTCATTGCCCAATCAGAAGATGCTCCATAGCAGGGTGCTCATCAGATTTCTTGATCCAGCCTCCTCTCACTCTGTATCTCTTACAGTCAGTAGACATGGAGGATGGGAAGCCTGATCTGCTGCTGGTCAAAGAGGAGCCATTAGAAGACGCACCAGAGAGCATTGATCTGTTGAGTGGACTAAAGATGGGTGAGCAAGGTAAGGGAGAAATGCATATAGCCTACAGACAGTAATGACAGCTTTGCACACTCTTGGCATTCTCTCAACCAGCTTCACCTGGAATGCTTTTCTGAATAAAATACCAAATACCAAAAATAGATCTTAACTGTGATTAGAAATTTGACTGGATAGTTTTTTCTTAAATCAATATAACTTATGTTTACATACAAAAACACACATTATAATGGATGAACTCTGCCATGTTCGTAAAGTCTATTTTCTTACCTCTTCCTGCAGGTGGTTGGCTGGAGGCTAACAGAGTAGACTGGGTGGCCATCTTGGATTCCCAGATCCAGATGGGTGCAGCCAAGGGCCCAGGGGACAACATCACTGATCAGGCCAGAACCAGAGGCAACATAGTGGAGGTCAGTGGATGGGACAGCGTCCTCAACTCTGGGCTGGGGAACAACACTGTTAACCACAACCAGAAAAAGACAGTCGAACACAAAACAACAACCAAACTTAGTCTCCATGACAACAGGTTGTCTGAGACAAGGGTGAGGCGTCGATTTGGTCTGCGGGGACGGGGAGGTGTCCGTATGTGGCGGGAGAGAACAGACACAGACTCGGCTAGCAATGCTCCGTCCTGCTCTTATAGTTGTGATTCAGAGAGACTGATGACGCCTCAGGTTAACCCCCTAACAGATGCTGCCTTCAGCCTGCCTTCTATAGGATCTATCAACTGGAACATGGACCCTGCGACAACACAGACACTCCCTGGCCTTCATCCTCCTCACACTCTACTAATGTTAAACCAGACCTCAGACAATGCCAGTGCTTCAACATTAAATGGCTACACAAGCCCATTGACAAATGACAGTAGTAGTAACGCTATCTGTAGATCCGGTGGCAAAGAGAAGCGCTTCCCGTGTTCATTCTGTGGGAAAGCCTTCAGTTTCCCCAAACAGATGGAGATCCACCAGAGGATGCACACAGGGGAGAAACCTTTTGGCTGCCACCTGTGCCGGGCTAGTTTCTCCCAATCGTCCAACCTGAAGAGGCACCAGAGAGTCCACACAGGGGAGAAACCCTACAGCTGTCCACAGTGTGAGAAGAGGTTCTCACGCCAGCACGATCTCAAGATGCACCTGAAGGTCCACACTTGAGAGAGGCCGTTCACCTGTACGCACCCGTGGGAAAAGGTTTTCAGAGAGGAGCTACCTCAGGATACACCAACAGAAAATGCACATGGTCCATGAATAGTGTATACCCACTGGGTACACCACATCATTTCAACATGTAGAATTGGGTAATATTTGGTAGATACATTGATCTCTTTTCACCTACTCAAAATGACAGCAAAAAGTTTGTTGAATTCCCAATGTGTTATCACTATGCTTTCAACCATCTAAAAGTACAACCAAATTCCAATGGAAAAATCTGTCAGATTTTTGGTTTAGTTTTCACCTATGTGTTATCACTGAGCTTTCAACCATTTAAAATCACACTAAAGTTCAAATGGGAATACATTGTCAGATATTGTTTATTTATACAACAACTTAATGTGTTATGACTGTGATTGATCTAACAGCACTACCAAATGACCACTATATTTGGACAACTTAAGATGTTGTCCACCGCGTTCAGCCAAGTGTCTAACATCCTAAGGTGTCTGACAGTAGTCAGTACACATATTTTTCCCGTTTTTTCCCCCCCTGCGGCTCACCATTTAAAGCTAGTTATGGAGGAAATTATGCCTTTGCAGCCTGAATGGAGGACGCTTTGTGTACGAGCCGGTCCACGGGGGAAACGAGTGTATTACCGGGAATGCACATCAATCCTAGACGATCCTAGTGCAGATCTAGCGGCCACTATAGGCTGGCTGTCCTGTAGTGGTGCACTATAGTGGTGCAATTTCCCTCATACTTGAGACACTGGCGATCTCATAAAACAACTGTCTTAACTTGAAATTGGTGCTGACTATTCGGATATCTCTCTTAGCAACCTAGATGTTGTTTCAGCAATAAGGCATGAGAACCCGGGAATTATCCTGTGATAACTCCCGACTAAGGGCTGTTCTTATGTCAAAGGTGAACCCAAGGGCTGGGGTAACAGCCCTTAGGAGCTAGTTATCACACAATCATTCCCGGGTTCTCATGCCTTATTTCTTTGATAAAACGTTTGCCAACATACACTACCGTTCAAAAGTTTGGGGTCACTTAGAAATGTCCTTGTTTTTGAAAGAAAAGCAAATGTTTTATCCTTTAAAATAACATAAATTGAAAAACGGCTGATATATTTTTTTTATGGAATATATACATAGGCCTACAGAGGTCCATTATCAGCAACCATCACTCCTGTGTTCCAATTGCACGTTGTGTTAGCTAATCCAAGTTTATCATTTTAAAAGGCTAATTGATCATTAGAAAACCCTTTTGCAATTATGTTAGCACAGCTCAAAACTGTTGTTCTGATTAAAGAAGGAGTAAAACTGGCCTTCTTAGAATAGTTGAGTATCTGGAGCATCAGCATTTGTGGGTTCGATTACAGGCTCAAAATGGCCAGAAACAAAGAACTTTCTTCTGAATCTCGTCAGTCTATTCTTGTTCTGAGAAATGAAGGCTATTCCATATGAGAAATTGCCAAGAAACTAAAGATCTCGTACAACGCTGTGTACTACTCCCTTCACAGAACAGTGCAAACTGGCTCTAACCAGAATAGAAAGAGGAGTGGGAGGCCCTGGTGCACAACTGAGCAAGAGGACATGCACATGAGTGTCTCGTTTGAGAAAAAGATGCCTCACAAGTCCTCAACTGGCAGCTTCATTAAATTGTACCCACAAAACACCAGTCTCAACGTCAACAGTGAAGAGGCGACTCCGGGATGCTGGCCTTCTAGACAGAGTTCCTCTGTCCAGTGTCTGTGTTCTTTTCAAATCAAATCAAAGTTTATTTGTCATGTGCGCCGAATACAACAGGTGTAGACCTTACAGTGAAATGCTTACTTACAGGCTCTAACCAACAGTGCAAAAAAGGTATTTGGTGAACAATAGGTAAGTAAAGAAATAAAAACAACAGTAAAAAGACAGTGAAAATAACAGTAGAGAGGCTACATACAGTAGCGAGGCTACATACAGGCACCAGTTAGTCGGGCTGATTGAGGTAGTATGTACATGTAGATATGGTTAAAGTGACTATGCATATGATGAACAGAGAGTAGCAGTAGCTTAAAATTAAAAGAGCGGTTGGTGGGTGGGTGGCGGGACACAATGCATATAGATAGCCCGGTTGGGGGGCACTGGTTGGTTGGGCCAACGAAGGTACTATGTACATGAATGTATAGTTAAAGTGACTATGCATGTATGATAAACAGAGAGTAGCAGCAGCGTAAAAAGAGGGGTTGGGGGGGGGGGCACAATGCAAATAGTCCGGGTAGCCATTTGATTACCTGTTCAGGAGTCTTATGGCTTGGGGGTAAAAACTGTTGATAAGCCTTTTTGTCCTAGACTTGGCACTCCGGTACCGCTTGCCATGCGGTAGTAGAGAGAACAGTCTATGACTGGGGTGGCTGGGGTCTTTGACAATTTTTAGGGCCTTCCTCTGACACCGCCTGGTGTAGAGGTCCTGGATGGCAGGAAGCTTAGCCCCAGTGATGTACTGGGCCGTACGCACTACCCTCTGTAGTGCCTTGCGGTCGGAGGCCGAGCAATTGCCGTACCAAGCAGTGATGCAACCAGTCAGGATGCTGTCGATGTTGCAGCTGTAGAACCTTTTGAGGATCTGAGGACCCATGCCAAATCTTTTTAGTTTCCTGAGGGGGAATAGGCTTTGTCGTGCCCTCTTCATGACTGTCTTGGTGTGTTTGGACCATTCTAGTTTGTTGGTGATGTGGACACCAAGGAACTTGAAGCTCTCAACCTGCTCCACTACAGCCCCGTCGATGAGAATGGGGGCGTGCTCGGTCCTCCTTTTCCTGTAGTCCACAATCATCTCCTTAATCTTGGTTAAGTTTAGGGATAGGTTGATATTCTGGCACCACCCGGCCAGGTCTCTGACCTCCCTATAGGCTGTCTCGTCCATCTTAATCTTTTCTTTTTATTGGCCAGTCTGAGATGTGGCTTTTTCTTTGCAACTCTGCCTAGAAGGCCAGCATCCCGGAGTCGCCTCTTCACTGTTGATCCAACATATGTATTATTAACTTCTAGATTCCATTTGAAACCAACCAAAGCTTGAAAACTCTAGGCCTATATGTATTGTCTATTTTTAGTTTAACACTGGGCTGAATTGAAACAATAGCTGTTGATGACATTCCAAATGCTATATAGGCCTAAATAGCATTATTGATGATATATGATTCATGAAGAAGGGTTACATTTCATTTGCTCTGTTTAACCTACCCTTTTAGAATTACTTCCATATCAACAGTGAATCTATTAAGTGGACATTTCTCAACAGTCATTCTAACGATAGCACGTTGGTAATAGTCAACGACGAATATCAAAGCTAAGCAGGACTGGGCTTGTAGATAGATCAACTCTCTAGCCTATTGTTTTTTTTTCTTAAAGTGGATAACACATTGAAGATGACTTTGTTTCAAAGGTAAAAATTCAAAATGTTATGTTTGACTTTTTTCAAATCCAATGTATTTTCCATGTAGATTCCACGTCACAACACGTTGAAATAACCAGTTTGCATCCAATGGGTCATGTTGTGTAATATAGTACTAGTTTGTTTGTTTGTAGTTCATTCTGTTGGTATTGGACGTAGCTGGGAACTGGATGAGGTGAACTGAGGAAAGAATGAGAATGATGAGGCAGAGTAGATGATATGGTGATGGTTGGTGTGATGATGTCTGTAAAAATGCTAAAGTGACAAACTTTGTCCCTTTAGGTGTATTAGATAATCATAGTGCCTGAATTCATGTTTATTTGACATGAAGCTGTGTGTAATATAATGTTGAACCTTTTCCAAAGTATTCTAAAATGAATTTGATCAAAGCGAGCGTACCAGATTTACAGAAGTGGTCAAGTGTTACCATAGTGAGAAGTTATTCTACTTGTCACGTATCATTTTGTACAATAAAAATGATTCTAATGCCATTTTGTTTAAAACCTACATTGATAATGCTGACTAACTTGGTTATTTTGTAACATTGCAGAGACTGTTTGTACCTTTTTATATAATAAACTCCAATAGCTCCATATTGTTAGGTTCTTTAATCAGTGTTAGTTACGCTTGACTGTGGTTAACATTTTATAATATGTCATGTTTCTGTTTGTACAGCAAAGGGTTTTTTATATAAACCTTTAAATGCTCTTCTGAACAATCTTTGTTTACAGTCTGCAGTCCATGAGAACCTGCTGATATCCAGTGTTACTGGCAGGAGAGACTGGACCTCTGAAGCGGCTGGTCACAAACCCTGGCAACGGATCAGGGCCATGGATCAGAAGCCGGCGCTCTTCCTTTCCGAGTCAGAACCAGGACCCAACCGCGAGGGACAGAGACTCCACCACTACATAGAACACAACCAGTGGACTGAATGGTGGTCATCAGAGAGACGGAGGCTCCAGTCAGGGATCCAGTCTGCAGCCCAGACGCTTCTCGTCACAGTCTCAGTGATGAAGCAAGGCCTGGCGCTGATAGAGAACCTCCTGTTCCTATGATACAAACACCACAGTATCCATGATGAACAGAGCAAGTCACCCTGGTCTTCAGCCTTCACAGAGTGGTGGGAGACCCCCTTGGTGGTAGTCTATCAGCAAATCTGTTTTCTCCTTCAGGGTCTCATCTAATGCCTAGTGACTGCTTTCATAGAAGGCCTGGGTCTAGCCTTCCTCAGCTGCCTCATGGTTACCCCACGAATACAGACAGGGTCACAATGGGTGTTCACCACGAGAGTTACCTAGCCTATAACACAGCAGACAATACTAACAACACCCAAACAATGGCTAGAGGTCAAGGAGGGAGCTCAAAGACTAACCACCTGTGGGTGGTGGCTCCTGCTTCTACCTCCTCTGGTGTCATTGCGTCACAATGTGGGAAGTTGAGCATTAGGACTGACGCAGACAAGCCTTACGCGTGGGAAGTGCTTCGCCCATGCGAACACGCATCAAACCGTTCACACCAAGGACAAGTGCAAACTATGTTACAAGAGCTTTTCCTTCCTGACTAACCTGATCAGACATAGGAGAAGTCGTAGCAGTGGATTTCTGGAAACTATTCTTTAGCTAAAATATTATATTTATCATGTGAAGTGGCTTGGGGTAATTAACCACATATCCCTCATTTACTTGTCATTTGAAACAGGCTTGTGTAAATACCTGTTTTTAGAGAGACTGTAAACCTAGGCTAGTTCAAAGATAGTGATCATGAATAGGATATTTGATGTGTGATAAGCAGTAATTCAAACAGCGCCCATAACCACACCCTTTACACTATGACGCCAACCAATAAGATCCTTTCACTTCAGTGTAAACGGAAGTGAACAGTGACCAAGAACATTTTCCACGAAAGCGAGTGTTGTTATTTAGACGTTTATTAACACCCTGGAACTTAAAATATTACGAATTTAACTGCACAGCATTACATTAGTTACCTCAGGTAGTGTTTAATTCGCGTTGGAGACAGGACTCGGTTGATAGATGTTATCTAGGTAACGTTAGCTAACAATGGTTGTTCACACTCAAATAGCCTCCATCATGGAGGTACTAGCGAATGCAGCCGTGGCAGAGATCTGTAAACTCGTAGACGACGACTATGCAGTGTTTCGTTTGGAAATAACTCAAAGCCAGAAAGAAAACAGGACATTACGGAGGAAACTACAGGAACTGAAGGTGGCACGGGAGCGCGCAGAGAGGACAGTGCGAGAGCGCGTCCTCGCCAGTCGTCCCAGTAGTGTCAAGATCCTCGACCGATACAGAGGAATGACAAGAGGTACATTAAGCAGGCGGAGTAGTGTAAATGTTAGATTTAATCTAGTCTTAGTCATTTTGACAAACATATCATTCAGTCTCATAAAATATAATTAAGTCACATTTTTGTTGTTTGAATAATGATTTAGTCATTTGTCAAAATGACGAAAACAGTGGGCCATTTTAGTCAACTAAATGCCCTTTCATTTTAGTCACATCACATTTGTAATCCCTCATTAACCTACAGTAAACAAATCACTGACTTCCATGTGCACATACATAGCCTTGTGTGCACATACATAGCCATCTTTTTCTGCATAACATCCTATTCTCTTCCCAAAAGCAGAAATATGACAAACATATAGAGTGTGTACAAAACATTAAGAACACCTTCCAAATGTTTGCCCTCAGAACAGCCTCAATTCGTTGGGGCATGGACTCAAGGTGTCAAGCATTCCCCTGGGATGCTGCCCTATGTTTACTCCAATGCTTCCCACAGTTGTGTCAAGTTGGCTGGATGTTCATTGGGTGGTGGACCAGTCTCGATACACACGGGAAACTGTTGAGCATTGCCTTATTTATTTTATAGCATATTGGGTGACTGTCATTCATATTCCTTTCACCCTGCTCAATGTAACTTCGATAGGTTTATGTTACTACATGATACTCAAATTTTCCTGACACCCATCATGTGGTTGCTACAACCTTGCCTATGAATGAAAGTTTACAACGTAGGTGCACAGGTCGAGAGAAACATTTGAGTAATCAAGGTGACAGACAGTGACACATTCAATACCACCTTGCACACTCTTGCCTGCCTCTAGCTGATCTAGGGTGTAATCATTAATCCAACAGTTGCAAACGAGAGTTTCTATTGTACAAATTCAGATATGTTTATCCCCGTTCCGTTTGCTTCCGTTTAAGGAACGTTTTTCAACGGAATCGGTGGAACGAGTACACCCCTGATCACACGCAAACACAGTTCACTTTTATAGCAGCCACATACAAACAGCATGATCACTTTGCTCGTTAATTCCTTCTTGCATCTACGCGCTTTGCTTGCAGGCTTTAGTGTACAACACATCAGCTGTCTGTGACCCAGGCTGTGTGACCAGATGACAAAACCTTTCCAAGCCAAACCTTCATATCATAACCGCTACACACAGCCTACATCGCTGTCAACATAGCTACAAGAACTTACGCGTAAAACCCGCTACAATCATGCAGTACAGTTAGCAAGTAGTTAGCAGTTACACTGGCGGGCCCCGATGGCATTAAATTAAAACCAAAAGCTTACCTTGACTTGGGAATGTTAGTGTTGGCTAGCCATAGCTAGCTAGCTAACATGGCATCCCTCGCTGTTTGAGCTGGGTGTTTGAGTAGGCTAAACTAGCTAGCTGCATTCGCTAGCTAAGTGAAAATGGGGGAAAAAATACGAAATATCTCTTTCTTGCTTCTCCTTAATTTTTGAAGAAATGTATTTGTTAAGAACTGTCCAACTATTGTCTTTCTCTCTTTGAGTGAACTACTCAACACATTTTATGCACTGCCGTGCTAGCTTGCTGTACCTTATGCTTTCAGTACTAGATTAATTCTCTGATCCTTTGATTCGGTGGACATGTCAGTTCATGCTGCAAGAGCTCTGATAGGTAGGAGGATGTCCTCCGGAAGTTGTCATAATTACTGTGAAAGTCTATGGAAGGGGGTGAGAACCATGAGCTTCCTAGGTTTTGTATTGAAGTCAATGTACCCAGAGGAGGACGGAAACTAGCTGTCCTCCGGGTACACCATGGTGCTACCTTAGAGAGCTGTTGAGGCTACTGTAGACCTTCATTGCAAAACAGTGTTTTATAATAAATTATTTGGTAAGATGTGAATATACTTAGTATAGTTTTATCTTAAAAGGATAACTTTTTTCAGTTCATTTTTTATTTTTTAAATGAAATTCACAGAGGAGGATGGTCCTCCCCTTCCTCGTGATGAGCCTCCACCGGTCAGATGAAAACATGACTGGTTGTGTTTATACCACAATAAAATGTAATTCATTTTAAAAGTGAAATAGCAAATCTTCACGACTAGGCCCAAAGAGATCCTATTGAATTAACAGAGATTCTATATTTAATTCTATGATTAAGCTCGTCCATACCGGGAATAAATTAAATCTACTTTCACCCCTGATTATATAAGAATTATCTGGCCATGTAAATTACTAATTCAGGCTACATAGATAATACACATTACATACAAAACAAAAATGCACACAGAAGCACAAAGCGAGAGAGAGTAGTGTTTCGCCCAGTGATGTAGTAGAGTCACTAAACCTTGAGTCCCCGGTGCTCGAGTCACAAGTCATGTCACGAGTTGCTGTGGCTGAAGTCGGACCAGGACTCGGGCACTGGGACTCAAAGTGCTCAAGTCTGACTCACTGGGTCCACATTAACTCAAAATAAAGTTATTTACCTAGTCAAATATAGCGTAGTGGCAAGAGGAATTTAGCAACTAGTCTCTTGTAATCAGACAATCCCATTCCAGCCATCACTTACCTGCTTCTCTCCGTCTGCTCTTTCCTCCATTTTTTTAAATATAATTTAGCTGTGATGCTGAGCAGGGATGCAGTCCCTTATCAGTTATGTTACATTTGTACATTTGATACATTGGAGCAGCTCAGAGAGTGAGCAAAGTTGATACATTGTATATCATTTCATCCTTGGTATAACCAGTGCATAGGCCAGTCTGGGTAGGCACATGCCAGTCTGAGTAGGCTTTGCAAGTTCTGTGTCACGCAGCAGTGCCAGAGAAGAAAAACAGCTTCACGGTAGGCATGTGTGCAGCTTTACAGCAAAGAAAACTGTAAAATTCAATATGTGTTGAGTAGAAGTGTGAATATCAGTGACAGGTTTTTTTGTGTAGCACGTGCATAACGTTTAGAAAACGGGAACAAACATTGGAGGGGACGGGGCGAACAGGACGCTAGGCCACTGAATTTTTCTGCCGTGGTATTGCGATACTTGGCCTGGTATCGTTTGTAAAATGTTGGTATCGTGACAACACTACAGCCTTTAAGGATGAGGTCAGTGACCTGGAAACCTCTGCCTCGACGTCAGCAAGACAAAGGACCTGATTGTGGACAACAGGGAGGGCCAAAAACGCCCCCATTCTCATTGACGGGGCTGTAGTGGAGTTTCAAGTTCCTCGGTGTCCACATCACTAAGGAATTATCATGGTCCACAAACACCAACCCAGTTGTGAAGAAGGCACGACAATGTTTCTTCTCCTTCAGGAGACTGAAAAGATTTGGCATGGGCCCTACAGCTGCGCTATTGAGAGCATCTTGCCTGGCTGCATCACCGTTTAGTATGGCAACTGCTTCTTGGCATCTGACACAGAGAGGAAGAGAGAGGCCCAACTCGGAGGAAAATCTGTCTCCCTCCAGCAGGTGGCGTTTGAGCATTTTCGCCCACCAAACAATGAGTTTTTGTAGGGAGGGCAATGATAGTGTTGAATTTTGCCCCCAAGAAATGTTATGGCTTATTTGCAACGTGAGTTTTATTTGGTCAATAGAGGCTTCGTAATGCTTAAGTTGTTAGGAGTGTAAGTACGACGTGACATCAAGAAAAAAACATTTGATATCGTAATTGCCTCGAGATGGCTATTATAAATGTAATGAGGCTAGTAGCGTAGCTTCTCTCTCCATTGGATACTGGCGGTTGACGTCAACAATCCTCATCGAATATTCAAAATAGGATTACAATAATGAGACGTATCACCAAACCAAAGAAAGGATAGCTGGGAGCTAGACATCCCTCCGTGCCGCTTTGTGTACAACAACTCCCATTGTTAGGGCGGAGAGATGTGTATCTTGTCAGTATATCCATAATCTTTGTCTCTTCTGTGATCCGAAAACCGATAAGTGGTCGAGGAGCGTGTCAATCACTGACGTATAATAAGAACTGGAGACTGCATCTAAAATGTGTGACCGTAAATTCCATAAGCAGGCAATTTTAGCTTGGATTTGAGCGTATAAACACAACTTTTCCCCTCACAGATACTTTCTATGGAACAACAAAGATATACGATTTAAAAATGTCTCTTTTTTTCGTAACTGGTTTGAGAATACAATTATTTTGGTTGGTCAGTTACTGAATGAGGATGGATATCTACTCTCATATGGGGAATTTCTTGATAATTTTAAAATTCCAATAACCCCGAAAGAATATGCAATTGTTTTTGATGCGATTCCAAGGGGGGTTGTATCTCTTTTAAATTCCTCTGCGGTTGATGTAAGTAACAAATTTACATGAAAATATATTCATTGGCAATATTAACATCAAAGATAGATGTAGTAATAAACAGATTAGGAATATTGTTTGTGATACTGCAATTCCCTCAGCAAGGTTCTTTTGGTCAAATATCTATGGTGATATACAATGGGGGAAAGCATGGAAAATTGCAAACAAATATTGTATCAGTAACAAGGTAAAGGAAGTTTCATTTAAAATGTTACATAGAATTTATTCTGTGAAACATGTTTTGGAAAGATTCAAGCTGACTATTGACTCTAAATGTGATTTCTGTGGAATGGAGAAGGAGACCATTTTGTATTTGTTTTTTTGCCTGTATTTATAGTATATTTTTTTGGATTGACATACAGAACTTTGTTACAAAAAAAATAGGACCGGTTGTACTATTTAATGGTTTTGATATAATGATTTATTTCAGAAATTCTGACATAGATAAAGCTGTAGTATATTTAATTCAACTGCTAATAATACTAGGTACATTTCATATTCACAAATGCAAATGGTCTAATTCGAAACCTAACTTTTTTCACTTTATAAATTAAGTTAAACAATATGGCACTACTTTAACTAAAATGAAAAACAAAAAGGCAATTAAAACTTGTATTATTAATGAATATGATTTGTTTGTTTAGGATTCCTGGCAATGTAAATAGTTTATATGTATGCTTGTTTGCATGTGACTATTCCTCTTTTGTTTGTTGATATTTGTTAATAAACATTTTTATTTTTTAAATGTGTGACCGTAGTTTTCCCGGTTTATACAGACTAACATCACAGCGACGACGTCATCCAAAAACATGGCAGACATTGGGTGAATATAAAATGTTAATATCTTTGGCTGTGAGTGATTATTATATTTTATATATAATTCAATGGATGTTTTGTGCACAAAGGTGAGGACTAAAGTGTTTTAGGAATTGTCTAATCGCACTTCTCTATGTGATTGCCTATGGAAATTGCCTATATCTGCCACACCCCCTTTGAAACAGCTGTTGTATTTTCAGAGAAAAGCATGCACACATTTAAGAACGATATGCTAATTATTTATTTATCTATAAAATGTGCACAGCTAACTTAATTTGTTTTTATCACATTACACATTTATTTTGGGATCCACCTGTAAACGTCATTTGCCTGATGGAAATTGTGGAGAAGCTTCTCATTTCATACAAGCACATTTTCGTCCACGTTCAATCTCCTCGCCGGCTCTCCTCGATTACCTTTGGCCTATTTCAAAAGGAGGCGAGAGAGGACTCCGGAACAAGTCAAATTAAGAAAAGGCATTTGTCTCCGTCCAGTAGCGGAACGAGATTGCGTGAAGATGACGTACGGCGTAGTAAAATACGTCACGATGTGAATGCGGCATCACAGCTCAGGGCATGTCGCCCCGTTCCCCTCTGCACATGTGTTCAGATGTGTTAACCAGAATTGGGTCTTGGTCAGTTTTTGGATAGTATGCAGTAAGTCCCCTGATTACTTAGCTATCTTGGCGCAAAGACACAATGATATTCTAGCCAGATTCTTGATGTACTGCATTTCCTATTATTTATTCAATGAAAACAATGTGATGCATGGAACATAATACATCAATCAATAAATATTATATCAAGAAGTTATGAGAAATGTTACCTTACATCCTTGCCAATTCTAGACTGTGTCAATAAATATATTGTTGAGCATTAACAGTAGCTAACTTAACCACCTCTTTCCCCCCAATCACTCTCTCAGGTGAAGGACATCTCACTGGAGGCCACAGGAGCTTTGTGAAGCCAACGGGACACAATACATGGAGAGATGACCAACCAATCACTGTTGATGAGGGGAGTGGAACCTCAACCCAGCACGTTATCGTGATAGAGGTTAGAGCGCATTCCCTACGACATTGTTATCCAATTCAACTCATGAACCGGTAATAAACTCCTCTCTTCATGTGTCAGTCTGAAGATGCAGAGGCTGCTGGTCCTGGGGTCAAGCTGGAGGGGTCTGAAGGAGAGGAGGACCCACGGCACAGCAGAGACATCCAGACTGGAGCAGCATCTGGCGCGCCCCCTGTAGCCACGGAGGACCCCACCTCCCCTGCCCAGCCCAGGATCCGACACTGCATCACGGAGGTCAGTGGAATGCCAAACTCCGCCCTCAAGTCAGAGACCAACACCAAGACATTAACGGAAACACACAGGCTATTACAGACAGGAACTGACCACAGATCAGACCCAGAGAGACTGGGGCCACTCGGCTGTCCTCCTGCTCCCAGTTCCGAATACTTACCGATATTTCACCAGAGCCAGAAGACGATTCATTCCCGTGGAGATGGTAATGCGTTAGACACTGGTGTTGATGATCCGTCTTGTTCTTACTCTACAGAGATGGACCCTGGCAACATATCCTTGGGTTTAGAGACACATAATGATCTGTCTAGAGGGGGGTGGAACCGGTACAGTAGTAGTGTATACTCTGAACGGTGCCTAGATAAGAAAGCGGAGGTTATAGTCGTTGATGAAGTGACTGTGAAAATGGAGGGTGACATTTCTCTCACATGGAATGCAGATAGTCACCTAGGTGACGGACACTCACAAGGCAGAGACTTCTTAGGTTACAGGGAAAGTTTAGAGACAAATCCAAATGTCGCAACCCACTCCCCTTTACACACACTCAGGGATCGGGACCCAGTGTCCACATCGATGGGGCCTTCCGATTCACACAGCCTTTTAGATCAGGTATTGAACTCAAACGACAGCGCCAGAGCCCAGGCTCGGGAAGGGGGAGCAACATCAGACCGTAGTAAAGAGAAGCGGTTCCTCTGCATGTTCTGTAACAAAGGCTTCAGCTGCCTCCAGAAGGTGGAGATTCACCAGAGGTTCCACACAGGGGTGAAACCCTTCAGCTGTAACCAGTGTCCCATGTGCTTCGCCCAGGCTGGTGACCTGAAGAGGCACCAGAGGGTCCACACAGGGGAGAAACCCTACAGCTGCCCCCAGTGTGAGAAGAGGTTCTCCCGCCTGGACAAACTGAAGATGCACCTGAAAGTCCACACGGGAGAGAGGCCATTCGCCTGTACACACTGCGGGAAGAGGTTCTCAGAGAGGAGCTACCTCAGGATACACCAGCAGAAAAACCATTCCACTCTATAATGTAGAAAGTAACCATTCCACTCAATAGCTTCTGAGGTTTAGATCAAACCCTGGTTTAAAGAGAAATAATAATTTGTATTGTCAGCAGAAAAGTTCCACAGATGAATTTGGAATAACGAGAGTAACAGATTTCAGTGTTGAATATTCCTGGGTAGAATATTGCATCCAGACATTGTGTGATATATAAGGCGTATAGAAGTCTAAAAATTATGTTACATATTGTTTTTGTACTGCGTAGGATATATGATGTTCACAAATGCCTATTTCATTACTTCCATTAAATACTTTATTTTTTTCCCCGAGACACTTTTAATGAGAAAATGAATTACATTTATCATGTTCATGCATATTTTTAGTAGAGACGTGTATGTGTGGTTTTCATATGGTGTATTTAACACTTGTTTATGTTTAATAAACACAAAATGGGACTTTTCACTCTGACTTTCATTGAAACTGTCTTTAGTATACATCACATCTGATCTCACCCTATTCTACATACACCCAAGAGCACTTTATAGCCAATATACACTTACTAAATATACCTACACATACCCACACACTAACAAACACCTACTGTACACCTCAAAATAGTTCAGTCATGTTTGTCTGATGATGACTTGACCATTTAACCACAACATCATATTTATGTCCACCATGATGGGTTTAACAACAGTGAAGTCATTCTGTAACTATAGGACTGAAACGCAGTAGAGATGGGGAAACACTCCATTTTGAAAGTGTGTTTATTATCTGTATGTACGTACTTGAGGGAGTGTATGTCTATGTAATCTGTATCACCTCTTCCAGGAGGAGGACTGTCCAGAAGTGCTGCTGGTGAAGGAGGAGGGGTGTGAGGAGGGTCTGGGGAACCCTAAGGGGACCATGGTGATGGAGGACAACCAGACTACACCTACTCCTGAAACCACAGAGGAACCTGCGGAGCAGCACAGGACCACACAGTCTCACTGAGGTGAGCCCACTGTGAACTACTGTCTGAATGGTATTAGGTCAAGGCCCGTATCCACATAGCTTCTCAGAGTAGGAGTGCTGATCTAGGATCAGTTTTGCCTTTTAGATCATAATGAATAAGACTATATGCAGGTGGGGACCTGATCTTAGATCAGCACTCATACTCTGAGACGCTTTGTGGATACAAGCCCAGGTCTTGATTCATTTTGTCTTAAAGGGCCCCACAAGAGGGCAATGCTGCCCCTATTTCGATGTAATTCCTGTCCTAGAGTGGAAATGCTCGTTTAGGTTCCACCTCTGAAGAATGACGCAGTGGTGATTTCCAGGCTGAGTGGATAAACAACAACAAATAGGCCACTGACGGCCGTCAGTGTAGCTAGCTAGCATGCTAACCTTATCTAGCTAGCTAATGTTATCTTAACTACACTGTATTCAAGGGATTAGCCAGCTGGCTAGGCTATGGCTGGTTCTGGAGACTGATAAGCATTTAGGGAAAACAAAAAATGGATAGGGGAAATCAGTCTTTGACTTCGCCATCTGTTGTTATCTCCAAAGTTTTGACATCTTTCAAAAATTGTGGCCGCGAGTTCGCCCTAGAAATAATTTGAAATAATAAGTATAAGCTCCGGTTATATGGATAACTGTAGAACAGTTCAAGACGCGTTTTTCTACACTACGGTGCAACCTTTGTTTGACTGCCGGCAGGCAAAGTCAAATCCAATGATGATGGTTCTCACTGGGGAAGTGAAATTATAGGCTACAATGACTTTGCTCATGATGCACGCCCAAATGACAAGTAACAACACCCTGAGCGTATCGGACATGAAACACCAATGCCAATGTAACAACAGCACAACAAAATAAATAAACAGGTTCCTTGAAAAAAAAATTGTGGGTGCCTTTTCATTATAGGATAGACACTTGTGTTTTTTAACTGCACCAATCACAGCATTGGAGCGTGTAGTGAAGCACAACTTTAGTGGTCAAAACCATTTATCTCGGGTTGTAAAATTAAATCACATCACGCAATTATAACATTTCTAAAATGGTCAGATTGTTCTTTTTTTTTATACAAAATAGATAAATGTGTGATAATTTATCAATGGATGATGATCATTTTCTGTTAAACTGTTTAGATCAGCTCAGTCGCGACTCGTGGAGAGGTAGAACTTTGCAGGTGTTTCTGATTAATAAACAATGCCATGCTGATCGGTGGTAACGTTCAAATAAACCCCAGGCCTGAAAAGAAACATATCCTGAAAATAATTTGCATTTCATCTTATAGGAAAGACAGAATTGTCACGGATTTCCACGAATGCCCCACTTCAGATTTTCCATTTCATGCCCATACTTTGACAAAAATGAAGGCCTATTGACGTGAATCATTGGACAACATCATGGTAAGCTCTGGCCATCGTATTTCAGCAAAAAAAAGTGAATTTCTGCTTTTGTGGATCTGTAAGTGTGGGACCATGTCTTTGAATTATCAAACCATTAGAGTTTCAAGTAATTAAATGTACTACCACGTTGGCATAGTATCAAATCAACTAACATGTTTGCATAGTACTCATAGCAATCCCTCATTGTCCAATCAGAAGATGCTCCATAGCAGGATGCTCATATCAGATTTCTTGATCCAACATCCTCTCACTCTGTATCTCATACAGTCAGTAGACATGGAGGATGGGAAGCCTGATCTGCTGCTGGTCAAAGAGGAAACAATAGAAGGTGAACCAGAGAGCATTGATCT
The DNA here is from genome assembly GCA_003317085.1 of Hucho hucho. Classification (NCBI taxonomy): domain Eukaryota; kingdom Metazoa; phylum Chordata; class Actinopteri; order Salmoniformes; family Salmonidae; genus Hucho; species Hucho hucho. The sequence continues at coordinate 608,652 of QNTS01000413.1, forward strand.
GCTGAGTGGACTAAAGATGGGGGAGCAAGGTAAGGGAGAAATACATATAGCCTTCATACAGTAATAGATCTTCTTTCATAAAATGAAATCAATACAACTTATGTTTGTATAAAAAAAACACACATTATAATGGATGAACTTCACCAGGTACTTGACTCATCAATCTCCACATGTAGAATGTTCTCTGCCATGTTTGTAAAGTCTATTTTCTAACTTTTTCCTGCAGGTGGTTGCCTGGAGGCTAACAGGGGAGACTGGGAGGCCATCTTGGATTCCCAGCCCAGACCGGTGAAGCCAAGAGCCTGGGGGACAACATTACTGAGAAGGCCAGGACCAGAGGCAACATAGTGGAGGTCAGTGGATGGGACAGCGTCCTCAGCTCTGGGCTGGGGAACAACACTGTTAACCACTACCAGAAACACAGTTGACTACAAAACAACAACCAAACTTAGTCTCCATGACAACAGAATGGCTGAGACCAGGGTGAGGCAAAGATTTGGTCTATGGAGAGGTGTCGAATGTGGCGAGAGAGAACAGACACAGACTGGGCTAGCGATGTTCCGTCCTGCTCCTATAGTTGTGATTCAGAGAGACTGATGGCGCCTCAGGTTAACCCCCTAACAGGTGCTGCCTTCAGCCTGCCTTCTATAGGATCTATCAACTGGAACATGGACCCTGAGACAACACAGACACTCCCTGGCCTTCATCCTCCTCACACTCTCCTAATGTTAAACCAGACCTCCGACAATGCCAGTGCCTTAACACTAAATAGCTACACAAGCCCATAGACAAATGACAGTAGTAGTAACGCAATCAGCAGATCCTGTGGAAAAGAGAAGCACTTCCAGTGTTCGTTCTGTGGGAAAGCCTTCCGTTTCACCAAACAGGTGGAGATCCACCAGAGGATGCACACAGGGGAGAAATAATTTGGCGGCCGCCTGTGTGAGAACAGGCTCTCCAACTAGTAGTACTGCGCAATTAACAGAAATTTAGATTATTTTTCAGTTTTTAAACAACTAATTGACCGATGTTGGTTCAATTATTTGAATTCCATTCGTTTTTTTCTGTGAGCGCAATGCAGCAGTTTCTCTAGAGAAGTCAGATCAAGCCCAAATTGTGCGATGTAGTAGGGAGTTGTAGTTTCCAACAGGACAATATTCTACGTAGTTTAGCGCAAAAAACGTGGTAATTAACTACAATGACCATAATCCATTGCATGCCTACTTGTCCGGTCTGAGACGGAGAGAGACCAAAGAAGGCGTGATCGAGAGGGATAGAGAGCAGTTGCTTTACCTGAAAATAAATGATCTAAGATTGATATTTGGTATTCAGTCATAAAAGTATGCCTTATTTACTTTGAAGAACTATTAAGATTGTGATTTTGTCAGACAGCATAGGCATCTCTATAGAGATGAGATGATGACTTGGAATGAAATAATAAAGTTATCAAATAGGCCTAAAAACTTACAATGATCGAACCGAAACCAAACCGACCTCAAAAAGCAGTAATCACTCAGCACTACCCACCAGCACCACCTGAAGGGGCACCAGAGAGTCCACTCAGGGGAAAAACCCTACAGCTGCCCCCAGTGTGAGAAGAGGATCTCTCGTCAGAACCAGCTGAAGATGCATCTGAAGGTCCACATGGGAGAGGGGAGCTACCTCAGGATACACCAGCAGAAAATGCACAAGACCCATGTATAGAGTAATTTGACATGTAATGTAGTACTAGTTAGTTTGTAGTTCATTCTGTTGGTTTTGGATGTAGTTGGGAAACTGAATGAGGTTAACTGAGGAAAGAATGAGTATGATGAGGCAGAGTAGATGATTGTGATGGTTGGTGTGATGGTGTCTGTAAAAATGCTTTACTGATGGAAAGTGACAGCTTTGTCCTGTTTGATGATGGTGTTTTATAATGAGGAAATGATAGTGCCTTAATTCATGTTTACTTGACAGGAAGTTAAGATAGAGATAAGAACATAAAGATGAGTGTCATGTTGAACCTTTTCCAAAGTATTCTAAAATGTATTTTATCAAAGCGAGGGTATTTTTTATAATAAACTCCAATAGCTCCATATTGTTACGTACTTGAATCACAGTCATAGAGATGGCCTTGACTGTGCTTAACATTTTATAATATCATGTCATGTTTCTGTGTGTACAACAAATACTTTCTTATATAAACCTTTATGCTTTTCTGTTCAATTTGTGTTTACAGTCTGCAGTCCATGAGGACCTGCTGATATCCGGTGTTGCTGGAGGGAGAGACTGGACCTCTGAATCGGCTGGTCACAAACCCTGGCCCCGGATCAGAACCCTGGATCAGGAGCCATCGCTCTTCCTTCCCGAGTCACAACCAGGACCAAACTACGAGGGACAGAGACTCCACCACCACACAGAACACAACCAGTGGACTGGTGGACTGAACAACCTCAGTCCTGGTGGTCATCAGAGAGACAGAGGATCCAGTCAGGGATCCAGTCTGCAGGCCAGACCCTTCTCTTCACAGTCTCAGTGCAGGGATGAAGCAGGTCCTGGGGCTGATAGAGATAGACCCTCCTGTTCCTATGATACAAACACCACAGTATCCATGATGAACTGAGCAGGTCACCCTGGGCTTCAGCCTTCACAGACAGTGGTGGGAGACCCCCCTGGTGGTAGTCTAACAGGAAGTCTGTCTTCTCCTTCAGGGTCTCGTCTAATGCCTGGTGACTGGGTTCATAGAAGGCCTGGTCCTGGGTCTAGCCTTCCTCAGTTACCACATTGGTGCGGATGGTTTCCGGGTTATGCAAGCGGGTGTTAAAACTTCACAGGGAGCGGTGGGTCGCTAGCGACCCACTCCCGACACCACCAGGTAAAATGTAAAGCGCCAAATTCAAAATCCCAAAGTTGAATTATTAAATTATTAATTATTAAATTATTAATTATTAAGCACTACATTTGATTGTTTGAGGGCAGCACCTCACATACTTTCTCATAGCCATGAATACACAACAAGTTGGAAATCGCAAATTCAACAATGAGTGGTTTGGAAGGAATCAGTTGCTAACTGCAAGCATTGCAAAGAAATCACTAGCCTGCTATTCAGTGGAGTGGGTGTGTGGTCCAAGTCTGGGTTTCAGGGTGTCTTTTCCCAAGCTTAAAAGGATAATTATTCAACACCATGGGCCAGAAAAGGTTGAATTAATTGGCCATGCTGTCAATCCAGCATGACTTCTGCCATGTTCAAAACAACTGGAAACTCAGAAAAGTGGAAATCCCAAACTTCAATGAGTTCAAGACAACTGGGAACTCGGAAAAAAACTAGCTCTGACTGGGAAAATACGTTTTGAACGGTCATCCAACTCGGAATTCCAAGTCGGGAACTCTGGCCTCTTTCTAGAGCTCCGACCTGAAGATCACTGACGTCATGATTTAACCTTTTTCAGAGTTCCCAGTTGTGTTGAATGCACCATAAATCCAGAGAATGTCAGACTTTGATGACAAAGTTGATGACAGAATTGCTCAAAACTGCCCTGAATGACGGGTTGCCACTGAGAGGGGGCATAGTGGTTGACGCCAAAATGCTGTAAAGTAAGAAAGAGGGGCAGAGAAGTGAAAGCCTGTCAGTACTATTAATGTTTGAGAAGGTTTTGCCTAAGAAAGTACAGATGGGCGTCCTGGCTTTCACTGTTAGAGAGTTTGTCCCATCTCCATTAAGGTGTTTTAAATGCCGAAGAATGGGACATGTAGCAGCTCTGCAAAGGAAAGAAAATATGTGCCAAGTGTGGAGGGGAACATGATTATGGTGAATGTGTGAACAATGTCAAGGTTAACTGTTGTAATTGTGGGGGGGGGGGGTCATTTGGTGGATGTCAGGTGCAAAAAGAGGCTAGAGAGGCCCAGAGATATAAAATCACTCCTAATGTCTCTTATGCAGAGGCTGCAAGGCAGACTGGTGGAACTATTAGGCAGAATGATGGAGATAATCGGGTTACTCCTGGAATAAGTGGACCTACTGTAGGAAGGTTTGCTTATGTTGGTCCTGACACGGATACGAGACCTGTTCAGAAATCTTGCTCTCACAAATGTGTTGTGTCAAAGGACACCTTGATAGTTAATCAGATTGACTTCATAGCCTTTATTGGAAAGGTTATCAACCTGACTGTGTTTGTGGAAGGAAGAACTGTCAAGTTGAAGATCATTGTGGAAGCAGCAATGGTTTTTAGGAGTACCAGATGTTAATGTCGCCATGATTATTGATATGTTGACTCCTAATACTACTAATGATGGAATGTCTCAATATGATGATAATTAGTTATTGTCATCCTTTAGTGGAATTCCCGAAGCCTTATTGCTAACGATCAGGATTTTAAGAAATATGTAATTGATCTAGAGATCCAACCTGATGTGATATGTGTTGAAGAAATGTGGCTTAGACCACATCTTGTTTTTATTATTCCTGGTTATTGTTCAATCAGATCTGATAGATTCATTGGACAGGTGGTGGCTGTGCTACGTTCATAAGGGAATGTCTTGTATATCATAATATACCTGTCCCATCTGAATATGAATGTGTGATGGTGGAACTCTACAGTGCAGGTAGTACTATTAAGTTTAAAAATATGTACAACCCTTGTCATCAACTATCTGTAGAGATGTTTGATGAAGTATCAGTAGAATTGGGCTCTAGAGAGATATGGTGCGGCGACTTTAACTTTAATGTACATAAATAGTTTATGGGGAAGCACACATACAGATGCTAATGGTACTATTGTGGAAGATATGATGGAAACGAGCATTAGTATGTCTTAACGATGGATGTGGTACAAGAGTTGATGTTGTTAGAGGGGTTACATCCTGCCTGGACCTCACACTGGTTTCTAACTCTATTGCATCTAAGTGTGAATGTAATGTAATGAATGATTCTACTGTTGGAAGTGATAATTTTCCGATTTGGTGTACCATGAACTTTGATGTTACTATTCCAGATAGAGCACCATTCAGAAGATGGGGCTTTCATAAAGCAGACTGGGAAAAGTTTGCTGATCATTGCTTAAAGTATGTTGGGGGGTTGTCTTTAGAGAGGCCGGTTGATGTATGTTCTACCTCTGTGACCTCTCTGATTTTGAGTGCTACAAATGTATACAGTGCCTTCGGAAAGTACTCAGACCCCTTGACTTTTTCCACATTTTCTTACGTTACAGCCTGGTTCTAAAATTTATTAAATTGTTTTTTCCCCCCTCAGTCTACACACAATACCCCGTAATGACAAAGCAAAAACAGTTTTTTTAGAAATGTTTCATTTACATAAGCATTCAGACCCTTTACTCAGTACTTTGTTGAAGCACCTTTGGCAGCGATTACAGCATTGAGTCTTCTTGGGTATGACGCAACAAGCTTGGCACACCTGTATTTGAGGAGTTTCTCCCTTTCCTCTCTGCAGATCCTCTCAAAATCTGTCAGGTTGGATGGGGAGCGTTGCTGCACAGCTATTTTCAGGTCTCTCCAGAGATGTTCGATCGGGTTCAAGTCCAGGCCACTCAAGGATATTCAGAGACTTGTCCCGAAGCCACTCCTGCGTTGTCTTGGCTGTGTGCTTAGGGTCATTGTGCTGTTGGAAGGTGAACCTTTGCCCCAGTCTGAGGTCCTGAGCGCTCTGGAGCAGGTTTTCATCAAGGATCTCTCTGTACTTTGCTCTGTTCATATTTGCCTCTCCCAGCCCCTGCTGCTGAAAAACATCCCCACAGTATGATGCTGCCACCACCATACTTCACCGTAGGGATAGTGCCAGGTTTCCTCCAGACGTGACACTTGGCATTCAGGCCAAAGAGTTCAATCTTGGTTCTCATGGTCTGAAAGTCTTTAGGTGACTTTTGGCAAACTCCAAGCGGGCTGTCATGCGCCTTTTACTGAGGAGTGGCTTCCATCTGGCCACTCTACCATAAAGGCCTGATTGGTGGAGTGCTGCAGAGATGGTGTCCTTCTGGAAGGTTCTCCCATCTCCACAGAGGAACTCTAGAGCTCTGTCAGAGTAACCATCGGGTTCTTGGTCACCTCCCTGATCAAGGCCCTTCTCCCCTGATTGCTCAGGTTGGCTCGGTGGCCAGCTCTAGGAAGAGCCTTGGTAGTTCCAAACTTCTTCCATTTAAGAATGATGGAGGCCACTGTGTCCTTGGGGATCTTCAACGCTGCAGTCATTTTTTGGTACCCTTCCCCAGATCTGTGCCTCGACACAATCCTGTCTTGGAACTCTACGGACAATTCCTTTAACCTTGTGGCTTTTTTTTTTTGCTCTGACATGCACTGTCAACTGTGAGACCTTATATAGACAGGTGTGTGCCTTTCCAAATCATGTCCAATCAATTGAATTTACCACAAGTGGACTCCAATCAAGTTGTAGAAACATCTCAAGAATGATCAATGAAAATAGAATGCACCTGAGCACAATTTCGATTCTCATAGCAAAGGGTCGGAATACTTATGTAAATAATGTATTTCTGTTTTTTATTTGTAATACATTTGCAAAAATGTCTAAAAGCGTGTTTTCGATTTGTCATTATGGAGTATTGTGTGTAGATTGATGAGGGTTTGTTTTATTTAATCCATTTTAGAATAAGGCTGTAATGTGGAAAAAGTCAAGGGGTCTGAATACTTTCCAAAGGCATGTGCCAGTGAGTGAAGTGGGTGAGAAAAGGAAGGTGATTCCTTGGTGGACTGAAGAGGGCACTGAGGATATTCGAGAAAGAAATAGGGCTTGTGTAGGAATATGACTCCTGAGAGTCTATTTGGTTTCCAAAGGATGAAATCTTTAGTACGTAGGTTCATTAAGTCTGGCAAGAGAAATGCAAGGAGACAGTTCTGCTCTACAAGAGACAGATTTTTCATTTATTTTTTATTTCTTTAACCTTTTATTACAAATTATTATTTACTGAGCTGGGGGATGTATGGTATATGTTAAAGAAGATAACTGGAAGAAGCAAGTCCACTCGAATTCCAGTTTTGGTTGTGGGTCAAAAAATTGCTGTGACTGATAAAGACAAAGTTGACTTGTTGGGGAAAACATTTGCTAGGGTACATAGTGGTGTTACTTTAGATGAATAAGCAACACAGGTGTGAGATTTAAAATGCTCATGTTAATGTGTATAAGAAAAGGGATACTTTTGACTCTTCTTTGGATACAGTTTTTACCAAACATGAGATGTGTTCAGCCTTAATAGGCTCTGGATATACAGCCTCAAGTCATGATCAGTTGTGCTATGGAATGTTTAATCATCTACCTAATGAGGTCATACATGTTCTGCCTGGATTATTTCATACGATTTGGAGTGAGGGGGTTATATCTTCTGGTTGTAAACGTGCAGTAATATTACCTTTTGTAAAGCCTGGTAAGGACCCTTCATGTGCTGATAGTTACAGACCAATAGCACTGATCTCTAAATTGTGTGAACTGATGGAAAAGATGATTGTCATATTTCCTGGAACATAGAGGTTTATTGAGTCAATGGCAAAGTGGATTCCATAAAGGTAGATCTACTTTGGATGCATTAGTAAAGGTGTGCAATGAAGTTGAAAAAACTCTGGTCATGAAGTATTGGCTACTGTCTTTTTTTACATTGAAAAGGTATACAATACTATGTGATTAAGATGGGTAGACTTGGTATTGGTGGGAGATTATACAACTGAGTTTTGTTGTTCTTATTTAGTTAAAATAGGATCCATTTTATCTGATGCCTGTGGAGTTGACAATGGTATTCCTCAAGGCAGTGCTATCAGTCCTATTTTGTTCAATATTATGATTAACAATGTGTTTTTGAATGTAGGTAGGGGTATTGGGGCTTACCCATATGCTGATGATAGAGCTATTTGGAAGGGGGCAAGGAATATCTCTCGTGACCAAATCTATTCAACAAGCTATAGTGGATTTTGAAAGATGGTCAATTGACTTTAAATTGTCAGTGGCGAAAGTCTTGCTGTATGCTCTTCTCTAAGAAGAAAGTTGCTGATAATATACAGTTTCTGTATGGACAGCCTATGGGGAGGGTTTCTAAGTACAAATATTTGGGTCTATGGTTCAATGAGCGATATACATGGAAATGTCATGTCAAATGTTGAAACAAAGTGTAAGAACGTGGTGAATCCTATCTCTGGTTATGAATGGGGTGCTGACAGACAATCGTTGATGGATATTTATAGAGCTGTTATCAGAACGACAAATGATTACGGGTGTATAGTTTATGGAACAGCGGCGAAGACTTGGCTTCAGAGGCTGGACAGAATCCAGTATATAGCTTTAAGGATATGTTTTGGTGCATTTAAATCAACATCTGTATGTGCCTTACTAGTGGAGGTAGGTGAGATGTCTTTGGATATTCAGTGTAAAAAATGGTTATTAGGTTAGGCTGAAAGGCTGTGAGGTTGACAATCCCACTTCTACTGTTCTAGATGACTGTTGGGAATACACTAGTAGACAAGGCAGTGGTTTTGGTTGGACAGTTGGAAAGCTTGCTGATGAGTGGTCTGAGGGAGTTGGAGGTTGGCCCTTATGTGGTGATAGGGGGTGTTCCTCAGTGGTTACTCCTAGATCCTGTTGTTGATCTAACCTTGGTAGAGAAAAGAAAAGATAGGTCAGAAGTCAGTGATATAGGGAAACTGGTTGACAATTACATTGGTATTAGTTTTTATGCATTTTCATGGCTTTTCACAGATGGACCCAGATAGTAGGCGCACAGGAGCAGGCGTTTACGTTCCTGAATTTGATGTGCAGATATGTAGAAGACTAACAGATGAACTTTCTGTATACTCAGTTGAACTGTGGAGGATGGCCCAGAGTTCTTGGAGTGCCCTGTAAGGGTGAAGGAGGTTGAGGTGGCAAAAGTTAGGGTGGTACATCAGAGCTCCTATGCGGAGGCAATCAAAATAATTGAGTGAGCAAGTGAAGTTGAAGAAATAGTACTGTAGTTGATGCACCAATGCTCATAGTCAATGGGTCTATTTGTCAACCAAGAGAACCAGACTTGCTGTATGTAAAGAAAGTGGATTTTGTGGCTTTCATTGCAACTGTGATAAACTGCACAGCTCAAGTAGAAAGGAACTCATTGTGGCTGCAGCAGGAAAAGTATCTATTTAGTAATTCACAGCGGAAGATTTACAAGGGTTATTGCCGATGGAAGACGTGCCACCCTAGGGATCAGACATGGATTATTGATTTAAACAGATGAAGAAAGGATCATGTTGATGAGTGGTTTTCGGGTAGTCAGCATGAGTATTTTTATCCACATTAATGTAGTATTTGGGGATATTGTATTATCATTCCGCACAGTTGGTGGCGACAATACACCTTTGCGTGTAGTTCGACATAAAACCCAAAGAAGAAGTGTAAACGGAAATGAACAGCGAACAAGAACAATTTCCACGTTAGAGTTGTTATTTATACGTTTAACACCATGGAACTCAAAATGGACATTTTAACTGCACAACATCACACACTAACAGCACTTGGTTGACAGATGTTATCGAGGTAACTCTAGCTAGCTAGTTGGTGGATAACGTTAGCTAACAATGGCTAACGGTATGGTTTTTCACACTCAAATAGCCTCCATCATGGAGGTACTAGCGAATGCAGCCGTGGCAGAGATCTGTAAACTCGTAGACGACGACTATGCAGTGTTTCGTTTGGAAATAACTCAAAGCCAGAAAGAAAACAGGACATTACGGAGGAAACTGCAGCTACAAGAACTGAAGGTAGCACGGGAGCGCGTCCTCGCCAGTCGTCCCAGTAGTGTCAAGATCCTCGACCGATACAGAGGAATGACAAGAGGTACATTTAGCTGAAGGCCGAGTTTGTGCTGCCTGTCGCACCGTTCACCTCTGCACGTCTTCAGATGTGTTACTCAGAATTGGGTCTTGGTCATTTTTGGATAGTATGCAATTTTTATTTTATTTTTTATTTCACCTTTATTTAGCCAGGTAGGCCAGTTGAGAACTGCGACCTGGCCAAGATAAAGCAAAGCAGTGCGACAATAAACAACAACACAGAGTTACACATAAACAAACATACAGTCAATAACACAGTAGAAAAATCTATATACAGTGTGTGCAAATGGAGTAAGGAGGTAAGGCAATAAATAGGCCAATAGTAGCGAGGTAATTACAATTTAGCAAATTAACACTGGAGTGATAGATGTGGAGATGATGATGTGCAAGTAGAAATACTGGGGTGCAAAAAAAGGAAATAAAAACAATATGGATGAGGTAGGTAGTTGGATGGGCTATTTACAGATGGGCTTCGTACAGCTGCAGCGTTTGGTAAGCTGCTCAGATAGCAGCTTACTGATCGCTGGTCTGGGGCCATTGGGCTGTCCTCCTGTTCTCCTGATTACTTAGCTATCTTGAGCAAAGACACAATATGATATTCTAACAGATTCTTGATTTACTGCATGTCCTATTATTAACTCAATGAAAACATTGTGATGCATCAAACATAATACATTTATCAATAAATAGTATATCAATAATTTATGAGAAGCGTTATCTTCCATCCTTACCAATTATAGTCAGTGTCAAAACTGTCAATAGTGTACAATATAGCATTGACAGTAGCTAACCTAACCACCTCTTTTCCCCCAATCACACTCTCAGGTGAAGGACATCTCACTGGAGGCCACAGGAGCTTTGTGAAGCCAGCGGAACACAATACATGGAGAGATGACCAACCAATCACTGTTGATGAGGGGAGTGGAACCTCAACCCAGCACATTATTGTGATAGAGGTTAGTGTAATAGTGTTACATTAAAATGACAGTACATCAAATGTGGCCAGTTTATTTCAGTAAGGCTCCCCTCAGCTATTTACATGCTTAAATGGACACTCGCTTGTGAAACTTTCTTCCCTACAACATTTATCCAATTTTACTCATGTACCGGTAACAACCTCCTCTCTTCTTGTGTCAGTCTGCAGATGCAGAGGCTGCAGGTCCTGGGGTCAAGCAGGAGAGGACTGAAGGAGAGGAGGACCCACAGCAAAGCAGAGACATTCAGACTGGACCGACTGGAGCGCCCCCTGTAGCCACGGAGGACACCGCCCCAGCGCAGTCCAGTACCCAGCACAGCATCACGGAGGTCTGTGGAATGCCAAACGCTGTCCTCAAGTCAGAGACGGACACTGAGACTTTAACTGTAACACACAGGCTCTTACACACAGGATCTGACCACAGGTCAGACCCAGAGAGACTGGGTCTGGAGCCATTGGGCTGTCCTCCTGTTCCCGGCTCAGAATACTTACCGATATTTCACCAGGTCCAGAGGACGGTTCATTCCCGTGGAGATGGTGAGGTGTTATACACAGGCGTTGATGACCTGTCTTGTTCTTACGCTACAGAGATGGACCCTGGCAACGTATCCTTGGATTTAGAGACACAGACTGATCTGTCTAAAGGGGACTGGAACCAGTACAGTAGTAGTGTATACTCTGAAGGGTGCCTAGATAAGAAAGGAGAGGTTATAGTCGTAGACGAAGTGACTGTGAAAGTGGAGGGCAACGCTCCTCCCACATGGAATGCAGATAGCCACCTAGGAGACGGACACTCACAGGGCAGAGATTTCTTAGATTACAGGGAAAGCTTAGAGACAAATCCAAACGTCGTCCACCTGTTCCGGGATCGCGACCCAGTGTCCTTGTCAATGGGGCCATCCGGTTCACACGGGTGCGCCCTTTTGGATCAGGCATTGAACTCAAAAGACAGGGCTAGTGCCCAGGCTCGGGGAGGGGAAGCAACATCAGGCAAAAAACAGGGGGTGAAACCCTTTAGCTGTACCCAGTGTTCTATGCGCTTCGCCCAGGCTGGCAACCTGAAGAGGCACCAGAGGGTACACACAGGGGAGAAACCCTTCAGTTGTACCCAGTGTCACATGCGTTTCGCCCAGGCTGGTGACCTGAAGAGGCACCAGAGGGTCCACACAGGAGAGAGACCTTACAGCTGCCCCCAGTGTGAGAAGAGGTTCTCCCACCAGCACCATCTGAAGATGCACTTGAAGATCCACACTGAAGCAAGGCTGTTCGCCTGTACGCACTGCGGGAAGAGGTTTTCAGAGAGGAGCTACCTCAGGATACACCAGCAGAAAAACCATTCCACTCTATAACATAGAAAGTAAACTTTCGACTCGATAGCTTCTGACGTTTAGATCAAACCCTGCATTAAAAGATTAACTTTCATTGTTGTCAGCAGAAAATATCCCCAGATGCATTTGGAATAATGAGAGTCACATATTTCAGTGTTGAATATTCCTGGGTAGAATATTGCATCTAGGCATTGTGCCTAAAATGTCTGTTACATATTGTGTTTGTACTGTGTAGCCCAGTGGTCACCAACCTATTCTGAGTAAAAAAAAACTAAACATTACTTAAGTTCTGTAGGAATGAGGTTTGTGCAGTAGGCCTAATACATTATCACAGCATACTGGCTATATTTCTGGCCTGCCAATATTGTTCTTCTCAGACCATATTTCAAAACTCAAGCTTTGATTACAAAATATATCAGTTGGTGTAGCAAATTGCTGAGCATAAATTGAAATAATTTGCTTTTTTATTTTACTGGACTGATGGTACCTGCATCTGATTGTCATGGTGCTTTCAATACAAATGGGAACTCGGGGGAAAAAACGAGGTCAAATCATGTCAGTGATCTTCAGGTTGGAAAGTCGGAGGTCTAGAAGGATGCCAGAGTTTCTGACTTGGAATTCATGACCGTTCAAAACAATTTTCCAGTTGGATCTCAATTTTTTCAAAGTTCCCAGTTGTTTTGAACACATCAAGTTAATGCAGATTCTTAGTTGAGGTCTCTGCATTCACCTGACAGCGCTTTAACAAATCTAATCAAATCAAAGTTCACTGGTCGCATACACAGATTTGCAGATGCTATCGCAGGTGCAGCCAAATGCTTGTGTTTCTAGCTCCAACAATACACGCATAATCCCGTGTGGTGCAGCGGTCTAAGGCACTGCATCTCTGTGCTAAAGGCTTCACTACAGACACCCTGGTTCGAATCCAGGCTGTATCACAACCGGCCGTGATTTGGAGGATAGCCCACAATTGGCCCAATTTCATCCAGGTTTGTCCAGTGTAGGCCGTCATTGTAAATAAGAATTTGTTCTTAACTGACTTGCCTAGTTAAATAAAAGGTTAAATATATATATATAAAAAATCCAAGATGTAGAAATTAAGAAATATTAGAACAAGCCTTGTCAGAGTCCGGAATATACAGTGAAAGTATTCGTACCCTTTGACTTAGTCCATATTTTGTTGTGTTACACCCTGAATTAAAAAATGTGTTTTTAGAAAATTGTTCAAATGTGTTGATAATGAAATACAGAAATATCTAATTTACTTAGGTGTTCACACCCCTGAGTCAGTACTTTGTAGAAGCACCTTTTGGCAGCAATTACAGCTGGGAGTCTTTCTGGGTAAGTCTCTTAAGAGCTTTCCACAGCTGGATCGTGCAACATTTGCCCATTATTATTTTCTAAATTCTTCAATCTCTTTCAAAGTGGTTGTTGATCATTGCTAGACAACCAATTTCAGGTCTTGCCGTAGATTTCAAGTAGATTTTAGTCAAAACTGTAACTCGGCCACTCAGGAACATTCACTGTCTTCTTGGTAAGAAACTCCAGTGTATATTTGGCCTTGTGTTTTAGGTTGTCATGCTGAAAGATGAATTAGTCTCCCAGTGTCTGGTGGAAAGCAGACTGAACCAGGTTTTCCTCTAGGATTTTGTCTGTGCTTAGCTCCATTCCAATAATTTTTTATCCGGAAATAACTCCCCAGTCCTTAAAGATTACAAGCATACCCACAACATGATGCAGCCATCACTATGATTGAAAATATGGAGAGTGGTACTCAGTGATGTATTGGATTTGCCCCAAACATGACATCCTTGGAGAGTTCTTTGGTCTTGGCCATGGTGGAGAGTTTGGAATCTGACTGATTGATTGCTTCTGTGGACAGGTGTCTTTTATACAGGTAACAAGCTGAGATTAGGAGCACTCCCTTTAAGAGTGTGCTCCTAATCTCAGTTTGTGACCTGTATAAAAGACACCTGGGAGCCAGAAATCTTTCTGAATGAGAGGGTGTCAAATACTTATTTCCCTCATTAAAATGCAAATCAATTTATAACATTTTTCACATGCATTTTTCTGGATTTTTTTGTTATTCTGTCTCTCACTGTTCAAATAAACCTACCGTTAAAATTATAGACCGATCATTTCTTTGTCAGTGGGCAAACGTCCAAAATCAGCAGGGGATCAAATACTTTTTTCCCTCACTGTATGTAGGTGCAGGGTTAGATAGTGGTGCAATTTAATTGTTTCCCCTTTTCTCTTTTTTTTGGGACCAAAATGTACAATTCACACTCCGACCTGTGAACAGCAGCAATACGCATCAAAGTGTCCAGTCTGCCGGAAAATCACATGAAGAAGAAGTTAACGACCCAGATAGTGGTCGCACAGGAACAGGCATATACATTCCTGAATTAGATGTTCAAATACCTTATGTAGAAGACAAACAGATGAACTCTACCACTGGGTAGAGGTGAGGCCAAATGTAAGATCAGAGCCATTTTGATAGATGTGTGGCAGAAGAGGTGGGACTCTGAGCCCAAGGGCCAGAATTCATATGCCCTCTAAAGAAAGGTCAGTGGACCAAGATTCAAAGGTCAGATTAGGAAGTTAAAGGTGGTGTTCGGTAAGCACAATGCTTTGCGTCTGGAGTGCATGGTTGATGTAACAGTGGAGCATTGTTATAAGTATGCTGAGGCGAGGGAGAGATTTAAGTATAGGGTCATTAAGGTTGGTTGGTTTGGGGGATGGAAGAAGGTCTGTTGGAAGTTAGTAGGGCTCTTTTTTTATTTTCTTAGTAGTATGAGGATTTAGTTTTATGGGTTTGTTTTCTTTTCTACCAATGTAGAGTTTTGGGAATTGACCACGCACTCCAGCACAGTAGGTGGCGGCATGCACCTTAAACGTTTAAGATCGCCAATCTACCAAAGAAGAAGTAAACGGAATTAAGAACGACCAAGAACAATTTCCACGTTAAGCGTTTTTGTTGTTATTTAGACATTTATTAACCCTGGAACTCAAAATATTGATAGGTGTTATCTAGGTAACGCTAGCTAGCTGCTAACAATGGCTAACTGTATGGTTTTTCACACTCAAATAGCCTCCATCATGGAGGTACTAGCGAATGCAGCCGTGGCAGAGATCTGTAAACTCGTAGACGACGACTATGCAGTGTTTCGTTTGGAAATAACTCAAAGCCAGAAAGAAAACAGGACATTACGGAGGAAACTACAACTACTGGAACTGAAGGTGTCACGGGAGCGCGTCCTCGCCAGTCGTCCCAGTAGTGTCAAGATCCTCGACCGATACAGAGGAATGACAAGAGGTACATTTAGCAGAAGGACGAGGCTTCTGGGCCTGTCGCCCCGTTCCCCTCTGCGCATGTGTGACTTTAGATGCGTTATTTACCACATAGTTAACCATAATTGGGTCTTTGACAGTTTTGCGATAGTATGCAATAATTCCCCTGATTTACTTAGCAATCTTGCACAAAGACACAATCATATTCTAACCAGATTTTTTTATTTATTGCATTTCTTATTTACTCAATGAAAATTATGCATGGAACATAATCAATCTATAAATCGTATATCAAGAACTTATGCGAAGTGTTACCTTACATCCGTACCAATTCTAGACAGTGTCTGTGTCCGAATACCCATACTTAAACTGCATACTGTGTATCCATCGTCGCATTCTATTTAGCAAGTACCATTAGTAAAAAAAGTATGCAACGGCCGCAAAGCAGTAGCTACTCCTGACTGGCTGAGTGCGGGTGGATTTTTACAAATTCAACAGACATTACATTAACCAACCTGATAATGGCTAATTTCCAAATCGATGAATTTCTCTAAATAGAATAGCAATATAGTTATAGGCCTGGTTATAGGAAACCTGTCACATTCGACCTACACTGTAGCCCAGGGGTCAGCCTGGTCTCATAGACTAGATGTAACATAGTAAATGTAAATCCGGGAGACCAAATTAGTATGATATGTTATGTTTGGTATGGTTACATAAGGCAGATGGTTACTTAAGGCAAACATTTTAGTCGGATAATGCGAACATCTAGCAAAACCGACGGTTGCGAGTTTGAATCTCATTACGGACAACTTTAGCATTTTATCTAATTGGCAACTTTAAATATTTATTGCTTTTTAGGTACTTTTCAACTACATAGCATGTTAGCTAACCCTTCCCCTAACCTTAACACTTTTACCTAACTCTTAACCTTAACCCTAACCCCTAGCCTAGCTAACCCCCTAACTAGAATTCGTAACATATATGTTTTGCAAATTCATAACATATTGTAAGTTCTGCAAATTTGTAACATATCATACAAAATGGGTGATTGACATCCACAAATGAATACATACCATACGAAACGTAACATATCAGTAGCTGCAGCACTCCAGGAACAGGATTGCTTACCCCTGCCATAGCCCATCTATCCTATTTAAAACTGAAGACAGAAACATAATTTGGTTCCATTTCAACATATTTATTAGTGAAACCAAAATGCTGTAACATACAGTGCATTCGGAAAGTATTCAGACCCCACATTTTGTTACGTTACTGCCTTATTCTAAAATTGATTAAATTGGGTGTTGTTTCCCCTTATCAATCGACACACACTACCCCATAATGACAAAGCAAAAACTGGATTTTTTTTTGCAAATCTATTAAAAACAAAAAACAGATATCAAATTTACATAAGTATTCAGACCCTTTACTCAGTACTTTGTTGAAGCACCTTTGGGATTTTTTTTATTTGTAATAAATTTGCAGAAATGTCTAAAAACCTGTTTTCGCTTTGTCATTATGGGGTATTGTGTGTAGATTGAGGGAAACATTTTTTAAATCCATTTTAGAAAAGGCTGTAATGTAACAAAATGTGGGAAAAGTTGAGGGGTCTGAATACTTTCCGAAAGCACTGTATATCAATTAAATCAAATAACCTAGTACACACATCAAAACTTTTCAAATGTTCAAATCAAAAGGCTATTGCACAGAAAAGCATGGACAGTCGGGTGCATCGCAAATTCAGAACCCCTGGACAGCAACATAAAACTAAAGCACTGATCATTGGGAACGAGATCAGAATCACTAAGGCTTCATCCATACATTAAATAATTAAATAGGTAGCCTAGCCTGCAAACTAAAACAATCCATATGTTAAAATCAAAAGGCCTGATTAACATGACATCAATAACGCAGCCACATTCCGAATCCCCGGTGCCGACACGTTCAGAAATCAAAAGATGGTGTAGTATTTATTTTAAAAGCTCTTGCAATGGCCAAGAGAACAAGAAACACGTTTCAATGAGAAAACAACAGAAATCCTCTTTGGGTGAAAAAAAATACTTCTGTTTTCAATGATGTAGTGCCTACGATTCAATACTCAATTATTTTGAGAACAAAATCTACATCTCCCCAATGAAGTAGCCTACTTGTTGTTTGGCTACTTAAAGAGAACTAGGGCAAATCACTCGCAGCTCACCTCTTCCAATGCATTGTGGAAAAGTGTGCATCTAATTCTACTAGATAAAGAGCTGAGATGAGTATAACATCCTGGCATTTAAACCATCTCGATTATCAAAAATTCACGTACTATAAAACATTCTATTTTCACATACTGAGAATGCGTCATGCGGGTTTTTTCACACTATTCGTTGATTTTTGCATACTCAAACAGCATACACGGCCACTGTCAAACTGTCAGTAGTGTACTATATAGCGTTGAGCATTGACAGTAGCTAACCTAACCACCTATTTTCCCCCAATCACTCTCTCGGGTGAAGGACATCTCACTGGAGGCCACAGGAGCTTTGTGAAGCCAGCGAGAGACAATACTTGGAGAGATGACCAACCAATCACTGTTGATGAGGGGAGTGGAACCTCAACCCAGCACGGTATGGTGATAGAGGTTAGTGTCGTAGTGTTTATTTCGGGCCTCCCGAGTGGCGCAGTGGTCTAAGGCACTGCACCTCAGTGCTCGAGGCATCACTACAGACCCTGGTTCGATTCACAACCATCCGTGGTTGGGAGTCCCATAGGGCGGTGCACAATTGGCTTAGCGTCGTCCGGGTTAGGGTTTGGCCCGGCGTAGGCCGTCATTGTAAATAAGAATTTGTTCTTAACTGACTTGCCTAGTTAAATGAAGGTACAATTATTATTATTATTTTATTCCGAAAGGCTGCCCTCAGCTATTCACTTGCTAACATGTACATCCTAATTTATGGCTTGTGAGACTTCCCTATGACGTTGTTATCCAATTCAACTCATGTACCGGTAATAACTTCCGCTCTTCTTGTGTCAGTCTGCAGATGCAGAGGCTGCAGGTCCTGGAGGATCGTCTCTGGTCAAGCAGGAGAGGACTGAAGAAGACGACCCACCACAAAACAGAAACATCCAGACTGAAGCAGCGGCTGGAATGGCATCCCCTTTAGCCACGGAGTACCTCACCGCCTCGCCCCAGCCCAGGACCAAAGCCAACATCACAGAGGACAGTGGAACGCTGAAAGCTGTCCTCAAGTCAGAGACCAACACAGAGACTTTAATTGTAACACAAAGACTTTTACACACAGGATCTGATCACAGGGCAGACTCAGAGAGACTAGTGCTGGGGCCACTGGTCTGTCCTCCTGCTCCTGGCTCAGAGTATTTACTTTACGGTAACCCAAGCCCGAGGACAGTTCATTCCCATCAAGATGCAGGTGACGCGTTAGAGTCTGGCAATGATCCGTCTTGTTCTTACAATACAGAGATGGACCCTGGCAACATGCCCTTGGGTTTAGAGACACAGAATGATCTGTCTAGAGGGGACTGGAAGCGGTACAGTAGTAGTGTATACTCTGAAGGGTGCCTAGATAAGAAAGAGGAGGTTATAGTGGTAGATGAGGTGAAAGTGGAGGGCGACGCTCCTCCCACATGGAATGCAGATAGTCATCTAGGAGACAGACACTCACAGGGCAGAGATTTGTTAGATTACAGGGGAAGCTTAGGGACAAATCTAAATGTCGCCATCCACTCCCCTTTACACGCGTTCAGGGATCGCGACCCAGTGTCCACGACAATGGGGCCTTCCGATTCACACGGCAACATCCTTTTCAATCAGGTATTGAACTCGAAGGACCTAAGGGCCAAGGCTCAGGCAGGGGGAGCAACATCAGACAATAGTAATGAGAAACGGTTCCTCTGCATGTTCTGTAACAAAGGCTTCAGCTGCCTCCAGAAGTTGGAGATCCACCAGAGGGTCCACACAGGGGTGAAACCCTTCAGCTGTACCCAGTGTCATATGCGCTTCTCCCACTCGTCCAGCCTTAAGAGGCACCAGAGGGTCCACACAGGGGTGAAACCATTCAGCTGTACCCAGTGTCACATGCGCTTCGCCCAGGCTGGTGACTTGAAGAGGCACCAGAGGGTCCACACAGGGGAGAAACCCTATAGCTGTACCCAATGTCACATGCGCTTCGCCCAGGCTGGCAACCTGAAGATGCACCTGAAGGTCCACACGGGAGAGAGGCCGTTCGCCTGTACGGACTGCGGGAAGAGGTTCTCTGAGAGGAGCTACCTCATGATACACCAGCAGAAAAACCATTCCACTCTATAACATAGAAAGTAACCATTCCACTCGATAGCTTCTCACATTTAGATCAAACCCTGCATTAAAGACAAAGATACATTTTCATTGTTGTCAGCAGAAAAGATCCACAGATCCATTTGGAATAACAAGAGTAACAGATTTCAGTGTTGAATATTCCTGGGTAGAATATTGCATCCAGACATTGTGTGATATATAAGCCTAAAAAGTCTGTTTCTTATTGTGTTTGTACTGCGTAGGATATATGATGTTCACAAATGCATTTTTCATTACTTTCATTCAACTACTTTAGTTTTTTCCCCAAGACACTTTTAATGAGAATTTATGCAGATTTTTTGTTGAGACGTGGTTTTCATATGGTGTATTTCAAACGTGTTTATGTTTAATAAACACAAAATGGGACTTTTAAATTCTAAGACTTTCATTGAGACTCCCTTTAACATACATCATATCTGATCTCACCCTATTCTGCATACACAAAACAGCGCTTTATAAGCAAATAACTTACTAAATAATACTAACAAACCTACTGTACACGTCAAAATATTTAGTCAGGTTGGTCTGACTTTTGACTTAGCTTACTTATTTTTATCCACAACTATGTTTATGTCCATCATGATGAGTTTAACAACAATGAAGTCATTCTATAACTACAGTATAGGACTCCAACGTAGTGAGGATGGGTAAACACTCCATGTTGAAAGTGTGTTTGTTATCTGTGTGTATGTACCTGATGGAGTGTATGTCTGTGTAATCTGTATCACCTCTCTCTTCCAGGAGGAGGGTCCAGAGGTGCTGCTGGTGAAGGAGGAGGGTTGTGAGGAGGGTCTGGGGAACCATGGGCATGGAATTTTTATAACCATTAAGTTTATTTACTGCATTTCTACACAATTTAAAACTCTAAAATGCAATTTGGAGAACAGCAAAAACAAATTGACATCATCTTGTTGCTGTAGCTTCAAAGTGACTTAGAGGAGCAATTATGGTTGAGTGCCTGGGTCAAGGGCACATGAAGTAGACATGGAGGATGGGAAGCCTGATCTGCTGCTGGTGAAAGAGGAGACAATAGAAGACGGACCAGAGAGTATTGATCTGCTGAGTGGACTAATGATAGGAGGAGCAAGGTAAGGGAGACATACAGGACACAGTTAATTAGGTGCACCCATTTAGTACCGGGTTGGACCCCCTTTTGCCTCCAGAATAGCCTGAATTCTTCGGGGCGCGGATTCTACAAGTTGGAAACGTTCCACATGGATGTTGGTCCATGCTGACGCTTGTGCCAAATCCTGACTCTGCTATCAGCATGACGCAACAGGAACCGGGATTAGTCAGACCAGGCAATGTTTTTCCCTCCTCCAGTGTTGGTGATCGCATGCCCACTGGAGCCTCATCTTCTTGTTTTTAGCTGATAGGAGTGGAACCTGGTGCTGCAATAGCCACTCGGTGACAAGGATCGGCGAATTACGCGTTGTGAGATGTCGTTCTGCACACCACTGTTGTACTGCGCTGTTATTTGTTTATTTGTGGCCCGCCTGTTTGCTTGCACGATTCTTGCCATCTGGGTGGCCATCTTGGATTCCCAGACCCAGACGGGTGCAGCCAAGGGCCCAGGATACGGCATCACCGAGCAGCCCAGAACTGGAGGTCAGTGGCGACATAGTGGAGGTCAGTGGATGGGACAGCGTCCTCAACTCTGGGCTGGTGTACAACACTGTTAACCACAACCAGAAACAGATAGTCAAACACAAAACATCCAAACTTAGTCTCCATGATGACAGACTGGTAGAGACCATGGCCAGCCCGCCTTCTATAGGATCTATCAACTGGAACATGGACCCTGCGACAACACAGACACTCCCTGGCCTTGGTCCTCCTCACACTCTTCTTATGTTAAACCAGACCTCAGACAATGCCAGTGCCTCAACACTAAATGGCTACAGAAGCCCATTGACAAATGACAGTAGTAGAGATGGAATCAGTAAAGGTGGCAGCGCCAAAGAGAAGTGCTTCCCGTGTTCGTTCTGTAAGAAAGGCTTCAGTTTCCCCAAACAGGTGTAGATCCACCAGAGGATGCACACGATGGAAAAACCATTCGGTTGCCACTTGTGTCCGGACAGTTTCTCCCACTCGTCCAGTCTGAAGAGGCACCAGAGGGTCCACACAGGACAGAAACCCTACAGCTGACCCCGGTGTGAGAAGAGGTTCTAAAGATACACATGAAGATCCACACGGGAGAGGCCGTTGCCTGTACCCACTGTTGGAAGAGGTTCTCAGAGAAGATCAACCTCAGGATACACCAGCAGAAAATGCACACGGCCCATGTATAGTAACATAATGTAGTACTAGTTAGTTAGTTTGTAGTTAATTCTGTTGGTTTTGGATGTAGTAGGGAACTGGAGGAGGTGAACTGAGGAAAGAATGAGTATGATGAGGCAGAGTAGATGACATGGTAATGGTTGGTGTGATGGTGTCTGTAAAAGTTTAATACAAAATTGACTGTGCTGACTGACATGGTTATTGTTGTATCATTGCAGGGACTGAGTTCAGATGAATCAGAACCCTAGATCACTGTTCTGTTCCGGAACACTAGAAATCACTTTTGTTCCCGGTTCTGTTTTGTTCTTTTCCGGTTTTGTTCCCTGAACTGGTTCCAAACCTCTTGAATGTTTTGGCATTCAGGTCCAAAAAGTCACTTTCTCAGCACTTCTACATTGGGCAAATATGTATGGAAGGTTTAATTTCAATCAAAACTGGTGATGTCAAAAAGGGATTGAATTCAAATAGATATACCCAGAGGCTCCAATCGGGGATCCAGTCTGCAGCCCAGACCCTTCTATTCACAGTCAGTGGAGGGAGGAAGCTGATAGAGATATACCCTCCTGTTACTATGATATTAACACCATAGTATCCATAATGAACAGAGCAGGTCACTCTGGGCTTCAGGATTCACAGAGTGGTGGGAGACTTAACAGGAAGTCTGTCTTCTCTTTCAGGATCTCATCTAATGCCTGGTTAATGGGTTTATACAAAGCCCGGGTCTGGGTCTAGCCTTCCTCAGCTACCTCAGAGTTACCCAACCAATACAGACAAGGTAAGGATGGGCGTTCACCACAAGAGGTACCTAGCCTATAACACAGCACACAATCCCAACAACACCCAAACAATGGTTAAAGGTCAAGGAGGGAGCTCAAAGATTAACCACCTGAGGGTGGTGGGTCCTGCTTCTACCTCCTCTGGTGTCATTGGGTCACAACGTGGGAGGCCGAGCATTAGGACGGACGCCGACAAGCCGTACGCCTGCCACATGTGTGGGAAGTGCTTCACTGATGAGAACTATATGAAGAAGCACCAGACCGTTCACACCAAGGAGAGGCCCTTCAAGTACAAGCTATGTACACAATAACCTTTCCTTCCTGAGTAGCCTTATCAGACATAGGCGTGTCCACAACAGGGAGAAATTGTTGCAGTGTGGCTTGAGATGTACACATGGGATATCTGGGAACCATTCTTTATCTGATATATTATAGTTATCGTGTGAAGTGTCTTGGGGTAAGAGGGTAAATAACCACATACCCCTTATCAACCCTTTGTTAAATTGTCATTTGAAACAGGCTTGTATAAATACCTGTTTTTAGAGAGACAGTAAACCTAGGCTAGAACAAGGACAGTTGAATATTTACCTTACTGAGGTGTAGATGGAATAAAGTCATAATATGTTCCACTACATTCTTGCTAACACATTGTTATTTTTAAACAAGTCTGCTCTCATCTTGAAAGATAGTGATCTTAGTTGATTTGATGTGTAATGTAATAGATGGGTTGGTTGTTTAGCAACCGAAACATGCACAATAATGGAGCAGAACAGATGGGCTTGGCTTAGATTGTTGACAACATGTAAGGTATATTTTGTCTCCAATGTTTATTGAAAACATAAATACATTTGTACAATGAGCACTTGTCGTATCTCAAATACATTGTTGCAGTTGTTGGTTAGCTAGCTAGGGAATTTTAGCCATATTAGTATCGACATGAAATCAGTCAAAACACCTCAAAAACAAGGCATGGTATCAAGAACAAGATGAAACGAGACAATTATGATTCCACAATTGGCAGTTTCTTGTCATTCTTGCTAGCAATCTGGCCATCCAGAATCACAACAACAGGCTGACTTTTTCACCATGGAAACGCGCAGTTTTGGTGACGGCATCAGCGAACCCGTCTAGTGCCCGTAACTTTCTCATTTGACCACACCCTTTGAAATATGACGCCAACCAATAAGATCACTTCTCTTCAGTTTAAACGGAAGTGAACGTTGACCATGAACAATTTCAACGTTAGCGTTTTTGTTATTTCGACGTTTATTGAAACCATGTAACTCCAAATATGACACATTTAGTGGGACAGCATCACATACTTTTCCCAGGTAGTGTTTAGTTCGTGTTGGAGACAGGACTTGGTTGATAGATGTTCTTGGTAACGCTATCTAGCTGCTAACGTTAGCTAACAATGGCTAACTGTATGGTTTTTCACACTCAAATAACTTCCATCATGGAGGTTCTAGCGAATGCAGCCGTGGCAGAGATCTGTAAACTCGTAGACGACGACTATGCAGTGTTTCGTTTGGAAATAACTCAAAGCCAGAAAGAAAACACGGCATTACGGAGGAAACTACAGCTACTGGAACTGAAGGTGGCACGGGAGCGCGCAGAGAGGACAATGCGAGAGCGCGTCCTCGCCAGTCGTCCCAGTAGTGTCAAGATCCTGGACCGATACAGAGGAATGACAAGAGGTACATTAAGCAGAGGACCAAGCTGCGGGGCCTGTCGCCCCCTTCGCATTTGTGACTTAAGTTGTGCTAACCAATATTGTGTCTGTCAGTTTTTGGACAATTCCCCGGATTAATTAACTATCTTGCACAAAGACACTATCATATTCTAACGACTTTCTTGATTTATTACATTTCCTTTTATTTACTAATTGAAAACAATATGACACATGGAACATAAATCGATCTATAAATAGTATATCAAGAAGTTATACAAAGTGTTACCTTACATCCTTTCCAATTCTAGACATTGTAAATAGTGTTGAGCATTGACAGTAGCTAACCTAACCACCTCTTTCCCCCAATCACTCTCGCAGGTGAAGGACATCTCACTGGAGGCCACAGGAGCTTTGTGAAGCCAGCGGGACGCAATAGATGGAGAGATGACCAATCAATCACTGTTGATGAGGGGAGTGGAACCTCAACCAAGCACGTTATCGTGATAGAGGTTAGTGTAATAATGTTGCATAAACAAATTCCAGTTATTTGTAAATCAAATGTGGCCTGTTTGTTTCAGAAAGGCTTCCATCTATTCACTTGCTTACATGTACATCCTAATTTATCTGCCATGGGGAGGCTTGTGAGACCTCCCTACAACATTGTTATCTAATTAAACTCATGTGCCGGTAATAACCTCCTCTCTTCTTGTCAGTCTGCAGATGCAGAGGCTGCAGGTCCTAGAGTCAAGCTGGAGAAGGCTGAAGGAGAGGAGGACCCACTGCACAGCAGAAACATTCAGACTGGAGCGGTTGGAGTGTCCCATATAGCTACAGAGGACTCCACTAACGCCCCAGCACCGCCTAGGACCCAACGCAGCATCACGGAGGTCAGTGGAACGCCGAACGCCGTCCTCAAGTCAGAGACAGACACGGAGACTTTAACTGTAACACACAGGCTCTTACACACAGGATCTGACCACGGATCAGACTCAGAGAGGCTGGGGCCACTGGGCTGTCCTCCTGCTCCCGGCTCAGAGTACTTTCCGGTATTTCACCAGAGCCAGGTTCATTCCCGTGGAGATGGTGATACATTAGACACTGGTGGTGATGATCCATCTTGTTCTTACACTACAGAGATGGACCCTGGCAACATGCCCTTGGGTTTAGAGACACAGACTGATCTGTCTAGTGGGGACTGGAACCGGTATAGTAGTAGTGTATACTCTGAAGAGTGCCTTGATAAGAAAAGGGAGGTTATAGTCGTAGATGAAGTGGATGGAGATGTTCCTCTGACATGGAATGCAGACCAGACTCACTTAGGAGAAGGACACTCACAAGGCAGAGATTTCTTAGATTATAAGGAAAGCTTAGAGACTAATCCAAATGTCGCCGCCCACTCCCATTTACACGCGTTCAGGGATCGAGACCCAGTGTCCACGTCAATGGGGTCTTCGGATTCTCACAGTCGCATCCTTTTCGATCAGCTATTGAATTCAAAGGACCAAAGGGCAATGGCTCAGGGAGGGGGAGCCACATCAGGCAATAGTAAAGAGAAACGGTTCCTCTGCATGTTCTGTAACAAAGGCTTCAGCTGCCTCCAGAAGGTGGAAATCCACCAGAGGGTACACACAGGGGTGAAACCCTTCAGCTGTACCCAGTGTCACATGCGCTTTGCCCAGGCTGGCAACCTAAAGATCCACCAGAGGGTCCACACAGGGGTGAAACCCTTCAGCTGTACCCAGTGTCATATGCACTTCTCCCATTCGTCCAGCCTGAAGAGGCACCAGAGGATCCACGCAGGAGAGAAATCCTTCAGCTGCCCCCCAGTGTGAAAATAGGTTTTCCCACCAGAACCAGCTGAAGATGCATCTGAAGGTCCACACGGGAGAAAGGCTGTTCGCGTGTACGCACTGCGGGAAGAGATTTTCAGAGAGGAGCTACCTCAGTATACACCAGCTGAAAAACCATTCCATTCTATACCTGAAACCCTACATTAAAGTCAAAGATGAATTTTTATTTAATTGTCAGCGGAAAGTTCCACAGATGCCTTTGTAATAACAAAAGTAACACATTTCAGTGATGAATATTCCTGGGTAGAATATTGCATTCAGCCATTGTGTGATATATACGGCATATATATTTAAACATATACAGTACCAGTCAAAAGTTTGGACACACATACTCATTCAAGGTTCTTTATTTTTATTATGCTCTACATTGAAGAGTGGTAATAGTGAAGACATCAAAACTATGAAATAACACATGGAATCATGTGAGTGTTAAACAAATCAAACCATATTTTAGATTCTAAGTAGCCACCCTTTGCCTTGACAGCTTAACACACTTGGCATTATCTCAACCAGCTTCATGAGGAATGCTTTTCCAACAGTCTTGGAGTTCCCACATGCTGAGCACTTGTTGGCTGCTATTCCTTCACTCTGTGGTCCAACTCATCCCAAACCATCTCAATTGGGTTGAGGTTGGGTGATTGTGGAGGTCAGGTCATCTGACACAGCACTCATCACTCTCTTTCTTGGTCAAATAGCCCTTACACAGCCTGGAGGTGTGTTTTGGGTCATTGTCCTGTTGAGAAACAAATGATAGTCCCACCAAGCCCAAACCAGATGGGATGGCATATCGCTGCAGAATGCTGTGGTAGCCATGCTGGTTAAGTGTGCCTTGAATTCTTAATATATCATCGACAGTGTCACCAGCAAAGCACCATCAAAGCTCCTCCTCCATGCTTCATGGTGGGAACCACACATGCAGAGATCATCCGTTCACCTACTCTGCGTCTCACAAAGACAGCAGTTGGAACCAGAAATCTCAAATTTGGACTCAGACCAAAGGACAGATTTCCACCGGAAGGACAGATTTCCACCATTGTTCATGTTTCTTGGCCCAAGCAAGTCTATTCTTCTTATTGGTGTCCTTTAGTAGTGGTTTCTTTGCAGCAATTCGACCATGAAGGCCTGATTGAGGCAGTCTCCTCTGAACAGTTGATGTTGAGATGTGTCTGTTACTTGAACTCTGAAGCATTTATTTGGGCTGCAATCTGAGGTGCAGTTAACTCTAATGAACTTCTCCTCTGCAGCAGAGGTAACTCTGGGTCTTCCTTTCCTGTGGCGGTCCTCATGAGAGCCAGTTTCATCATAGTGCTTAATGGTTTTTGCGACTGCACTTGAAGAAACTTTCTTGAAATTTTCCAGCACTTGAAGAAAAAGTAGTTGAAATTTTCCAGATTGGCTGACCTTCATGTCTTTAAAGTAATGATGGACTGTCATTTCTCTTTGCTTATTTGAGCTGTTCTTGCCATAATATGGACTTGTTTTTTTAACCAAATATACCCCCCCTACCTTGTCACAACACAACTGATTGGCTCAAACGCATTAAGAAGGAAAGAAATTCCACAAATTAACTTTTAAGAAGGCACACCTGTTAATTTAAATACATTCCAGGTGACTACCTCATGAAGCTGGTTGAGAGAATGCCAAGAGTGTGCAAAGCTGTCATCAAGGCAAAGGGTGGCTACTTTGAAGAATGTCAAATATAAAATATATTTTGATCTGTTTAACACTTCATTTAAGATGGGATTAATTTAAGATACTCTTTGAAGAGATGGGGTTTCAGAAATGTTCAGAAGATGGGCAGGGACTCTGGTGTCCTAGCTTCAGGGGGAAGCTGGTTCCGTCATTGGGGTGCCAGGACAGAGAAGAGCTTTGATTGGGCTGTGCGGGAGCTGATCCCTCGTAGGTGTGGGATGGCTAAGAGACCAGACGTGGCAGAACAGAGTGGTCAGGTTGGGATGTAGGGTTTGAGCAGTTCCCCTTGCTGCGCCGTAGGCAACCACCATGGTCTTAGTGGATGCGAGTTTCGACTGGATGCCACTGGAGGAGCGGGGTGACATGGGAGAACTTGGGAAGGTTGAACACAAGCGGGCTGCAGTGTTCTGGATAAGTTGCAGGGGTTTGATGGCACAAGCAGGGAGGTCAGCCAACAGAGTTGCAGTAGTCTAGACTGGAGAAGACCAGAGCCTGGATTAGGACCTGCGCCGTGTGAGGAAGGGTCGTACTCTACGGATGTTGTAGAGCATCAACCTGCAGGAGCCAGTCACTGCTTTGCAGAGAATGACAGGGTGTTGTCCATGGTCACACCAAGGTTCTTTGCAATCTAGGAGGAAACTGTGGTGTTGTCAACCGTGATGGAGAGGTCTTGGAGCGGGCAGGCCTTCCCTTGGAGGAAGAGCAGCTCCTTCTTGTTGAGCTTGAGGTGCTGGGCCGATATTAAGGTGAGATGTCTGCCAGGCACACAGAGAGACGTGTATTTGTACTTTTCATATGGTGCATTTAACACTTATGCTAAATAAACACAAAATGGGACTTTTCATTCTGAGACTTTCATTGAGACTTTCTTTAGTAAGCATGCATCTGATCTCACCCTATTCTGCATACACCCAACAGCACTTTATAACCAATATACACCTAATAAATATACCTACTGTCAAAATAGTTTAAGGTTTGTCTGATTTAATTTTTACTTATCATAGCTGACTCATATTTCCCCACATCATATTTATGTCCACCATGATGGGTTTAACAACAATGAAGTCATTATTTAACTACAGTATAGGACTCAAACCTAGTGGGGATGGGTAAACACTCCATGTTGAAAGTGTGTTTTATCTGTGTGTGTGTACCTGAAGGAGTGTATGTCTATCACCTGTCTCTTCCAGGAGGAGGAGGGTCCAGAGGTGCTGCTGGTGAAGGAGGAGGGCTATGAGGAGGGTTTGGGGAACACCTCCTCCTGAACCCACAGAGGAACCAGCTGAGCAGCACTGAGGTGAGCCCACTGAACTACTGTCTGAATGGTATTAGGTTAGGGCCCGTATCCACCAAGCTTCTGAGTGCTGATCTAGGATCAGTTTAGCCTTTTAGATCATAATGAATATAATGGGCTTGTGAAAGCCCCCACATTTTTTAGATAGTAGTCAGTAGTTCTAACTACTTAAACAAACAGCATTAGGATATCTAATGCATCTAGGAAATATAGACCTGTAAACACAGAGATACAATAGATGGAAATGTCAACTATGAATATGTATGATGAATGGAAGTACTTTCTGGTAGCTGATTAATAGACTTTCCAAGTCATATGTGCTGTCATTCAGTGCTGTATGGTCCTGCCTGACAAAAATACATAGTTACACATTTTTTTTAATGTTGTGGCTATTGTAATCTGCTCAAAACAAGTGGGCTCAGACAGAATTAGTTTTTTGGGGGGTCTGCGGTTGCTTGAAGGATTTTGTATCTTTAGCTCCTAGTCTTGTAATTAAGTCAGGCCACCAAAGATTATCTTTTGGGCCTCCATGGATTTTGTCTCAAATCCAATATGGCGTCCAAAATCCAATATGGCTGCAATAATACCATTTGCATATAAATTGCCCTTGTTTATTTTGTATTGTGTTGTTCTGTCTTTAAAAAGGGTTTCATAGGGCTCTTAGTATAAGACTGAGTGGCACTGCTATGCCTCTGTTTGAATAGCTGATGTAAAATAGCTTTTCATTGTGTTCATGTTTAAAAACACGGTTTTAGAATGTATTTAAAATAAAACACTTAAATATCACATTTACATAAGTATTCAGACCCTTTACCTAGTAATTTGTTGAAGCACCTTTGGCAGCGATTACAGAATCGAGTCTTCTTGGTATGACGCTAAAAGCTTGGCACACCTGTACTTGGGGAGTTTCTTCTCCGCAGATCCTCTCAAGCTCTGTCAGGCTGGATGGGGAGCGTCCCTGCACAGTTATTTACAGGTCTCTCCAGAGATGTTCGATCGTATTCAAGTCTGGGCTCTGGCTGGGCCACTCAAGGACATTCAGAGACTTGTCCCGAAACCACTCCTGCGTTGTCTTGGCTGTGTGCTTAGGGTCATTGTCCTGTTGGAAGGTGAACCTTCGTCTACGGACAATTCCTTCGACCTCATGGCTTGGTTTTTGCTATATAGACGGGTCTGTGCCTTTCTAAATCATGCCCAATCAGTTGAATTTACCACAGGTGGACTCCAAATAAGTAGAAAAATCTCAAGGATGATCAATGGAAACAGGATGCACCTGAGCTCAATTTCGAATCTCATAGCAAAGGGTCTGAATACTTATGTAAATAAGGTATTTCTATTTTTGTCTACACCTGTTTTCGCTTTGTCATTATGCGGTATTGTGTGTAGATTGATGAGGGAAAAAATAATTTAATCCATTTTAAAATAAGGCTGTAACGTAACAAAATGTGGAAAAAGGGAAGGGGTCTGAATACTTTCCGAATGCACTGTATTTACTGTTGTACAAGCCTGTTCTATTCATATACTGTCTATACGCACCATTCACATACATATATTTATATTCCTGGGGTATGCGTAAGGTTAGCAGTGTGGTTATGGTTAATAGGTTTAAAATCTGATTTTAAGAAGAGAAATTGTAAAAGTAGGCCGGGTTTATGACTGACTGTGGTAAGTAGTGACGAACATAATAGGAGATTTGATGTGTAATGTAATAAACAGTACCGTATTTCAAAGAACAGCGTGCATAACTTTTTATTTAACCACACCCTTTGAGCAATGACGCCAACCAATAAGATCCTTTCTCTTCAGTGTAAACGGAAGTAAGAGGAGTTGGCTGCAGCTGAATCAGTGAAGGTACTGGTGATATTTGTTTGTGTTTCTTCTGACCAGAGGGAGCAGGCACTCCGTGTCACGCAACTTGGGTCAAGATCAGTTTCTTGCTTTGTCCTTAGGAAGAGCAAAAGCTGCTGACGCATCTTTGAAAGGAGTGATTTCTGGGGTAGCGTTAAGTGTGGCACTGGAGCAATTGAAGTTGAAGATTCCTGGTGTTTGTGACGCAGACCCGGTGGGGAGGGTGGTGAAACCGAGGAGTCACTGTCAGTCCTTTTGAGTTTTGAGTCAGTCTCTACTCTACCAAGTCATGTTAGGATATATCAGTTATCTTGTTAGAGCTTTTGTGCCAAATCCACTGCATTGTTTCAGGTGCAGCAGTGTGTAGGAGGGAGATTCCAAGATGTGGGAAGTGTGCAGGAGGACAGAGGATTGTGTAGTTGTGTATGTTAACTGTAGGGGTGCCCATGTTGCTGGGGTTTGGATGTGTCGGGTGCGAGAGAGGCAAATTGAAGTGGCTAGAGTCAGACTAATGCAGAGGGTGTCATATGCTGAGGCAGTGAAGAAAGTAGAGTAGGATGGGTGAGGGTCCTGAGAGGATCCAAGTGGGTAATCGAGTTGTGCCAGTACAGAGGGATAGGGTAACGAGTGAGTTGAGCTTCAGTAAGTTTGGCTTCTTAACGATGGTTATCAACTGTACCGCAGAAATGGAAAGCAAATCACAGAAAATTGATGTGGTGGCAGCTGCAGAGATGTATTTGGGTATATGAGATTTGACTTAAGAAGAATTTTACTGGGTGTGTTGAGGGGTGGTGTCCCGTCCTCCCAGGCCGTTGGTATGGTGCAGGAGACGATAGGGTGAAAGTAATGGAATGGGGTAATGGGTTTTTAATGAGTGTAGGTGTCTAGGGCTATATGTAATCAGTCCCTATCCCAGTCTGCTGTTCCCACATGCTTCGAGGGCCACCATTGTTCCTGTTCCCAAGAAAGCTAAGGTAACTGAGCTAAATGACTATCGCCCCGTAGCACTCACTTCCGTCATCATGAAGTGCTTTAAGAGACTAGTCAAGGATCATATCACCTCCATCCTGCCAGACACCCTGGACCCACTCCAATTTTCTTACCGTCCCAATAGGTCCACAGACGACGCAATCACACTGCATACTGCCCTAACCCATCTGGACAAGAGGAATACCTATGTAAGAATGCTGTTCATCGACTACAGCTCAGCATTTAACACCATAGTACCCTCCAAGCTCGTCATTAAGCTCGAGACCCTAGGTCTCGACCCAGCCCTGTGCAACTGGGTCCTGGACTTCCTAACGGGCCGGCCCCAGGTGGTGAGGGTAGGAAACAACATCTCCACCCCGCTGATCCTCAACACTGGGGCCCCACAAGGGTGCGTTCTCAGCCCTCTCCTGTACTCCCTGTTTACCCATGACTGCGTGGCCAAGCACGCATCCAACTCAATCATCAAGTTTGCAGACGACACTACAGTGGTAGGCTTGATTACCAACAACGACGAGACTGCCTACAGGGAGGAGGTGAGGGCCCTCGGANCTCACTCAACGTCAACAAAACAAAGGAGATCATCGTGGACTTCAGGAAACAGCAGAGGGAGCACCCCCCTATCCACATCGACGGGACAGTAGTGGAGAAGGTGGAAAGTTAAGTTCCTCGGCGTACACATCACGGACAAACTGAAATGGTCCACCCACACAGACAGCGTGGTGAAGAAGGCGCAACAGCTCCTCTTAAACCTCAGGAGGCTGAAGAAATTTGGCTTGTCACCAAAAACACTCACAAACTTCTACAGATGCACAATCGAGAGCATCCTGTCGGGCTGTATCACCGTCGGGTACGGCAACTGCTCCGCCCACAACCGTAAGGCTCTCCAGAGGGTAGTGAGGACTGCACAACGCATCACTGGGGGTAAACTACCTGCCCTCCAGGACACCTACACCACCCGATGTCACAGGAAGGCCAAAAAGATCATCAAGGACAACAACCACCCGAGCCACTGCCTGTTCACCCCGCTATCATCCAGAAGGCGAGGTCAGTACAGGTGCATCAAAGCTGGGACCGAAAGACTGAAAAACAGCTTCTATCTCAAGGCCATCAGACTGTTAAACAACCATCACTAACATTGAGTGGCTGCTGCCAACATACTGATTTAAATCTCTAGCCACTTTAAATAATAGGAATTGGATGTAGCAAATGTATCACTAGCCACTTTAAACAATTTTGTATATAATGTTTACATATCCGACATTACTTCATATCAAATGTATACACTGTACTCTAAACCATCTACTGAATCTTGCCTATGCCGTTCGGCCATCGACTCAAATCTCTAGCCACTTTAATAATTATAATGGATGAAATAAATGTATCACTAGCCACTTTAAACGATGCCATTTATATAATGTTTACATATCCTACATTACTCATCTCATATGTATATACTGTACTCCATACCATCTACTGCATCTTGCCTACACCGGTCAGCCATCGCTCATCCATATATTTATATGTACATACTCGTATTCATTCCATTACTCTTGTGTGTATAAGGTAGTTGTTGTGAATTTGTTAGATTACTTGTTAGATACTACCGCATGGTCGGAACTAGAAGCACAAGCATTTCGCTACACTCGCATTAACATCTGCTAACCATGTGTATGTGACCAATACAATTTGATTTGATTTAGAGGACCAGGACTAATTACGATAATTTTATGTAGGTCGGGTGTGATTGGCCTCACACTCCAGGACTGTAGGTGGCGGTGTATGCACCTAAAATTAGGATGCGATCCGCCAACCAAATTCCAAAGACTAAGTAAACGGAAGTAAACATGGTCAAGAACAATTTTCACGTTTGCGTTTTTGTCATTTAGACATTTTAACAGCCATGGAATTCAAAATATGACGAATTTAACTGCACAGCACTAAACACTTACCCCAGATAATATTTCATTCGCGTTGGAGACAGGACTTGGATGATAGATGTTAACGTTATCTAGTAAGTAACGCTAGCTGCTAACGTTAGCTAACAATGGCTGACTGTATGGTTTTTCACACTCAAATAGCCTCCATCATGGAGGTACTAGCGAATGCAGCCGTGGCAGAGATCTGTAAACTCGTAGACGACGACTATGCAGTGTTTCGTTTGGAAATAACTCAAAGCCAGAAAGAAAACACGGCATTGCGGAGGAAACTACAACTACTGGAACTGAAGGTGTCACGGGAGCGCGCAGAGAGGACAATGCGAGAGCGCGTCCTCGCCAGTCGTCCCAGTAGTGTCAAGATCCTCGACCGATACAGAGGAATGACAAGAGGTACATTTAGCAGGAGGGGTCTGTCACCCGGTTCCCCTTTACACATGTGTGAATTTAGATGTGTTGGGTAACCAGAATTTGGTCTTGGTCAGTTTTGAGATGGTATGCAATAATTCTCTTGATTACTAAGCTTGCTACAGAATCTTGCACAAAGACTATCAAATTTACTGAATTTCCTATTATTTACTAATTGAAAACAATGATGCATGGAACAGAGTGATTATCTATAAATATTATCTCCAGTGGTGCTTGGAGAAGTGGGTATACTTTTAAATTTTGCCCAAACCTTTCCAACGGCCCGCCCAGCGAAGGAAAGGCGCCCTATGTGAAAAATTATGAGAAACCGTGACAGATTCTGAATGACCTAAACTCATGAATCCCATATTGGTCTTCCAATATCAGGCCAACCCAAGCTGTACTGTGCAAGCAGGCTAATAGTAGGCCTACTATTGAAACAGATAAATGAGGCTGTCAACTGAGTCAGAAATTCCCGGTTTTCAGATTTCCCCCCATTTATTTTCAGGTTTTTGCTCTCAAAGTCACTTTTTTAACAGAAAAACAACACAATTGTATGTTCTAAGTCCATAACAATGCTTTAACCACACCAGGAGACCACTTTCTAGGTCTGGGAAAAATCTAAGAAATTTCAATTTAGAGCGCAAACAGGCTCTAACCAGAATAGAAAGAGGAGTGGGAGGCCTCGGTGCACAACTGAGCTAGAGGACAAGTACATTAGTGTCTAGTTTGAGGAACAGACGCCTCACAAGTCCTCAACTGGCATCTTCATTAAATAGTACCCGTAAACACCAGTCTCAACGTCAACAGTGAAGAGGCGACTCCGGCATGCTGGAGGACATCTAGCCAACCTAGATGTCCTAGACACCTTGTAGAGTCCATACCCTGATGAATTGAGGCTGTTCTGAGGGCAAAAGGGGGTGCAACTCAGTATTAGGAAGGTGTTATTAATGTTTTGTACACTCAGTGTATAATATAGCGCTGAGCATTTACAGTAGCTAACTTGCCCACCTCTTTTCCCCCAACCACTCTCAGGTGAAGGACATCTTACTGGAGGCCACAGAAGCTTTGTGAAGCCAGCGGGACACAATACATGGAGAGATGACCAACCAATCACTGTTGACGAGGGGAGTGGAACCTCAACCCAGCACGTTATTGTGATAGAGGTTGGTGTAATAGTATTACATCCAGGGCCTAAAACTTACTTTTTTTGTATACCAGGCACTGTGGCAGGTAGATATTTTTTAAAAATATATATATATATATACATACATACATACATAATAAACGCTATAATCTAACAGCCACTCAGAATTGTTTTAATTTTTTTACTAGCCAAAATATTTTTGCTGCCATAATAAATAAAAAAACAGATGAGCAGTAGAGGCAAAAATGTTTAGCTGTCCCTTTAAGGTTACCTTTGTCACAGGCAACTCAAGTGTCCCTGTTACTATCTCACTAGTAGAGACAGACCGTGTCTCTTTTTGCTCGCAGTGGAAGCAAACTCAAACATTGAAAGCAACCTAGCTTGTGAACAAAACAATGTAAATAGACAAACACAAAGTCTCATTTTAGTAGACTTTCGAGTAAATTAGACCAACATTTAAGGCTGAGCGCATTGCTTCTAAAAACAAATCTTTCAGCACTTCGCCCACAGCCCCCCAGACAGGCAGTGTTGCTTTGCAAAGTGGGGTAGCTATAACGTTTGAATTGAGATTTCTTTGTGCATTACCAGATATGAAACAAAACTGCATAAATACTTTCAAAACAGCTACTGCAACATTTATTTAGCTATAAATCACAACTTGCACGTGTGCCCATACTTTACTTGACTATTTTTATGAAATGCTTGCACTGTAGAGCCCTGAGTGTGACCACCTACCAATGTAGCAGGTGAATTAGACATTCTTACCCGCCAATGTAAAAATCTACACGCAATGGGTGGGTGTTAATTTTAGACCCTGATTACATAAAAATTACAGTATATCAAATGTGGCCAGTTTATTTCAGAAAGGCTCCCCTCAGCTATTCACTTGCTTACATGTACATCCTCATTTATCTGCTATAGGGGAGCTTGTGAGACGTTGGCATTGTTATCCAATTCTACTCATGTATCGGTAGTTATCTCCTTTTTTCTTGTCAGTCTGAAGATGCAGGTCCTGGGGTCAAGCTGGAGAGGTCTGAAGGAGAAGAGGACCCACGGCACAGCAGAGACATCCAGACTGGAGTAGCCCCCCCTGTAGCCACGGAAGACCCCACCACTGCCCCAGAGCTGACCAGGACCCGATGCAGAATCACGGAGGTCAGTGGAACGCTGAACGCCGTCCTCAAGTCAGAGACAGATACAGAGACTTTAATGGGGTTGGGGCAACTGGGCTGTCCTGCTCCCCGCTCAGAGTATTTACTTTATGGTAACCTGAGCCCGAGGACGGTTCTGTTCCATCAGGACTCAGGTGACACGTTACAGACTGGCAATGATCCGTCCTGTTCATACGTTACAGAGACAGAGATGATACCTGGTGACATTCCTGTGGGCTTAGATACACAGACTAATCCAATGAGAGCGGACTGGAACCAGTACAGTAGTAGTGTAAACTCTGAAGGGTTCCTAGATAAGAAAGGGGAATGTCTGGTCGTAGATGAGGTGACTGTGAAAGTGGAGGGCGACGCTCTTCTGACATGGAATGCAGACCAGACTCACTTAGGAGAAGGACAGTCGCAGGGCAACACCAGTGACTTCTTAGACTACAGGGAAAGCTTAGAGACAAATCTAAATGTCGCCACCCACTCACCTTTACACGCAATCAGGGATCGCGACACAGTGTCCACGTTGATGGCACCAACCGATTCACACAGCAGCGTCCTTTTCGATCAGGTATTGAACTCAAAGGACCAAAGGGCCAAGGCTCAGGGAGGGGGAGCAACAACAGGCGGTAAAGAGAAGCGGTTCCTCTGCATGTTCTGTAACAAAGGCTTCAGTTGCCCCCAGAAGGTGGAGATCCACCAGAGGGTCCACACAGGGGTGAAACCCTTCAATTGTACCCAGTGTCACATGCGCTTTGCCCAGGCCTGCAACCTGAAGAGGCACCAGAGGGTCCACACAGGGGAGAAACCCTACAGCTGCCCCCAGTGTGAGAAGAGGTTCTCCCACCAGCACCATCTGAAGATGCACCTGAATGTCCATACGGGAGAAAAACCATTTGCCTGTACGCACTGCGGAAAGAGGTTCTCAGAGAGGAGCTACCTCAGGATACACCAGCAGAAAAACCATTCCACTCTATAACATAGAAAGTAACCATTCCACTCGATAGCTTCTGACATTTAGATCAACCCCTGCATTAAAGACAGATTAATTTTCAGTGTTGTCAGCAGGAAAGATCCACAGATGCCTTTGGAATAACGAGAGTAACAGATTTCAGTGTTGAATATTCCTGGGTAGAATATTGCATCCAGCTATTGTGTGATATATTTAGGCCTAAAAAGTATTACATATTGTGTTTGTACTGTGTAGGCTATATGTTGTTCACAAATGCCTATTTCTTTGCTTCCATTCAGTTACTTACACTGAACAAAAATATAAAGGAAACAATTTTGAAGATTTTACTGAGTTACAGTTCATATAAGGAAATCTGCCAATTTTAAATAAATAAATGAGTCTATGGATTTCACATGTCTGGGCAGGGGCGCAGCCATGGATTGGCTTGGGAGGGCATAGGCCCACCCACTGGGGAGCCAGACCCAGGTAATCAGAATTAGTTTTTCCCCACAAAAGTGCTTTATTACAGACAGAAACACTCATCAGTTTCATCAGCTTTCCAGGTGGCTGTTCTCAGACTATCCCGCATGTGAAGAAGCCAGATGCTGAGGTCCTGGGCTGGCAATGTTTACACGTGGTCTGCGGTTGTGAGGCCGGTTGGACGTACTGCTAAATTATCTAAAACAACGTTGGAGGTGGCTTATGTTAGAGAAATGAACATTAAATGATCTGGCAACAGCTCTGGTTGACATTCCTGCAGTCAGCATGACAATTGCACTCTCCTTCAAAAATGTAGACATCTGTGGCATTGTGTTGTGACAACTGCACATTTTAGAGTGGCCTTTTATTGTCCCCAGCACAAGGTGCACCTTTGTAATGATCATTCTGTTTAATCAAATTCTTGATATGCCACACTTGTCAGGTGGATGGATTATCTTGGCAAAGGAGAAATGCTCACTAACAGGGATGTAAACAAATTTGTGCACAAAATTTGAGACAAGCTTTTTGTGCATATGTAACATTTCGGGGGTCTTTTATTTCAGCACATGAAACATGGAACACTTTACAGGTTGCGTTTATATTTTTGTTCGGCGTGTGTATATATGTGTGGTTTTCATATGGTGTATTCAAAATATTTATTTTTAATGAACACAAAATGGGACTTTTCATTCTAAGACTTTCAATGAGGCTCTCTTTAGCAGTGGTGGAAAAAGTACCCAAATGTCATAGTTAAGTAAAAGTAAAGATACCTTCATAGAAAATGTCTCAAGTGAAAGTCACCCACTAAAATACTACTTGAGTAAAAGTATTTGGTTTTAAATATACTTATATATCAAAAGTATTTTACAAACAAAGTATGTGTTTAGTGCGTCCACCAGATCAGAGGCAGGAGGGATGACCCGGGATGTTCTCTTGATAAATGTGTGAATTTGGCAATTTTCCTGTCCTGCTAAGCATTCAAAATGTAACGAGTACCTTTGGGTATCAGGGAAAATGTATGGAGTTAAAAGTACATTATTTTCTTTAGGAATGTAGTGGGGTTAAAGTAAAAGATGTCAAAAATATAAATAGTAAAGTACAGATAAGCAAAAAAATGCCAGCGCAGTCGTGGGTGAACAGGGAGTATAGGAGGGAACTAAGCACACACCCCTGAGGGGCCCACGTGTTGAGGGTCAGCGTGGCAGATGTGCCTACCCTCACCACCTGGGGACTGCCCATCAGGAAGTCCAGGAGAGGGGAGATGTTCACAATATACAGTGCATTCGGAAAGTATTTTTTACTTAAGTACTTTACACCATTGTTCTTTAGTATACATCAAATCTGATCTCACCCTATTCTGCATACACCCAACAGCGCTTTATAACCATTACACATAAGGCCTACTAAATATACCTACAAATCAAATGTTATTTGTCACATAAAATGTGCTTCGTAAATAAAAGGTGTAGACTAACAGTGAAATGCTTACTTACTGGTCCTTTCCATGCAGAAAGAAAAATTTACAAATAATAGAAAGATAATAACATGAGGAATAAATTCACAATGAGTAGCGATAACTTTGCTATATACATGGGGTACCAGTACCGAGTCAATGTGCAGGGGTATGAGGTAATATCAGTCTTATTGCTTGGGGGTTGAAGCTTTTCAGGGTTCTTTTGGTTCCATACTTGGTGCAGTAGCAGAGAGAACAGTCCTGGGTGGCTGGAGCCTTTGACAAGTTTTAGTGCCTTCCTCTGACACCACCTGGTATAGAGGTCCTGGATGGCAGGGAGCTCGGCTCCAGCCATGTGATGGGCCGTACCCACTACCCTCTGTAGCACCTTGCGTTTGGATGCCAAGCAGTTGCCAAACCAAGCGGTGATGCAGCCAGTCAAGATGCTCTCAATGGTGCCTCCTGAGGGGGAAATGGTGTTGTGCCCTCTTCACGCCTGTTTTGGTGTGTGTGTGGACCATGTTAATTCCTTAGTGATGTGAACACCAAGATTGAGACTCTCGGCCCGCTCCTCTACAGCCCTGTCGATGTGGATGGGGATGTGCTCGGCCCTCCGTTTCCTGTAGTCCATGATCAGCTCCTTTGTCTTGCTGACGTTGAGGGAAAAGTTGTTGTCCTGGCACCACACTGCCAGGTCACTGACCTCCTGCCTATAGGCTGTCTCGTCGTCGGTGATCAGGCCTACCACCGTCGTGTCGTCAGCAAACTTAATGGTGGTGTTGGAGTAGTTTGCGCTTGCGCAGTCGTGGGTGAACAGGGAGTGTGGGAGGGGACTAAGCACGCACCCCTGAGAGGCCCCCGTGTTGAGGTTCAGTGTGGCGGATGTGCCTACCCTCACCACCTGGGGACTACTCGTCAGGAACTCCAGGAGAGGGGAGGAGTTCAATATAGAGTGTATTCAGACCCCTTGCGTTTTCCACATTTTGTTATTTACAGCTTTATTCTAAAATTGATTAAATAAAAAAAACTCCTCAATCAACACACAATACCCCATAATGACAAAGCGAACACACGTTTTTAGAAATGTTAGCCAAAGTATTAAAAATAGAAAAACATTAATGCCTTATTTACGTATGTATTCAGACCCTTTGCTATGAGACTTGAAATTGAGCTCCGGTTAATCCTGTTTCCATTTGATCATCCTTGAGATGTTTCTACAACTTTATTGGAGTCCACCTCTGGTAAATCCAATTGATTGGACATGATTTGGAAAGGCACACACCTGTCTATATAAGCTCCCACAGTTGACAGTGCATGTCAGAGCAAAAATCAAGCCATGAGGTCAAAGGAATTGTCCGTAGAGCTCCGAGACAGGATTGTGTCGAGGCACAGATCTGGGGAAGGGTACCAAAAATGTCTGCAGCATTGAAGGTCCCCAAGAAC
Organism: Hucho hucho; assembly: GCA_003317085.1. Taxonomy (NCBI): domain Eukaryota; kingdom Metazoa; phylum Chordata; class Actinopteri; order Salmoniformes; family Salmonidae; genus Hucho; species Hucho hucho. Next base: position 649,757 of record QNTS01000413.1, read on the forward strand.
ACAGTGGCCTCCATCATTCTTAAGTGGAAGAAGTTGGGAACCACCAAGACTCTTCCTAGAGCTGGCCGTCTGACCAAACTGAGCAATAAGGGGAGAAGGGCCTTGGTCAGGAAAATGACCAAGAACCCGATGGCTACTCTGACAGAGCTCTAGAGTTCCTCTGTGGAGATGGGAGAACCTTCCAGAAGGACAACCACCTCTGCAACACTCCACCATTCAGGCCTTTATGGTAGAGTGGCCAGACGGAAGCCGCTCCTCAGTAATAGGCACATCACAACCCGCTTGGAGTTTGCCAAAAGGCACCTAAAGGGCTCTCAGCTCTCTCTGGTAAAATGAAACCAAGATTTGAACTCTTTGGCCTGAATGCCAAGCGTCACGTCTGGAGGAAACCTGGCACCATCCCTACGGTGAAGCATGGTAGTGGCAGCATCACGCTGGGGGATGTTTTTCAGCGGCAGGGACTGAGAGACTAGTCAGGATCGAGGGAAAGATGAATGGAGCAAAGTACAGAAAGATCCTTGATGAAAACCTGCTCCAGAGCGCTCAGGACCTCAGACAGGGGCAAAGGTTCACCTTCCAACAGGACAACGACCCTAAGCACACAGCCAAGACAACGCAGGAGTGGCTTCGGCACGAGTCTCTGAATGTCCTTGAGTGGCCCAGCCAGAGCCCAGACATGAACCCGATCGAACTTCTCTGGAGACCTGAAAATAGCTGTGCAGCGACGCTCCCCAGCCAACCTGACAGAGCTTGAGAGGATCTGCTGAAAAGAATGGGAGAAACTCCCCAAATCCAGGTGTGACAAGTTTTGTAGCGTCATACCCAAGAAGACTTGAGGCTGTAATCGCTGCCAAAGGTGCTTCAACAAAGTACTGAGTAAAGGGTCTGAATACTTATTTAAACGTGATTTCAGTTTTTTATTTTTAATACATTTGCAAGGGGTCTGAAACACCTACTGTACACTTCAAAATAGTTTAGTCAGGTTTGTCTGATGAATTTTGACTTATCATAGCTGACTTATATTTACCCACAACATCCTATTTATGCCCACCATGATGGGTTTAACACCAATGAAGTCATTCTGTAACTACAGTATAGGACTCAAACATAGTGGGGATGGGTAAACACTCCATGTTGAAAGTGTGTTTATTTTCTGTGTGTACGTTCTATCACTTGCAAGTAAATAGATGATTTTAATTGGCTGATGCACATTGTGGCAGAGCATTTGTTTGAATTTAAACTGTTTCTAATGTTCACAAGTATGCCCCATCCATTATTAAAGTGTGTATTTTCTGTGTGTGTACGTACCTAAGGGAGTGTATGTCTGTGTAATCTGTATCACTGCTCTCTTCCAGGAGGAGAGTCCAGAGGTGCTGCTGGTGAAGGAGGAGGGGTGTGAGGGGGGTCTGGGGAACCCTGAGGGGACCATGGTCATGGAGGACAATCAGACTACACCTCCTCCTGAACCCACAGAGGAACCAGCTGAGCAGCACAGGACCACACACAGTCTCACTGAGGTGAGCCCAACGTAAACTACTGTCTGAATGGTAATAGATCAAATCAAATTTTATTTGTCACATGCGCCGAATACAACAGGTGTGGACCTTACAGTGAAATGCTTATTCACAAGCCCTTAACCATCAATGCAGTTTTAAGAAAAAAATAAGTTAAAGTATTTACTAAATAAACTGAAGTAAACAGTAAATAAATAATAATAACATAATTAAAAAGCAACAATAAAATAACAGTAACAAGGCTATATACAGGGGGTAATGGTACAGAGTTGATGCGCGGGGGCACAGGTTAGTCGAGGTAATTGAGGTAATATGTGCATGTAGGTAGGGGGGGGGGGGTCCTGGATGGCAGGAAGCTTGGCTTGGTGATGTACTGGGCTGTACGCACTACCCTCCGCATCCACAAAGCCTCTCAGAGTACAAGTGCTGTTCTGGGATCAGTTTAGCTTTTTAGATCATAATGAACAAGACTATGTAGACAGGCGGGGACCTGATCTTTGATCAGCACTTCTATTCTGTGAGACTCTTTTCGGATATGGCCCCAGGTCTTGATCAATTTTGCCTTAAGTGTGGGACTATGCCTTTTGAATTATCAAACTATTTTAATGAGCGTCATGTAAATTAGCTAATACATTTGCATAGTGTCAAATCAACTAACATTTTTGCACAGTACTCATAGCAATCTCTCATTGCCCAATCAGAAGATGTTTTATAGCAGGGTGCTCATATCAGATGTCTTGATCCAACATCCTCTCACTCTGTATATCTTAGTCAGTAGACATGGAGGATGGGAAGCCTGATCTGCTGCTGGTCAAAGAGGAGACAGTAGAAGACGGACCAGAGAGCATTGACCTGCTGAGTGGACTAAAGATGGGGGAGCAAAGTAAGGGAGAAATACATATAACCTACATACAGTAATAGATCTTCAATGGGAATAGTAAAACATATAGCCTACATACAAAATAGAATAGTGATGCACCTGGTTATTATTCTTCATTTATAAAATGAAATCAATACAACTTATGTTTATATACAAAAACGCACATTATAACGTATGAACTTGACCAGGTAATTGACTCAAAATGTATGGGTTTCCCTTCAGTCAGCCAACTTCGGTACAACATACTATGGGGAGTTGCACTCTCGCGACTTTGGTTGAAAGATCTACAATCTCACCTGACAAGGCCAATGAAATCCATGCCTCGCTGGAAGCCCCGCCTTCCACAGGTGATAAGCATGAGGCACAGATTCCTTTCTTCAATTATTCTGCTCTTCACCTCGGCGTGAACAGGAATGATTCACGCTAATAAAACAAACAATTGGAAAACGAGACTTACGTAGCGCCAACTAAACTGTCCCATAGTGGTAGAGCGTGCTCACCCTCTGGATGTTGTGTGCTGAAGTTTGTATTTGTTCTCACAAGTTTCCTAATCACGAACAATTAGTTATTCTTCAATTTGCTGGAAGAAAATGATTAAAACGGTTAAGAAAGCGACCGAGACGACAATGTGTTCATTCGCCCAGTCATGCAGTTGTACTATTTCTCTGAAAGATGCTCACGATTTATGTGTATTTTTTCTCGGGTTGGAACATGCTCAGGCGGCCCTCGCTCGAACCAGTCTGTGTGAGCATTGCCACATACTGCATGCAAACTCCATGGCAAGACGTGCTGCATTCTTGAGGAAGCTTGGAGTTACAGATGGCAACTTTCCTTTCCCGGATGCCGGTACCTCGCCTGGGACTGAGGTGCAGGAAGCAGAGAGGCTTTGGTGGAACTAGCCTCCCAGCTAGGAGATGGTGAGCCGGCTTATTTGTCTCCCATGATGACATACAGGACACAGGTTTCGGATGACAACTTGGTGTTCTGGACGCTCCAGGAGTTTCTTGGAAGAGGACTTAGTTCCCGGACAGCCACCCCCTAACGCTACGTGAGTAGCGGGGGAAACCCTGGAATCTAACGCATTGTTCATAGAATTGTGCCACAGGGTGGCTATACATTTTGGAGTTGAAGTGGTCATGTTCACACCCGCAGCAGAAGTCAAGGTTCGGTGGGAAGTATCTGCCCCCTGTGGTTGCCACAGTCAAGCACCACCTACCCCTGTTTCTGGATTTCGTAGAAGAATTGACGACAACGTGGTCCAACCCGCATTCAGCTCCGCTGATGCTGCATTGGTGTGCCCCCTTCATGGATCTGGAGGGGATGGATTGGGCAGAGCTGGTGCACACGCCTCCAGTCTATAGCAAGCTACCTGGCTACCTAGCCTGTTGGCAAACAAGGGTGTGGCTAATGCAGATCCTATGCTCCCTAACAAGCACTGTCGCTTTTCAGCTGCTCAGCTGGATAAGGTGTATCGCGCAGAGGGGGTGGCTGATCCCTGTCGTCTATACAGTGAGGGGAAAAAAGTATTTGATCCCCTGCTGATTTTGTACGTTTGCCCACTGACAAAGAAATGATCAGTCTATAATTTTAATGGTAGGTTTATTTGAACAGTGAGAGACAGAATAACAACAACAAAAATCCAGAAAAACGCATGTGAAAAATGTTATAAATTGATTAGCATTTTAATGAGGGAAATAAGTATTTGACCCCCTCTCAATCAGAAAGATTTCTGGCTCCCAGGTGTCTTTTATACAGGTAACGAGCTGAGATTAGGAGCACACTCTTAAAGGGAGTGCTCCTAATCTCAGCTTGTTACCTGTATAAAAGACACCTGTCCACAGAAGCAATCAATCAATCAGATTCCAAACTCTCCACCATGGCCAAGACCAAAGAGCTCTCCAAGGATGTCAGGGACAAGATTGTAGACCTACACAAGGCTGGAATGGGCTACAAGACCATCGCCAAGCAGCTTGGTGAGAAGGTGACAACAGTTGGTGCGATTATTCGCAAATGGAAGAAACACAAAAGAACTGTCAATCTCCCTCGGCCTGGGGCTCCATGCAAGATCTCACCTCGTGGAGTTGCAATGATCATGAGAACGGTGAGGAATCAGCCNAACATTATGCTTTGGGGGTGTTTTTCTGCTAAGGGGACAGGACAACTTCACTGCATCAAAGGGACGATGAACGGGGCCATGTACCGTCAAATCTTGGGTGAGAACCTCCTTCCCTCAGCCAGGGCATTGAAAATGGGTTGTGGATGGGTATTCCAGCATGACAATGACCCAAAACACACGGCCAAGGCAACAAAAGAGTGGCTCAAGAAGAAGCACATTAAGGTCCTGGAGTGGCTTAGCCAGTCTCCAGACCTTAATCCCATAGAAAATCTGTGGAGGGAGCTGAAGGTTCGAGTTGCCAAACGTCAGCCTCGAAACCTTAATGACTTGGAGAAGATCTGCAAAGAGGAGTGGGACAAAATCCCTCCTGAGATGTGTGCAAACCTGGTGGCCAACTACAAGAAACGTCTGACCTCTGATTGCCAACAAGGGTTTTGCCACCAAGTACTAAGTCATGTTTTGCAGAGGGGTCAAATACTTATTTGGCTGCAGGAGTGCCCCACACAGAGCTCCTAGATGAGATTCGTGTTACGGCCAACTTAATTCTGTTCACTTCCCGGTGCACCGTTCTGGCACTCGGCAAGAGCAGGGGAGCTACTGTGGTGGCATACTGTCATCTTTGACGTTTTCAGAGAGAGAGGGACAGACAAATGTACCTCTGAGCCGATTTGTCCTCCGGGGTTGTTCGGTTTGGCCCTGGAGGCCATGCAGGCCTGGTTCAAGGCCAGAAAGAGGCGCAGCGTACTTTTCTCCCTCCGTACTTTTCTCCCTCCAACCGGCCTGATTGCCAGGCGCAACGCCAGTCTCCCTGGCACAAGCGCCGCACCGCTTACAGGGGCGACATGGTCTTGCCACGGGACAGGAAAGGAGACTTCAGGCAAACGTTTCCACCTAAACACATTGTTTCAACTCCATTGTTTTGCAGATTTAAAGAATGTTGTGTATTCCACATGTGAGTTTAATAAAACATGTCCCTCCACATTCAGACACAAGTTTGTCGAGTGTGGTGGGGGAAAAAAATCCCAGGCCACTACTGGGGGCGTCATGCCTCCGCAGATGGCACTTTACAGGAGACTTGCTGCCTGATCCGCCCTGGATCATGCGAACAGTGATGTCAGCCTACAATTCATTGTACGAATCCCCCCTCATGTTTTTGCGGCATCATCACGTCAACTGTTCCCCTGGCCTCAGTGCCAGTATTAAGGGAGGAAATATGCTTCAGAAACAGGCAGAAACGAATGGTTCCTCTGTTGGAAGCCCAGGACAGCTGGTACAGTCTGTATTTCCTGGTTCCGAAAAGGTGGTTTAAGCCCTATTCTAGACATGCGTGCCCTGAACAAGCATCTCTGAGTTCGCAAGCTCAAAATGCTCACAAACCAGTGGCTTTTTTTCGATTGGTTCACGCACCATCGGCCTAAAGGATGTGTACCTTCGTGTGCCCATGTACCTCAGTCACATAAAGTTCCTGAGGTTCCATTACAAGGCGATAGCCTACAAGTTTTTGGTACTCCCGTTCGGCTTGTCCCTCTCGCCTCTCGTCTTTTCACAGGTGGTGGAGGCGGCTCAGGCCAACACCCTCAGCCCCTGATGGGTGCCAATCTAGACAGTTGGCTGATAGCAGTCAAAGGAACAAGCAGTGTTACACACATTGAGGCTAGTGCCCCATGTTAATTCTCTAGATTTTATTGTAAACTAGAAAAAGAGCTTCCAGCTCTGCTTGACCCAATTGCGGGTGAGGCGCAAAGTACGTTTTCACCAGTTCCTGTGCCTACTGGGGATGATGGCTTCTATGATGGTGGTCAGTCCCCTGGAACTATTATTGATGCGGCTGTTCCAGTGCTGGGTGCTAGCAAAGCGCTTGGAAGCATCTCGCCACCTAAACCGGTCAATTCCAGTGTCCCCGACATACCTTCGGGCACTGGCCCAGTGGAGGGATCCCCAGCTAATGTCGCAAGGGGTTCTCATGGGCCAGGTGTTGTCCCGCAAGGTGGTTCCAATGGGCCTGGCCCCTGAGAGGGCCAATCTAATGGCTAGAGGTTTACAGCCAAATGTTATTGCTACCATTCAGTCTGCAAGGGTGCTCTCCACAACAGGGCTGTATGCGTATAAGTGGTAAGCGTTTGAGCTCTGGGGCCTAGATAAAGGACTTGTTCCTTATCAGTGCTCTTTGAGGGACATCCTTATGTTCCTACGGGAGCATTTCGAGCAGGGGTGGGCATTCTCAACATTAAAAGTGTACATGGCCGCCATCTCAGCGTGTCATGTGGGAATTGACAGAGCCTCACTGGGGGTCCACCCCCTGATTGTGCAGTTCCTGAAAGGTGTACGTCGTCTCAGACCGGTCTCTAAACCTATTGCGCCCACATGGGACTTGGCTCTGGTTTTGGAGGCACTATGTGCGGCCCTCTTTGAGCCTCTGGAGTCGGTGGATCTGAAGATCCTCTCCTACAAAAGGTCTCTACTCATGGCTTTGGCCTCAGTTAAACTTGTTGGGGACTTATTATCGTTATCGGACACGTTATCCGTACACTCATCTTGGACTCAGTTTGTCCTGGGCGACAAAGGTTGACAATGTGGCCTTCGCCCCGAAAGTCATGTCCTACAGGTCCTTTTAACTATTTCCCTTTTCGCCTCCTCGTTTTGCTTCTAAAGAGAAAAAGAGGTTACATGTCCGGTGTGCGCTTTACACACGTACTTTGAACTGACCTGGGATATCCGGTTAAGTGAGCAGCTTTTTGTATGTGTTGCTAATCCAGCTCGCGACAGGGCGCTCTCTAAGCAGCGTCTCTCCCACTGGGTTGTGGAGGCCTGGCATATAGCGGCAAGGGTTACCTAGCTGTGGCAGCTCCTAATTCACAAGGGGTCTGACAGCATCTTGGGCGTTGTTTTAAAAGGTTGACTAGAGGAGATATTTGTGCTGCGGCGAGTTGGGCATCACCACACATTTTTTTTTAGGTTTTATCGCTTGGATGTCACTGCTCCAGTGTAGCCCACAATGTGCTTACGGCTGGGACGGGAAATAACTAGGCAGCACGCTGTGGGTGGTCTGCCATGGGCTGTTTATTTAGTATCCGTTGGGGTCGGCTTAGGGCGTGATTATATTTCTTCATAGTATGCTATACCGAATTGGACTGACTGAAAGGGAACGTAATGTTATGACTATAATACTGTTCTCTGAAGGAGAGAAATTAGGTACAACACCTGTTTGGCCCCCCACCGCCCGTTCCTGGGCTTGGTGAAGAACGGTATTACATTTAAGGAATAAATCCAGTCTCACTCCTTCAGGGAACAGTAGTTATAGTCATAACGTTATGTTTTCTCTGCCATGTTTGTAAAGTCTTGTTAGCAGTTTGTTATTCTTCAATAACACAAACCCCAAAGCAAATCAGGGGGAGAAAAATTGATTTATTCAAAGAGGACAAATCATAATGTTATGTTGGGAGGTAGATGTTCAGTCTCCCCTGTCCTCAGCTTTTCTCCACAGAACAAAGGAACAGGATGCCATTTATAACCCCCCACCCTAGCATGGGGTTGACCAATCAGAAGTCCTTGCAGTAAAACTGGGACTATGGCCAAATAACAAGTATCCTGCTCCAGACACAATGCACAGACCAATGAAAATGTGGCACACGTACAGTTGAAGTCGGAAGTTTACATACACTTAGGTTGGAGTCATTAAAACTCGTTTTTCAACCACTCCACACATTTCTTGATAACAAACTATAGTTTTGGCAAGTCAGTTAGGACATCTACTTTGTGCATAACACAAGTAATTTTTCCAACAATTGTTTACAGACAGATTATTTCACTTACAATTCACTGTATCACAATTCCAATGGGTCAAAAGTTTACATACATTAAGTTGACTGTGCCTTTAAACAGCTTGGAAAATTCCAGAAAGTTATGTCATGGCTTTAGAAGCTTCTGATAGGATAATTGACACTATGAGTCAATTGGAGGTGTACCTGTGGATGTATTTCAAGGCCTACCTTCAAACTCAGCGTCTCTTTGCTTGACATGATGGGAAGATCAAAAGAAATCAGCGAAGACAGCAGAAAAAGAATTCTAGACCTCCACAAGTCTGGTTCATCCTTGGGAGCGATTTCCAAATTCCTGAAGGTACCACGTTCATCTGTACAAACAATAGTACGCAAGTATAAACACCATGGGACCACGCAGTCGTCATACCGCTCAGGAAGGAGACGCGTTCTGTCTCCTAGAGATGAACGTACTTTGGTGCAAAAAGTGCAAATCAATCTCAGAACAACAGCAAAGAACCGTGTGAAGATGCTGGAGGAAACGGGTACAGAAGTATGTATATCCACAGTAAAACGAGTCCTAAATCGACATAACGTGAAAGGCCTCTCAGCAAGGAAGAAGCCACTGCTCCAAAACCGCCATAAAGCCAGACAACGGTTTGAAACTGCACATGGGGACAAAGATTGTACTTTTTGGAGAAATGTCCTCTGGTCTGATGAAACAAAAATAGAACTGTTTGGCCATAATGACCATCGTTATGTTTTGAGGAAAAAGGGGGAGGCTTGCAAGCCGAAGAACACCATCCCAACCGTGAAGCACGGGGGTGGCAGCAGCATGTTGTGGGGGTGCTTTGCTGCAGGAGGGACTGGTGCACTTCACAAAAGTTAAAGCTTGGTCACAAATGGGTCTTCCAAATGGACAATGACCCCAAGCATACTTCCAAAGTTGTAGCAAAATGGCTTAAGGACAACAAAGACAAGGTATTGGAGTGGCCATCACAAAGCCCTGACCTCAATCCTATAGAAAATGTGTGGGAAGAACTGAAAAGGCGTGTGCGAGCAAGGAGGCCTGCAACCTGACTCCGTTACACCAGCTCTATCAGGAGGAATGGGCCAAAATTCATCCAACTTATTGTGGGAAGCTTGTGTAAGGCTACCAGAAACGTTTGACCCAAGTTAAACAATTTAAAGGCAATGCTACCAAATACTAATTGAGTGTATGTAAACTTCTGACCCACTGGGAATGTGATGAAAGAAATAAAAGCTGAAATAAATCATTCTCTCTACTATTCTGACATTTCACATTCTTAAAATAAAGTGGTGATCCTAACTGACCTAAGACAGGGAATTGTTACTAGGATTAAATGTCAGGAATTGTGAAAAAAACTGAGTTTAAATGTATTTGGCTAAGGTGTATGTATACTTCCGACTTCAACTGTAGCTCTGAGTGCAGGACTGACATTCCACAGATTCTAAACAGCTGTTGAACTGAAGACCAACTATTTACTCTCATCCTCTGCGTTGTGTATTTATCTTCTAAATATTCTTAGTCTGTTTTGTTACCTCTTCCTGCAGGTGGTTGGCTGGAGGTTAACAGAGGAGACTGGACGGCCATTTTGGATTGCCAGACCGGTGTAGTCAAGGGCCCAGGGGAGCAGGCCAGGTCCAGAAGCGACATAGTCGAGGTCTGTGGATGGGACAGCGTCCTCAACTCTGGGCCTGGGATCAACACTGTTAACCACAACCAGAAACAAACAGCCGAACACAAAACCACAACTGAACTTAGTCTCCATGACAGACTGGCTGAGACCACAGCGAGGCGTAGCTTTGGTTTGCGGGGACAGGGAGGTGTCCGTATGCGGCTGGAGAGAACAGACACAGACTCGGCTAGCGATGCTCCGTCCTGCTCCTATAGTTGTGATTCAGAGAGACTGATGGCGCCTCAGGTTAACCCCCTAACAGATGCTGCCTTCAGCCTGCCTTCTATAGGATCTATCAACTGGAACATGAACGCTGGGACAACACAGACACTCCCTGGTCTTCATCCTCCTCACACTCTCCTTATGTTAAACCAGACCTCAGACAATGCTTCAACACTAAATGGCTACACAAGCCCATTGACAAATGACAGTAGTAGAGACGGAATCAGTAAAGGAAAGCGCTTCCCGTGTTCGTTCTGTGGGAAAGCTTTCAGTTTCCCCAAACAGGTGGAGATCCACCAGAGGATACACACGGGGGAGAAACCGTTCGGCTGCCACCTGTGCCGGGCCCGTTTCTCCCGATCGACACACCTGAAGAGGCACCAGAGGGTCCACACAGGGGAGAAACCCTACAGCTGCCCCCAGTGTGAGAAGAGGTTCTCCCACCAGCACAATATGAAAGTGCACATGAAGGTCCACACGGGAGAGGCCATTCGCCTGTACGCACTGCGGGAAGAGGTTCTCAGAGAGGAGATACGTCAGGATACACAAGCAGAAAATGCACACGACCCATGTCTAGAGTATAGGGACATGTAATGTAGTACAAGCATTTCGCTACACCCGCAATAACATTGCTAAACATGTGTATGTGACCAATATGATTTGATGATTTAGTACTAGTTCGTTTGGGATGTAGTAGGGAACTGGATGAGGTGAACTGAGGAAATGAGTGTGATGAGGCAGAATAGATGATATGGTGCCTGTAAAGGTGCTTCGCTGATGTAAAGTGACAACCTTTTCCTGTTTGTGCAATGTAATGTTTTATCCTTTTCCAAAGTATTCTAAAATGTATTTTACCAAAGTGAGGGTACTAGATGTATGGTAAAGTGTTACCATAGTGAGAAAAGTTATTCTACTTGTCACATGTATAATTTTGTGCAATAAAAGTACTGTACTTCACGTTATGAGTGTAGGACTATTTGGTTGAAATGAAATACAAAATTGACTCTGCTGACTTACTTGGTTATTTTTGTATCATTGTAGGGACTGAGTTTCCCTTCTCTGTCGAACAAAAACATAATTCACAAATGGACACGAAAGTTACCTAGCCTACAACACAGCACACAATCCAAACAACAATGTCTAGAGGAGGGAGCTCAAAGACTAACCACCTGAGGGTGGTGGCTCCTGCTTCTACCTCCTCTGGTGTCATTGTGTCACAACGTGGGAGGTCGAGCATTAGGATGGACGCCGACAAGCTGTACGCCTGCCCCACGTTTGGTAAGCACTTTACTAAGGTGTACTGTGAGTAAGCACCAGGCCGTTCATATCAAGGAGAGGTCCTTCAAGTGCCAACTATGTTACAAGAGCTTCTCCTTCCAGACTAGCCTTATCAGACATAGTAGTGTCCACAATGGAGATAAATCGTAGCAGTGTGGCTTGAGATGTACATGTGAAGTGTCTTTGGGTAAGAGGGTAATTAACCACATACCCCTTATTAACACTTTGTTAGCTTGTCATTTGAAACAGGCCTAAACAAATACCTGTTTTTACAGAGACAGTAAACATATGCTAGAACAAAGACTGTTGAATATTTACCTTACCGAGGTGATGTAGATGGAATAAAGTAATTCTATTATTTTCTACTCTATTCTTGCTAAGACACTGTTCAACAACAAAAAGTCATTTTCAGTTATTTTCAATAACCCAAAATATTGTATTTTCAGCTGTTTGAAGCTGGTGTATGAAACCGAAAGACACAAAAACGAAACTTAAGAATGGGAAGTATAGAAACAGCGCACATAGAACAGATCAACAGCTTCTTAGACTTGCTTTCAATGTGAATGACATATCTATAACTCACATTTCTATGTGAATTTGGTGGGGTAGCACAAAAAGTTACATATTGCAGCTTTAAGGTTTTGCAAAAGGTTAGCAGTGTGGTTAAGGTTAGGTTTAAAATCAGATTTTAAGAAGACAAATTGTAGAAATAGGAAGGGTTTATGACTTTGGATCTGTGGTAAGTAGTGACGACCCTTCACTGGCCAATCAGAACGTACTCCATGGCTAAATATGTGGTTGCTTCAAGTTGTGTATTTATGGTCTTTTATGTATTGCATTCTCATCAACTCCAATTCAAACGTTAGTCTGTTATAGCCTAGTTTGTTAAATAGCCTACAGAAACAAAAATAATTAAATGTAGGCCTATCCCATATTTGCTAAATATGTTTAACATGTTTGCAGTCCGCATTGTTCTGAGTAATTGCATGGTTTCAATATGGAAATATATTTAAGCAATAAGGCCCGAGGGGGTGTGGTATATGGCCAATATACCACGGCTAAGGGCTGTTCTTATGCACGACGCAACGCGGAGTGCCTGGACACAGCCCTTAGCTGTGGTATATTGGCCATATACCACAAACCCCTGAAGTGCCTTATTGCCAGTATAAACTGTTTACCAATGGAATTAGAGCAGTAAAAATAAGTGTTTTGCCATACCCGTGGTGTACGGTCTGATATACCATGGCTGTCAGCCAATCAGCATTCAGGACTCGAGCCACCCAGTTTATAATGTTAAACATAGCATTCACACTGAAATGTATTCATTATGTCTGAGCCATGGACATGCCAAATGTTGTCAATAAGAAAGTTTAAATTCACTAGGCTATTGATAAGACCTAAAAAGACGGTGAATAATTTTAATAAAATTATAATAAAATGAAACAACTTGTTTTAAGTAGGCTATCTCTCTAAATGGTTGCAGACACCAGAATTGCTCACCAGAATAAGACCCTCAATATTTATTGGAAAGGAGCATCAAGCTCATCACCTTGCACATTCACCACTCTGTGAAGTTCATTTATTTCATCTGTAGACTAACAAACAGTGGTGTAAAGTACTTAAGTAAAAATACTTTGAAGTACTACTTAAGCAGTTTTGGAGGGTATCTGTACTTTACTTTACTATTTGTATTTTTGACTACTTTTACTTCACTACATTCCTTAAGAAAATAGTGTACTTTTTACTACCCAACACCCAAAAGTACTCATTCCATTTTGAATGCTTAGCAGGACAGGGAAATGGTCCAATTCACACACTTATCAAGAGAACATCCCTGGTCATGCCCATTGCCTCTGATCTGGTGGACTCACTAAACACGCATGCTTCGTTTGTAAATTATGTCTGAGTGTTGGAGTGTGGCCCTGGCTATTTGTAATTTAAAAAAAAAAGAAAATGGTGCTGTCTGGTTTTCTTAATATAAGGAATTTGAAATCATTTGTACTTTTACTTTCAATACTTAAGTATATTTGAGCAATTCCATTTTTATACTTAAGTGTTTTAAAACCAAATACTTTTATAATTTTACTCAAGTAGTATTTTACTAGGTGACTTTCACTTTTAATTGAGTCATTTTCTATTAATCTATACTTTTACTCAAGTATGACAATTGGGCACTTTTTCCACCACTGCTAATACACTGCATGCTTTCCCGAGTCGTAGTGGGAGGACAACACAACATATCATCGCATGACTCCAAGTTCACTTCGATATGATAGTTATTATTTTAACATTTGCGCATGAAGGCTTTTCGACTGCCATTTCTCACATCATTTACTTAACTGACACAAAAAGATCCCACCATGTTGACAAATAAATTGTCTGTCGGCATTAATAAAATTGTATCGGCATTTCATGTTTCCATCAGCGCCGTCGTTGCTTTTTTCATGCGTCAGGTAATTAATCTGCATGGAATGGTTGGATGGAAACGTAGTTACTGACTAATTTCTCAGAAGAGGAGGAAAAAAACATCAGCAAATTCAGTAATACATTACATAGGATGAAGAAACAATACTCCATGCCGCAACTCCATACTACTTGTAAGACATAGAGAACCGATAATGTATACCTACCTGGTCTCAGAGCATTTTGTATTATTCTGTAAGTATCTCCGAGACACTCCATTTAATATGATATATGTAACCATACCAAACGTAACATGACAGATGGTTACTTAAGGCAATGGCTGGGCATATAACCAGAACGTCTAGCAACCCAAAGGTTGTGAAATCGAATCTTATCACAGACGACTTTAGCATTTTAGCTAATTAGCAACTTTTCAACTACTTGCTATTTTTTAGCAACTTTGGAACTACTTAGCATGTTGGCTAACCCTTTCCCTAACCTTTTAACCTAACTCATAAACGTAATCTTAACCCCTAGCCTAGCTAACATTAGTGAGCTACCTAACGTAATACAGCTAGCTAAAATTTGTAACAGAGTGTATCACACATTTTGCAAATTCGCAACATATTATATGTTTAGGAAATTTGTAACATGTACACTACTGGTCAAAAGTTTTAGAACACCTACTCATTCAAGGGGTTTTCTTTATTACTATTTTCTACATAGAATAATAGTGAAGACATCAAAACTATGAAATAACACATATGGAATCATGTAGTAACCAAAAAAGTGTTAAACAAATCAAAACATATTTTATATTTGAGATTCTTCAAATAGCCACCCTTTGCCTTGATGACAGCTTTGCATACTATTGGCATTCCCTCAGCTAGCTTCATGAGGTAGTCACCTGGAATTCATTTCAATTAACAGGTGAGCCTTGTTAAAAGTTTATTTGTGCAATTTCTTTCCTTCTTAATGCGTTTGAGCCAATCAGTTGTGTTGTGACAAGGTAGGGGGGTATACAGAAGATAGCCACACATGAATACATACCATAAGAAACGTAACATTTCATACTAAATGGAGTGTCTCGGATTTACATACAATGTGAGTAGGCTAGTGAGTCTACATGATGAGGTTATTATGGATAAGAGCCAGAATATTTTTTATTTGTTATTCAAACTTACTGTATCACTGTGCACTTTCACCACCCTGTGAAGTTCAGTATAATTTATTGAATCTGTAGCCTAATAAACTGCATGGTTTCCCGAGTCGTAGTGGGAGGACCACACACCATATCATCACGTGACTCCAAGTTGACTTCGATATGATAGTTATTATATTAATATTTGTGCATAAAGTTGTTTCCACCCCATTTCCTAGCATAATTAATTTGAATGACACAAAAAAATTCCACCATGTTAAACGAACAAATGATCTGTCGGCATTTATAAAATTGTACCGAAAAGTTTCCATCACAGCTGTTGTGATTTTTTTTATATGGTATGATTTTACTCAAAACTGTGGATGGAAACATGGTTAGAGTTAGAAAAAAAATGTTGGTTCAAATCGGATGTTAGGTACTATGTTTATTGAATATTAAATGAGTCCTATAAATGAAAAATGGCCAATTTGGGTGTCATCAATTACCTTAATTTCAAATTATATTTCATCATAATAATGTTGACAGCCTGAGATGCCTTGCTGAAATGACATGGAACGACCCATGAGATAATATCAGTGAGTTAATATGACCTTTGTGAATTAGGAAGCCTTTATGTGCGTGCATCGATTACATAAACGTTTTAAAGTCTCAAACGCTTCAAAATTCACAAAAAGTTACGTTGGCTCACAGAAGACGTATAAGATCTCCTAAGCCTGTGTTTACCATAGACCTGATTTTTTTTCTTCTCGCGTTTATCCAAAACTCCTACAATTTCACCTTGGGCTTTGACCAACACCGCTGAGTGTGTTCCTGCAAAAAGACGCCATGATGTAATACGCAGGATTTCAAAGAACAGCGAGCACTCGTTTCACTTTAACCACACCCTTTCAGCTATGACGCCAGCCAATAAGATCCTTTCTCTTCAGTGTAAACGGAAGAGAACACTGACCAAGAATAATTTCCACGTTAGCGTTTCTATTGTTATTTAGACGTGAATTAACAACCTGGAACTCAAAATACCATTAATACTTTCCCCAGGTAATGTTTGATTCGCGTTGGAAATAGGACTTGGTTGATAGATGTTATCTAGGTAACGCTAGCTAGCTGCTAACAATGGCTAACTGTATGGTTTTTCACACTCAAATAGCCTCCATCATGGAGGTACTAGCGAATTCAGCCGTGGCAGAGATCTGTAAACTCGTAGACGACGACTATGCAGTGTTTCGTTTGGAAATAACTCAAAGCCAGAAAGAAAACAGGGCATTACGGAGGAAACTACAGCTACTGGAACTGAAGGTGGCACGGGAGCGCGCAGAGAGGACAATGCGGGAGCGCGTCCTCGCCAGTCGTCCCAGTAGTGTCAAGATCCTCGACCGATACAGAGGAATGGCAAGAGGTACATTTAGCTGGAGGCAGGGGCTATCGCCCATTTCCCCTCTGTGCATGTGTTCAGATGTATTACCTAGAATTGGGACTTGTAACATTTTTTGATAGTATCATATACTTCCCCTGATTAGCTAGCTTTTTTTTTGTTTTGCATTTTTTTTTTACCAGGCAGGTCAATGAAGAACAAATTATTCTTGTACAAAGACAATATCATATTGTAACCAGATTCTTGATTTACTGAGTTTCCTATTATCATACTCAATTAAAATAATGTGATGCATGGAACATAATCAATCAATCAATAGTATATATTTACGTTATGAGAAGTGTTACCTTACATCCTTGCCAATTGTAGACTGTGTTCAATATACCGTTGAGCATTGACAGTAGCTAACCTAACCACCTCTTTTCCCCCAATCACTCTCTCAGGTGAAGGACATCTCACTGGAGGCCACAGGAGCTTTGTGAAGCCAGCAGGACACAATACATGGAGAGATGACCAACCAATCACTGTTGATGAGGGGAGTGGAACCTCAACCCAGCACGTTATCGTGAT
The DNA here is from genome assembly GCA_003317085.1 of Hucho hucho. Classification (NCBI taxonomy): domain Eukaryota; kingdom Metazoa; phylum Chordata; class Actinopteri; order Salmoniformes; family Salmonidae; genus Hucho; species Hucho hucho. The sequence continues at coordinate 666,732 of QNTS01000413.1, forward strand.
AGAGGTTTGTGTCATAGTGTGACATTGAAAATGACAGTTTGTCAAACGTTGCCTGTTTATTTCAGAAAGGCTCCCCTCAACTATTAATTTGCTTACATGTACATCCTCAGCATGTGAGAGCCCTACGACATTGTTATCCAATTCCATTGTACCGGAAATGACCTTCTCTCTTTTTGTGTCAGTCCGCAGAGGCTGCAGGACCTGGGGTTAAGCAGGAGAAGACTGAAGGAGAGGAGAACTCAAGACACAGCAGAGACATCCAGACTGGCGCGGCGGCTGGAGTGACGCTCCCTGTAGCCACGGAGGACCTCGCCACCTCCGTCGCACCGCAGGTCAGGACCCGACACAGCATCACGGAGGTCAGTGGAACGCCGAACACCATCCTCAAGTCAGCAACAGACACAGAGACTTTAACTGTAACACACAGGCTCTTACGCACAGGATCTGACCACCGATCAGACCCAGAGAGACAAGGGCTCGGGCCACTGGGCTGTCCTACTGCTCCCGGCTCAGAATACCTACCGGTAGTTTACCAGAGCCAGAGAACGGTTCATTCTTGTGGAGATGGTGACGTGTTAGACACTGGCGGTGATGATCTGTCTTGTTCTTACACAACAGAGATGGACCCTGGCAACATGCCCTTGGGTTTAGAGACACAGACTGATCAGTCTAGTGGGGACTGGAACCAGTACAGTAGTAGCGTATACTCTGAAGGGTGCCTAGATAAGAAAGGAGAGGTTATAGTCGTAGATAAGGTGACTGTGAAAGTGGAGGGCGACACTCCTCTGACATGGAATGTACACAAGACTCCCTCAGGAGAAGGACACTCACAAGGTAGAGATTTCTTAGATTATAGAGAAAGCTTAGAGACCATTCCAAATTTCACGACCCACTCCCCTTGCCCCCAGATGGTGGAGATCCACCAGAGGGTCCACACAGGGGTGAAATCCTTCAGTTGTACCCAGTGTCACATGCGCTTCGCCCAGGCTGGTGATCTGAAGAGGCACCAGAGGGTCCACACAGGGGTGAAACCCTTCAGCTGTACCCAGTGTCACATGAGCTTCGCCCAGGCTGGCAACCTGAAGAGGCACCAGAGGGTCCACACAGGGGAGAAACCCTACAGCTGCCCCCAGTGTGAGAAAAGGTTCTCCCGCCAGCACCAGCTGAAGATGCACCTGAAGGTCCACACGGGAGAAAGACCGTTTGCTTGTACGCATTGTAGTAAGAGTTTTTCAGAGAGGAGCTACCTCAGGATACACCAGCAGAAAAACCATTCCACTCTATAACATAGAAAGTAACCATTCCACCCAATAGCTTCTGACATTTAGATCAAACGCTGTATTAAAAACAAAGATTAATTCTCATTGTTGTCAGCAGAATAGATCCATAGATCTATCTAGAAAAACGAGAGTAACACATTTCAGTGTTGAATATTCCTGGGTAGAATATTGCATCCAGACATTGTGTGATTATATAAGACATACAGTTTATAAGCCTAAAAAGTTTGTTACAGTTGAAGTCGGAAGTTTACATACACTTAGGTTGGAGTCATTAAAACTAGTTTTTCAACCACTCCACAAATTTCTTGTTAACAAACTATAGTTTTGGCAAGTCTGCTACTTTGTGTATGACACAAGTCATTTTTCCAACAATTGTTTACAGACAGATTATTTCACTTATAATTCACTGTATCACAATTCCAGTGGGTCAGAAGTTTACATACACTCAGTTGACTGTGCCTTTAAACAGCTTGGAAAATTCCAGAAAATTATGTCATGGCTTTAGAAGCTTCTGATAGGCTAATTGACATCATTTGAGTCAATTGGAGGTGTACCTGTGGATGTATTTTAAGGCCTAACTTCAAACTCAGTGCCTCTGTGCTTGACATCATGGGAAAATCAAAAGAAATCAGCCAAGGCCTCCACAAGTCTGTAGACCTCCACATGTCTGCTTCATCCTTGGGAGCAATTTCCAAATGCCTGAAGGTACCACGTTCATCTGTACAAACAATAGTACGCAAGTATAAACACCATGGGACCACGCAGCCGTCATACCGCTCAGGAAGGAGACTCGTTTGGTCTCCTAGAGATTAACGTACTTTGGTGCAAAAAGTGCAAATCAATCTCAGAACAACAGCAAAGGACCTTGTGAAGATGCTGGAGGAAACAGGTACAAAAGTATCTATATCCACAGTAAAACAAGTCCTATATCGACATAACCTGAAAGGCCGCTCAGCAAGGAAGCTGCTCTAGAACCGCCATAAAAAAGCCAGACTACGGTTTGAAACTGCAAAAGATTGGAGAAATGTTTCTTTTTGGAGAAGTCCTCTGGTCTGATGAAACAAAAATAGAACTGTTTGGCCATAATGACCATCGTTATGTTTTGAGGAAAAAGGGGGAGGCTTGCAAGCCGAAGAACACCATCCCAACCGTGAAGCACGGGGGGGGCAGCATCATGTTGTGGGGGTGCTTTGCTGCAGGAGGGACTGGTGCACTTCACAAAATAGATGGCATCATGAGAAGGAAAATTATGTGAATATATTGAAGCAACATGTAAACACATCAGTCAGGAAGTTAAAGCTTGGTCGCAAATGGGTCTTCCAAATGGACAATGACCCCAAGCATACTTCAAAAGTTGTAGCAAAATGGCTTAAGGACAACAAAGTCAAGGTATTGGAGTGGCCATCACAAAGCCCTGACCTCAATCCCATAGAAAATTTGTGGGCAGAACTGAAAAAGCATGTGCGAGCAAGGAGGCCTACAAACCTGACTCAGTTACACCAGCTTTGTCAGGAGGAATGTGCCAAAATTCACCCAACTTATTGTGGGAAGCTTGTGGAAGGCTACCCTAAACGTTTAAACCAAGTTAAACAATTTAAAGGCAATGCTACCAAATACTAATTGAGTGTATGTAAACTTCTGACCGAGTGGGAATGTGATGAAAGAAATAAAAGCTGAAATAAATCATTCTCTACTATTATTCTGACATTTCACATTCTTAAAATAAAGTGGTGATCCTAACTGACCTAAGACAGGGAATTTTTACTAGGACTAAATGTCAGGAATTGTGAAAAACAGAGTTAAAATGTATTTGGGTAAGGTGTATGTATACTTCCGACTTCCACTGTATATATTGTGTTTGTACTGTGTAGGCCAATTATTAAAATCAGCTATGCTAGATTAGGGTTGGAGTGAACCAGGAACATGATTTGGAATAACAGGAGCATCATATTTCAGTGTTGAATATTCCTGGGTAGAATACTGCATCGAGGCTATATGATGTTCACAAATGCCTATTTCATTGCTTCCATTCAACTACTTAATTATTTTTCCCAAAACACTTTTAATGTGAAAATGTATGCAGTTTATCAAGTTCATGCAGATTTTAGTTGAAACGTGTATTTGTGGTTTTCATATGGAGTATTTTTAAAACTTGTTTGTTTAATAAACACAAAATGGGACTTTTAATTCTAAGACTTTCATTATTCTTTTTAGCCAATTCTTCTCAAAGTAGCCAACGAGCCAAAAGTGGTCCCCGAAAATTGCGTACTACTTCACATGACCTAAATTATGTGGACACCTGCTCGTCGAACATCTCATTCCAAAATCATGGGCATTAATATGGAGTTGGTCTCCCCTTTGCTGCTATAACAGCCTCCACTCTTCTGGGAAGGCTTTGCTGCAGGGACTTAATTACATTCAGCCACAAGCATTAGTGAAGTCGGGTACTGATGTTGGGCGATTAGTCCTGCCTCGCAGTCTGTGTTCCAATTCATCCCAAAGGTGTTCGATGTGGTGGAGTTCAGGGCTCTGTGCAGGCCAGTCAAGTTCTTCCACACCGATCTTAAACCATTTCTGCATGCATCTCGCTTTGTGCACGGTGGCATTGTCATGCTGAAATAGTAAAGGGCCTTTCCCAAACTGTTTCCACAAATTTGGAAGCGTCTATTATGTCATTGTCATTGTTTGCTGTAGCGTTAAGATTTCTCTTCACCGGAACTAAGGGGCCTAGCCCGAACCACGAAAAACAGCCCCAGACCATTATTCCTCCTCCACCAAACTTTACAGTTGGCACTATGCATTGGGGGCAGGTAGCGTTCTCCTGGCATCCGCCAAACCCAGATTTGTCCGTTCGACTGCCAGATGGTGAAGCGTGATTCATCGCTCCAGAGAACGCGTTTCCACTGCTCCAGAGTCCAATGGCGGCAAGCTTTACACCACTCCAGCCAACGCTCTTAGGCTTGTGTGTGGCTGCTCGGCCATGGAAACGCATTTCATGAAGCTCCCGACAAACAGTTATTGTGCTGATGTTGCTTCCAGAGGCAATTTGGAACTCGGTAGTGAGTGTTTGCAACTGAATACAGATTATTTTTACGTGCTTCAGCACTCGTCGGTCCCGTTCTGTGAGCTTGTGTGGCCTACCACTTTGCGGCTGAGTCGTTGTTGCTCCTAGACGTTTCCACTTCACAATAACAGCACTTGATGTTGACCGGGGCAGCTCTAACAGGGCAGAAATTTGGCAAACTGACTTGTTGGAAAGGTGGCATCCTATGACGGTGCCACAATGAATGTCACTGAGCTCTTCAGTAAGGCCATTCTACTGCCAATGTTTGTTTATGGAGATTGCATGGCTGCGTGCTCGATTTTTATACACCTGTCAGCAACAGGTGTGGCTGAAATAGCCAAATCCACAAATTTGAAGGGGTGTCCACATACTTTTGTATATATAGTGTATGTTCAATTCACGTCATTGCTCTCTCTCTTGCTCTGCTGTGTGTGATTCTTGCTAGCTATCTCTCAAACGTCGAGGGGGTGAATGTCTTTGGCTGGATCTCGAATTGCTAGGGGTCTGGTCCAAGTGGGGAGAAATGTACGGAAAATAGCGCAGCACAGCTTCCAGAAAACTGTTTGTCGCTTTCAAACTAGGGATTTCGTGGCTAATTGAGGTAAGACAGTAACTGATCTCACCCTATTCTGCATCCCGACAGCGCTTTATAACAAATATACACTAAATATGCCTACCTGCTGACACACACACACACACACACTAACAAACACCTACTGTACACGTCAAAATAGTTTAGTCAGATTTGTCTGACTTTTGACTTATCATAGCTGACTTATTTTTACCCACATCATACAGTATTTACGTCCAGCATGATGGATTTAACAATGAAGTCATTCTGTAACTACAGTATAGGACTCATGTAGTGGGGATGGGTAAACACTCCATGTTGAAAGTGTGTTTATCTGTGTGTACGTACCTGAGGGAGTGTATGTCTGTGTAATCTGTATCACATGTCTCTTCCAGGAGGAGGAGGGTCCAGAGGTGCTGCTGGTGAAGGAGGTATGAGGAGGGTCTGGGGAACCCTGAGGGGACCATGGTCAGGGAGGACAACCACATTATACCTCCTGAACCCACAGAGGAACCAGCTGAGCAGCACAGGACCACACACAGTCTCACTGAGGTGAGCCCACTCTAAACTACTGTCTGCATTGTATTAGGTCAGGGTCCATATCCACAAAGCCTCTCAGAGTAGGAGTTCTGATCTAGGATAAATGTAGCCTTTTAGATCATAATGAATAACACTATGTAGACAGGTGGGGGAACTTATCCTCGATCAGCACTTTGTGGATATGGGTCCAGTTTATCTTAAGTGTGGGACCATTCCCTTGAATTACCAATCCATTAAAGAGTGTCAAGTAATCAAATCAACTAACATGTTTGCATAGTACTCATATAAATCCCTCATTGCCCAATCAGAAGATGCTCCATAGCAGGGTGCTCATTTCAGATTTCATGATCCAACATCCTCTCACTCTGTATCTCTTACAGTCAGTAGACATGGAGGATGGGAAGCCTGATCTGCTGCTGGTCAAAGAGGAGACAGTAGAAGACGGACCAGAGAGCATTGATCTGCTGAGTGGACTAAAGATGGGGGAGCAAGGTAAGGGAGAAATACATATACAGAACTTAATATACAGTGTCTTCAGAAAGTATTCATACCCCTTGACTTATTACACATCTACACACACTACGCCGTAATGACAAAATGAAAACATGTTTTTAGTATTTTCCACATTTATTGAAAGTGAAATACAGAAATCTCATTTACATAAGTATTCACACCCATTTGCTATGACACTCCATATTGAGCTCAGGTGCATCCAATTTCCTTCAATCATCCTTGAAATGTCACTACAACCTGATTGGAGTCCACCTGTGGCCAATTCAATAGTTTGGACAGGATTTAGAAAGAAACACACCTTTCTATATACACTGAGTGTACAAAACATTATAACTTCCTAAGGGGAGTTGCACCCGCCTTTTGCCCTCAGAACAGCCTCAATTTGTCGGGGCATGGACTCTACAAGGTGTCGAAAGCGTTCCACGGGGATGCTGCCCCATGTTGACTCCAATGCTACCCACAGTTGTGTCAAGTTGGCTGGTAGTGGATCTCTACTCTGAATAGCTCGTTCCAACTCATCCCACAGATCCTCACTTGGATTGAGATCTGGTGATTGGGCAGGCCACTGCAGTTAGCTGAATTCACTGTCATGTTCGTGGAACCATTCCTGGACAATCCTAGCCTTGTGGCATGGGGCATTATCCTGCTGAAAAAAATCTATTCACACAGATGGATACACTGCTGCCATGAAGGGATGCACCTGACTGCAAACGATGTTCAGATATCCTGTGGCATTCAAACGTTGCTCCGCTTTTATCAAGGGGCCCAATGTGTGCCATGAAAACACACCCATCACACCACCAGTCTGCAATGTTGACATGATGGATGCATGTACTCGTGGTTTTCTCCGTACCCTGGTCCTCCCATCAGTGTAAAACAGCAGGAACCAGGGATTCATCAGACCAGGCAATGTTTTTCCAATTCTCCAGTGTTTTTGTTCCTTACCGCACTGCAGTTTCTTGTTTTTTGCTGAAAGAAGTGGAACTCTGTAAGGTTGTCGGCTGCCATAACCCCTTTGTGTCAAGGTACTATGAGCTGTTTATTATTTAGTGGTTCTTTGGGCACCGATGTTGTACTGGACTGTCAGTTGACTCACTGTAGCCCGTCTGTTTCTCTGCACAATTTGTGTCAGCCTCCTTTGTCCCATTTCATCAATGACCTGTCGTTGGCTGGATGTCCTTTGGGTGGTGGACCATTCTTGATACACACGGGAAACTGCTGAGTGTGAAAAGCCCAGCAGCGTTGCAGTTCTTGACACACTCAAACCGGTGCGCCTGGCACCTACTACCATACCCTGTTCAAAGGCACGTAAATCTTTTGTCTTGCACATTTACCCTCTGAATGGCACACGTACACAATTAATGTCTCGAGGCTTAAAAATCCTTCTTTAACCTGTCTCCTCCCCTTCATTTACATTGAATGAAGTCGATTTAACTGGTGACATCAATAGGGGATAATTGCTTTCACCTGGATTCACCTGGTCAGTCCATGTCATGGAAAGAGGTGTTCCTAATGTTTTGTACACTCAGTGTAAAGGTCCCACAGTTGACAGTGCATGTCAGAGCAGAAACTATACCATGACGTCCAAGGAACAGCCCGTAGATCTCCAAGATAGAATTGTGATGAGGCGTATATCTGGGGAAGGTTATAAAACAGTTTCTAGAGTGTTGAACGTTTCCAAGAGCACATATGGAAGTACCCAGACTCTGCCTAGAGCTGGCCGTCCAACCAAACTGAGCAACTGTGCAAGAAGGACCTTGGTCAAAGAGGTGACCAAGAACCCAATGACCACTCTAACAGAACTACAGAGTTCTTTGGCTGAGATGGGAGAACCTGCCAGAAGGACAACAGTCTCTACAGGACTTCACCAATCTGGGATTTATGGGAGAGTGGCCAGACGGAAGCCACTCCTGAGAAAAAGACATGACAGCACACCTGGAGTTGGCATAAAGGCACGTGAAAGACTGAGATTCTGTGGTCTGATGAGACAAAAATGTTACTCTTTGGCCTGAATGCAAAGTGCTATGTTTGGAGAAAACCAGGCACAACTCTTCCCCCCTCTAACACCATCCCTACCGTGAAGCATGATGGTGGCAGCATCATGCTATGGTGATGGTTTTTAGCGGCAGGGACTGGGAGACTGGTAAGGATAGAGAGAACAATAAATGGAGCCAAATACAGGCAAATTCTTGATGAGAACCTGCTTCAGAATGCAAAAGAACGTAGACTGGGGGCGAAGATTTACGTTCCAACAGACAATGACCCCAAGCATACAGCCAAAGCAACACTGTAATGGCTTCAGAACAAGAATGTGAAAGTCCTTGTTTGGCCCAGCCAAAGCCCAGACTTGAATCACATTTTAAAATCTGTTTTAAGACTTGAAGATTGCTGTTCACCTCCGCTCCCCATCTAACTTAACAGAGCTTTAGAAGATCTACAAGGAAGAATGGGAGAAAATCCCCAAATCCAGATGTGCAAAGCTGATACAGACATACCCAAGACGACTCAAAGCTGTAATCGCCGCCAAAGGTGCTTATACAAATATTGACTCGGGTGTGAATACTTATGTAAATTAGATTTTTGTATTTCATTTTCAATACATTTGCAATCAGTTTTCACTTTGTCATTCATTATGGGGTATTGTGTGTAGATGGGTGAGAAAATAAAAATTTGACAACCCAATAGTAGAATAGTGTACCTATTCAGTGTTTACTTTGTAAATTGGGAGGTGCCAGAACAAAGTGAGCCGTAGACGGGGTGACCTGGGGAGTTCTGAGGTACCAGAACGCATGAGAAAAAAAATCACCTTTAGAATAAAGCATTGCATGCATATCATCGCATTTGAGTAGTGGCATAGAGCAGTAGAGTAGAGGCACTTACAGAAGTTGCACACATGGGGAACATTTTTAGTAGCCTAGTACTGCACAAATTATCTAAATGGAAGGCTACTTTGTCACTGTCAAACCGAGAATCTGAGATCAATAAAAACAACCTTGTCTTGAATCCGTCAATAGCCAAGGTCTAGGTGTGTGGAGACACATATTGTAGGCTACAATATGAGGAGGAAATTATAGTCCTAAAAATGCTTTCCAGTTTCACTGACTCACCCAATGATGCGCAGGTCACTCGCTGGTGATTGTCGATGCGCTCATGCCAAAAGCCTCTGTCTTTTGTAAAACAATATTTGGAAGTTGATCAAATATTTTGGTAGCATACAGATTAGTCTTCTCTTTTCAGTAGGAGCCATTGCTTTCCAACCTGTTTTCCCTTGATTGTATTTGAAATATTGCTTCAGGCCTGTTTGGTCTGCGGGCTGATTTTTCATTGACAGATTTGCCGCGCGTTCCCGACTATAGTTTATTTAAAAAATAAGCCAATTATCCTCTGTTGCTAAATTATAGTCATTTTCATGGTGTAGTAGGCTATTCTGAATGATTTCATTTATTTCTGAACACACAGCAGTAATTCTATAACTTCGGCAAATGTATTTCAATTCATCAGTGTTGCTGCAGCTCCTCCAGAACCCTTCGCGTAGCTAGGATTCTATAAGGAAATAAATGATGAAGTGCAACGCTGGAGAGATGAGCAGGCTCATGTCTATCAGAGCAGAGGGCGAGAGATCATAGAAAGTGAATCACCAGCTTCTCACACAGCCACCGCCAAGCGTTGGTCTCAAACATGGGTTACAAACATAGGTTACAATGTTGCGAAAACTCTAAACCCGGGCCGGCCAAGCCAAATCAACTCTTAGAACATTAGACCCCTGCTGAAAATTGTCTTTTTCACATTACGTTTTTTTTGTGTGGGCAGGAGAATAAACAGAGGTACCGGATCCTGCCAAATAGGTTCCAGGACAAAACAGATCCTATTCCGGCAGGATCCGGCTCAAATTAAGCACTGTACCTATTTACCTTGTTGTGTGTTCTGATTCAGAGGGGTTGGGTTAAATGCCACATTTTCAGTTGAATTCATTCAGTTGTACAACTGACTAGGTTCTATCCCTCATCAATCTACACACAATACCCCATAATGACAAAGCAAAAACTGTTTTTTAGAAGAAAAAAAAAACTAATCAGATTTACATAAGTATTCAGACCCTTTACTCAGTACTTTGTTGAAGCACCAAGTTTTCTTGGGTATGATGCTACAAGCTTGGCACACCTGTATTTGGGGAGTTTCTCCCATTCTTCTCTCCAGATCCTCTAAATTTTTTGTCATAAAAAAAAGTAACCTTTTATTTAACTAGGCAACTCAGTTAAGAACAATTTACAATGACAGCCTACCTGGCCAAACCTGGACGATGCTGGGCCAATTGTGCGCCACCCTATGGGACTCCCAATCACGGCTGGATGTGATACAGCCTGGATTTGAACCAGGGACTGTAGTGACGCCTCTTGCACTGAGATGCAGTGCCTTAGACCACTGAGCCACTCGAGACCCCTCAAGCTCTGTTAGGTTGGATGGGGAGCGTTGCTGCACAGCTATTTTCAGGTCTCTCCAGAGATGTTCAAGTCTTGGCTCTGGCTGGGCCACTCAAGGACATTCAGAGACTTGTCCCGAAGCCACTCCTGTGTTGTCTTGGCTGTGTGCTTAGGGTCGTTGTCCTGTTGGAAGGTGAACCTTTGCCCCTGTCTGAGGTCCTGAGCGCTCTGGAGCAGGTTTTCATCAAGAATCTCTGTACTTTGGTCCGTTCATTCCTCGATCCTGACTAGTCTCCCAGTCCCTGCCGCTGAAAAACATCCGCCCAGCATGACGCTGCCACCACCATGCTTCACCGTAGGGATGGTGCCAGGTTCCCTCCAGACGTGACACTCTCTGGTGGACATTCCTGCAGTCAGCATGCCAATTACATGCTCCCTCAAAACTTGAGACATCTGTGGCATTGTGTTGTGTGAAAAAACGGCACATTTTAGAGTGGCATTTGTGTAATGATCATGCTGTTTAATCAGCTTCTTGAAATGCCACACCTGTCAGGTGGATGGATTATCTTGGAAAAGGAGAAATGCTCACTAACAGGGATGTAAACAAGTTTGTGCACAAAATTTGAGAGAAATAAGCTTTTTGTGCGTATGGAACATTTCTGGGATCTTATTTCAGCTCATGAAACATGGAACCAACACTTGACATGTTGCTTTTATGTTTTTGTTCGGTGTAAGTGCCTGCTACTGCATTGGTTGCACAGGGGGTTATGCATAAGTGTACTGTTATTGCTTGTACTGGTAAATAGAGTGTCATATAAGCGTGCTACCGTGGCCCTTCTCAATGTAGCCACTTACTGTTGTGCACTGTAATTTATGACTCTGTGGCGCCAGGCAGATCAGATCTTTAACCCAGCAGATTCAGATGACAGCTTCACCAGGCTGGAGAGAGTGCCAGAAATCTTTCTCTTGTCTGTCTTAGTAATTGGTTTCTTACTCTAGTGTTTATTATTTAGGTTCATGTTATACTGCTGTTTATAGCCCTGTTTATAGTTGTTATATTAGTGTAATGCTATGGCTATTCATTCATGTGTATATATCCTATTTAAATTGCATGTTTATAATGCTTTAACTACTGTTTACAAGTTGTGCATATTCTTGCCTTGTAAAACCACAACAGTTCAACTGCTATTCACATCCATTCCTAATGCTTTAAAAGGCTGGTCATTGCTCACATTATCATCCCAGACACCATGGAGCCACTCTGATTTACATACCGCCCAGGCAACTGCTTGGCATCCGACCGTAAGGCGCTACAGAGGGTAGTGCGTACGGCCTAGTACATCACTGGGGTCGAGTTCCCTGCCATCCAGGACCTCTATACCAAGCAATGTCAGAGGAAAGCCCTGCTGAACAGTTAGTCAAATGGCCATTTTTATTGCAGCACAAACATTTCAGGTATGAGCCCTTCTTCAGTAATGATGCCATTACCTACATGTTTGGCCTATTTAGAAACTACTACAAAAACACACAACAAAAAATAACATTCTTCATTAATCCCTGCTGGGGCAAGAGTGCCCAAGAGGACTATCCAATATGTCTCTCTTTGGAGAAGTAATTTAGCCCCATCTCCTACCCTACGTGGTGTTAAGTTTATTTACCGGAGTGCTGTCCTATTTCTGTTCATTGTATCGAGCACTTTGTTTATCTTTTCATATCCTGACTATTTGCACTGACTCTCTTGCACCAGCTCTATGTACACTCACTGGATTCTGACACATACTACACTGACACATACTACTCTGACACATACTACTCTGACACATACTACTCTGACACATACTACACATACTACTCTGACACATACTACTCTGACACATACTACTCTGACACATACTACACTGACACATACTACTCTGACACATACTACACTGACACATACTACACTGACACATACTACACTGGCACATACTACACTGGCACATACTACACTGGCACATACTACACATACTACACTGACACATACTACTCTGACACATACTACTCTGACACATACTACACTGACACATACTACACTGACACATACTACACATACTACACTGACACATACTACTCTGACACATACTACTCTGACACATACTACTCTGACACATACTACTCTGACACATACTACTCTGACCCATACTACACTGGCCCATACTACACTGGCACATACTACACTGGCACATACTACAC